>OX235277.1:26785549-27310891 GCA_944472155.2 Trichobilharzia szidati
CCTCATTAACTACTACTACTAACTACTATTACTATTACTATTTACTATTTCCCCTTAAATTTTTATTGGTTTCCAAGGTATTTATCTGTTCAGGTGATTAAATTATCTTGAATATGGGCTAATTAATTCATAGAAGTGGTTTGTATGATAAATTTTACTCCTAACTCTCTCTCTTTTTTAATTATTTTAATGATTTATACTATGCTACTTATAAAAGTAATATGGTGTGTGATGACTAGAACAATGGAATCCAGGGTGCGCATTTCCTTCATACCTGGAACTTATGATCTAGATGAACTTGTGATCTCCAGGAATGTGAGAGTGTCCTCATTGAGACTCGAACCCGGTATCCATTCATTGTTTCATGCACCAAAGTCGGAATCCATTAGACCACTTGAACCACGATAGTCACCACCACCTCTTGTGCAACAAATGTCAGTTAAAATATCGGTTTTTAAACCAATTTCGATTTTCCCATTGGTTGATTCGACTGAGGTGTTCGGCATTTGTTTGAAGCATCCGCATAAGGAGCTGTTATGACCATAGAGGCCGAATATTTCACTCCAATCAACCAACGGAAAGGTCAAAATTGAATTAAAAATAAATTAACTACTTAAAAGTAGTTAGAATTTATTTATCAAAATTTCGAACTGTTTGATCAAATAAAATCCTTAAAATTTGATTGATAGCGGTTATTGATATGGACAGAAGAAGCACCTTCAAAGTTGTCTATCTCATCCCAGTGAACCTTTCAAATAGAATTTAAACTCTCCCTTTACACATAGCAGGTTCTTTGGGAATTTTGGAGAACAATCCTGATTTTTGTATACAAAAGAAATTTACTTCACTTTTGTCTCTCCTTTGGTATGAACCTCATTCACAAATTCTCCTTTATAAATTTAAACTCTGGTAACCTACAAACTGCATCTTAAGTATTACGTAACTTACAGTTTTTTAAGATTTTGATCCAATTTCATTATTGAATTTATTTTGCATTGTCACGCTATCTTTTTTTGTTATTAAGTTAATTTTGACTCCCTATTTGTTGATTAGACCGAAATTTCCAGTCTTTGTTCATCGTTCATTGGGAAATGCAGGTACATTCGGATGACGAGTCTCATATGGGACGAAATGCGCATCCTGGATTTCGCTGTGCTAGTCCCCATTCATCAAATCACTGCATATTATCTTCATTATTCTAATACGACTGCGTGTACTTTTGTTATCACTCACCTTATTATCATTATTATTACTGATATTATTGTAATCACCGTTACTACCAACATAGGTATAACATTTAACACTCACTATTTTTGGCACACAATGGCCTCTTTTATTGGGTTGTAAATAAAGCTACGTCCATTAGAGAAAAGCTTGAAGAAAATCTAATTGAAGACGGTATTTTTAGCTTTTATATATTATATTAAATATGTGGTTTATTTTGGGAACGATACATTTAAAATAATGACAGTAACACAAAAGTACGGAGTTTTTAGCTTGCTTTTTTATCTTCCCCATATACACAATCTTCAAGTAAATAATATTTAATGTGTAACATGCCCCAGCTTCAGACGGTTTTGTCCCTTCAAAAGAAGGGACAGCCTAATGGTATATGAGGGAGAAGATTTTTGTAGCTCAGATGGATAACACCGGTGTAGTTGTACTCTCTGAACTGGATGGCTTAGTTCTCTTTCTAGAGAACATCTTTTTCGCTTAAAGCCGGTCCAGTGAACACAACGACATCAATACACTTAATGGTACATTGAACACCATTCAAAAATACATCTCGTGAGTAGAGATTATTTTTCAAAGATGTAAATACACTTTTGTTTTATGTAAAATTAGTTGATAATTCAATAATTTCTAATATAGTCATTCCTCTTTTTTAATTATATAAAATTTAGCTTGGTGTAAAATTGCCATTCTCCGCATTGGACTCACAAATTCGCGCCAAACCACCTCCATCTGTACGCATCCCTCCTCCGCCTCCTGCTCCTGCTCCACCACAGCCAATACCACCTTCATCTCTATACCAACATCAGTCGCATCAACATCATGATAAACATCAACATCTTCAACACCAACCTCATTTATCATCTTTATCATCGATATCAGCGTCATCACCATCGCCTCAGTCACCCCCACCGCCTCCTCCTCCACAGAGACAACACCAACAACAACAAAAACCTCAGTTGAAATCAACTAAAGAAGAGAGGAGTAGTTGTTCCTCCCCATCTATGTTATCAATACATGAAGTAGAAATTGTTGCCAATAAATACACTGACTTGAAATATTCGAATCATTCCAGCTGTACATCACCTATAAATAATCAACGCTGTGTTGTACAAAATCTCTCTAAAACTGACGGTCAGAATACATCTAGCCCTACAGTAATTAACAGTTCAATGGAGACAAAATATTATAATAATAATGATAATGATCCAGCTGTGCCTACCATATCTAACAACGCTACTACTAGTACTACAACTACCACTGCAATGACTACGAGTAATACTCCTTTAACAGAATTAATTATTGTCAATGAAGTAGCCAGTAGAAGTGCAAAGCCAAGGGTTGCATTTATTGAACCAGCTGATGAAGCTTCAATACATGACAGTAATCCTACTACCACAACCATTACTACCAACAACAACAATCAGTCAGACAGTGAATCAACTGTTCAGATAAACAAAGAAAATCATCCTACTACTACTACTAATAAACTTAAATTAAGTCTATCTGCTAGATTTCCTGGTTGGGGAGTGATTACAGATGATGATGATGATGAGACGATGATGATGATGTTCGTGGGGGAGGTGGAGGTGGAGACAATCAACAGAATGTGAAAACTGCTCAAAATGATAATGTATCTGTCAGTGCTGAGACACTGATATGCTCAACAGCACAACAAGTAAGTGTTTATTCACTTTTATGCAATGCATACATTATATTATCATCATTATTATTCCAATTCCCAGCACTACGTCGCTATTTCACCTATTCTCTGTACTATCAGAGCCAAACACGTCGTTTCTCATTCACTTACCACTCGATGACCCGAGCCGGGATGTCATTCAACAGTATGCACAAAGTGCATTCAATCCATGTTGATTTCTCTTGGCACATTTGGTGGGTGAGAGGTTGTTGTGTGTTTGTGCGTTGCCAGTGTAACGACAGATGACAACGGCCAGGCAACAGATCGTTTATTGAGAAAATCAACAGATATTTATAGATTTTTATGTACATTATTATTAGCGTTATTGTTAGCACAGAAGCAACGTCTTCTGATTGGTTGTTTTCTTGGTGAGGGTTATTCTGTCATCTCTTTGTAGCCCTTTCTTAGAAAGTCAGGCCGTATATCTGCGAATCGTATTTTCAGACGCTAACCCCTGTGTGATTGGCTGGTGATTTCCTCAAGGTTTTGCCTTGTTATGGGTTTTTTCTCATGACCGCGATTTGTGAAGTGATATTGACGTAAACTGTTGTCTACAATTTTGGCTTGCAGATAGCTCTCACCACACCAGGATTCCTTTTTTACTTATCATTTATGGTTGGCCATCTGATGTTCAACCAGCGAAGGCAGTTGTTGATGAAATACTTCAGTAAGGTGGTGGAAGTGCTTCTGCTGACGCATCACGTGTATATATACATAGCTCAGTGGGAACGTCTCTGACTGCATGAGGCACGAGGTGACACGGGTTCCGTTTTCAGAATGGACATGACTTCCTTCAAGATGACTACAGATAGGTCTTGCTGACTTGTGAGTGCCAACTAGCACGAAACCAACTATCCAACTATCTAATATCATCAAAAGAATAACTACTCTATAAAAAATGTCTTGAAACCAGGTTAGAAACTCCTCTGGATGTTTTTCCTATTATTATTGTTTCGTTTAATTCCTAGAGGAACATAGGGCTTCAGCCGTGCGTCTCCATTGCGTTCGGTTCTCTGCTAGAGTCTTCACCTGGTTCCAAGTCTGCCCATACGTTTTCATCTCCTCTTCACATGACCTCCTCCAAGTCACCCTTGCACTGACGACCAACTCGCCGTTTCCCTTTCGGGTTCCAGTCGATGACTTGTCAAGGGATATCATTTGATGGTTTCTTCAGAGTATGACCAATCCACCTCCATTTCTTCCTGCCTGTTTGTTTCATAATCGGTTCCTGGTTGGTTCGCTCCCAGAGATCTCTATTGCTGATCTTTTCTGGCCATCTGATCTTGAGTATTGAGCGAAGATAACTGGCTGTTAATGAAGGTCTGTAGTTTGTTTGAGATGCTCTTTATGACGCGCAGTGCAAGTCTCTGATCAGTATAGTAGCACTGACTTCACATTGGAGTTGAAAATCCTGATCTTATTTTTCATGCTGAGTGCTGAGTGATTTCCCAAACTGTAATTAAATTTCACGTGATTTTTTTTCACTATTTTAGCTTACTTCCAGTAATCCTAATCGCAATACTGAAAATCGAAATCGACAAATAATCAATAAAAAAGTAACCAGCAATGATTTTAATGTAAATACTGCTCATACTCCTCCTGCTACTACTAATAATAATAACGACATGTATAGTAAAACCACCAACAACACTGGCGAACACAACAATATTGAAGAGAGACGACATCGAGAAGTCGTGGATTCCGAACAAGAAGAAGATGCAGACGAAGACAACGACGAAGTGATGAAACCTAAAGCAAGCCTTTACGCTAATCCTGAAATCTCATTATCTCAGTTAATGAATATGAATGATGAAGAGCTGTATTATGAATTACACGAAAAATATCAAAATAAGCGCCAACAACAACAACCGTCAACATCACAACTGTTAACATCACAGAAATTGAATGAACACAAGCAACAACAACAACTGCAACAACCACAACGCACTTCATCGATATTAAGTCAACCAAGAAAATCCCTTGCAATGATATTTTCACAAATTAGTAATAATTTAGGATTTACACAAGAATCAACTACAACTGGCGGGGTTGGAGGCGGGACAGGAGCAATTGATCACTATCCAATGAATCCAATAAAAAAGAATCGTAACAATGATAATACTATTAATAATAATAATGAATTTAGTTCAGATCAACGTAAAAGTCTCATTTACAATGATTCTAATGAAATGTCAATAAGAAATAGCGATTCAAGTCAAAGATTAATAGAACGTAATATACTGAATACATTCATGAGTAATACTAGTCATCAAGGTCAAGGCAGACATAGCGGGTCAATCAGTTCAAATGTACACATGAATAAATTAAATAATAATAATAACAGTAATGCAAATACATTATTAACAAATCATCCTGGAATATCGAATACATCAGTAAATCCTGTCGATCGATCAATACTTGTTGATTTGCTCTGTTGTACATGTTGTACAAATTCTGATGATGAAGATGAGGCATACTCAAATCTGATTGAGAATCATCGATTAGCACGGATTGTTACTATGGGTGCCATATTGACTATACTAGGTTTAATATTTGCGTATATTATACGTTCAGCGACAGAAACTCAAACACCGCTGACTAATTCTCAGACCCTAACTTCGCCTACAACATCAACACAACAACAACAGGAAATTCGAATCCTTTGAATAATTCTATGTTTAGACAAACAACAGATTTAACAGTTAACCAAAATTTGTTAAAGTTGTCAGAGAACTTTTCTAATCTAATTGATTTAGGCGATGAGATTGGATTGGATCAAATTTTTGAGGGGTCCAGCAGCTCATTAATACATGTAAATAATAGTAGTGTTAGTAGTATTAATAACAATAATAGTAATAATACCGTAGAATATTCTTCGCATTATGCTCCCTCTTACTCCTCTCTGTCGAACAACTCTTCGACTCCTTCACTATTAATATTATCACCATCCTCCGCCTCCGTCTCTAACTTTACTCCGCCTTCATATTCTAGTCAAGCTAGGCACAGTGTGAATGACATGTACAATCATCATCGTCCACCATAAATTATTTATTATTATTATTATTAATTTTTCAGTTTGTTTGAATTTCCCTCACTCTGTTTTTTTAGTATTTTTGTAATCATACTACTGATAAACAAATTTGTTAGTAATACAAATTGAAATCTTTAAATTTTCATGTACTTATTGATATCGATTATTATTATTATTGTTTCTGATTTCAAATAAATCAGATATATATATATTTCACATTTCTGTTCTGTTGGCGTTTTGGAACTATAAGCTTTTATTGATATAAAGCTTTATCTCTCACGGAGAAATACCTTTAGCTAGTCAGAGGAATATATATGCATTCATACATAGCATTAGACAGAAAACTATTATATTTCTAAAACTGTAAAGTCGCATTTGATATCCAACAGATATATTCATAAAACCAATCAGATTATTTTTGTTTCCTTAGATTTTGAGTGGAACCTGGATCCGCTATTGCCTGTAAGCTCAAATCTCCTCCACACACACGACCTCCTCAATATCACCCACGAATTCACACCGATTTCGTCTTTTCCCATTCGACTTCTACTCGATGACCTGACGTGTGATGTCACTCAAAATTCGACTCAGTGTATATTCAGTCTATCCACATTTCATTTTGCAGATTTGTCGTTGGATGACAGGTTCTTGGTTGATTCGTTCCCACAGTTCCGTGTTCTTAATCCTTTCTGGCCAGTCGTCTGATCTTCATTGTCGATTAAAGACAGCTGCTCATTGGAAACGCTTCTGCTGATCCACCACGTCTCTGAACCATATACAAGCAATAGATGATTTGACATGAGTGTTGCAGAAGATTACCACACCGGTTTCAGATTATTGAAGACCTATCTCGCCTTTCCGATCCTGACTTTAACATGCTTATCCGTGTCGCCTGTGGTTGAAACGATGCAGACTAGATGAGTGGAATTGGTGATCTTCTTCCGATTTCTCCCGTTGATAGTGAGTGGTTATCTCCATCAACCCCATCTTCTCTGCGTTTACTCGAAGTCCTGTCTTTGCCGTTTACCTCTTCTGCCAGTTCATCTGTACATCTTTGATTTTGTGTGACATCAAGCGTAAACCATCAGCAAAGTCCAAATTTCCCACAGTTTTATTGTCAACCCAGTGTAGTCATGTCTTCTCGCTGCCCACTGTCCAGCGCATGATACAGTCCACCACAATAAGGAATATCATCGGTGATAGTGGGCAGCCTTGTCTTACTGCCGTCTTTACTTGAGAGTCTTCATTGAGTCTTCCATTATAACTCACTGGGCATGTGGAATTATCGTCATATAGCTGTTGAATTAGGTTGATAAAGATTTTTGGCACTCCATAATTTTAAAGCATTTCCTAAATTAATTCACAGTCAACACCACTGACGACTTTCTCAAACTTGTTGTATAAAATGTATTACACAAAGTCAGGTGTAATCCGGAAGGGAGTTACTAGGTGGAGATTTTTTTTCCTTTACGGCAGCAGTGGTGTTTATTTTTACGGGATGGGGTTTCTAGCCTCATGCTCAACCTTCTCAATCGACCAGTCCTATTACTGGTTTAGCGAGGTAAAGGTTGCATCGGCCGGGGATCAAACCCCAAACCACATGGGGCGTGGTTGGCGAGAGTTCTACCTCTGTACCACCGACGCACAGGATGGTGATTAGAAAACAGGAATTGGAATTAAATAATCAGCTTGAAAAGCTTACCTAACCAATGTAAACGGTCTAAAGCTAGTTGAAATATGATCAAGTGTTTACAAAAATTCGGCATGAGGAATATAATATTACTAATAAGTAATAATAATGGCGATAATAATAGTAACAAATAGAAGACCATAATAAAATAATCACAAATATCAAAAAGTTATGGTAAGACTGTTAGTTACTATGGTAAAGCAAATGACTACATGTAATGAATTTGAAAGAAGATGTCCACTTTCAGATCACATATAACCAGTGATGCAGATATGAATGAATGGCGTCTTTCAAGGCCTTTGATGTGATATCCAGGAATTATATCTATCACTGTCAAGTAGTCTTGCAGAGATGCCCGATGGCAAGGTGCTCGAGGATAGTGCTATTGGTATTCTTCTTTGGACAGTGTTCCTCAATACGCTTATGGACTTGATGCTGTGTTAAGTCAATACACTTTGCTTCACAGGGACAAGTAAACTGATAAATATAAAGTCAGGTGGCTGATACGTCTTCTATTGTGTATATAGAATTACTTGCTAAACGAATATTACCTTAGGATAACGCAAACGAATAAGACTATGGGTTTTGTAGATGTCGTCACAAAAAAGAGTCGGTGAGATAATCACTGAAAACTAGGGACTACTGAACAGCTGTTTCGTCCTAGTTCATGACTTCTTAGTGGTGCCCACACACGACCCAAGCAGGGATCAAGCATAGAACCACAGGGTTACGAGGCCAGCTTGTTGACCATATACTGAATTCTGACCCACTTACTGAATAGTCAATGAGCTGTCTTCATAGCTTGGAATTTCTGGGACTGGCCTCTGGTGAGGTTGTGGGTAAGTGCTGTTGAAGAGTCCCAAACTAGGACGAAACAAATGTCCAAAACTACCTGGTTTTCAGTGATTCTCTAAATTTTATTATTTCATGATGAAATATACATTGAAATAAGTTTCTCTGATTATTATTTTTATTAAATCACAAATGTGGGATGTCAAAGACACTAAGAAACCCACCAGATAATAGAGACAGGTGAAGAAAGGAAAGCGTTTGTTAGTAGTGAGTGACCGAATGAAAATACAGGTGATTCTAATTACCGCTTAAAACCTGATATTTCTCATGACTGTAGAATAAGCAAGAAAAATGGATTCTGAGATACATTTTGAAATCGCCAGTTTTTTGAATCTCACCCATGGAGTTGTGATGCATCCAAAGAAAGGGGATGTAACACAATTCCTGTTTACCCTACTGTATCCCTTCAAATAATAATCACTTCTCCATCTCATCCGACCAATTTAAAGCCTAACGAATGGCACAGAGGCCTTCTGATGACACTTGTAACACATCCAAGCCACCAAAAATGACATCACTATCTGCAGCTAGGACAAAGATAAATTACTTCACCTCATAATTAGTTGCATAGCGACGAAGCTTTTCATAAAGATACAATAATAATCAAACATGTAGGACAACTAGACTTCCCTAGCTTAGAGCGGCAAGAGTTCACATGTTGAAGGCAGATATGTATGCACAAAAGCGTTGTAAACCCAACCTTTTGACAATAAAGCTAAGAGTGAGATGGCATCTGAGGTGGCCCTGATTGATATGTGTCGTTAGGAATTTTGACATGAGAATCGATAACTCGTCAATAGCATGCAGATTAGCTTTCCAATTGCTTTTAGCTTTTCACCTACGAGGGTGAGAGAAGGCACAGACCTCAGAATTCGTGGTTACAAACAGATAGCGGCCGCCTAAAGTAATACGATAGCACATACATAGTGAGGGTAGCATCACCATCATGTATTCACCATGTCCTCTTGACTGTTAAGAAGGATTGGTGAGACCATAAGTGATCACAATGACGATGGTGATGATAGCTCTGTGCATAAACTAACTCAACCTAATAAGCTTTTCTATTTCAGGTTTGATCACCACCTAACCTCAGTAAGAGATCCATTGAAAACGAGGGAGTACTCTGGACAGCTATTTCGACTGACTTTAGAAATCTACAGGAACACGCACCTATGACTCAATAGGGATCGAACCCAGAAACCTCAGGCTACAATGCAAGTCCGTTGACCATTCAACCGCTGAGACGTAACCTAATAGCCAGCCAATGAATAATAACTTCCGCCAGTTTGTGATATATTGTAGCGCTAAAGCCCATCAATGTCATCAGTGAGTCAGTCAAGACAAGAGACTCAGCAAGAGAATGTTTATTTGGAATTCGGTATCTCTATGCAGAGAAATTGTGTACACCTCATCTTCAAATCACCATCTGCACAGATCTTCCGTATTGTGTTACTTCTGTCCTTTCCATATCTCCCATGTTTCTCCTCAGCGCCGAATCATTTGCTTTTTCTGGCGTCAAATCTATCTCCCTGCTATTTGATGTTTTTATGCCGGAGAACGTCTCTCTATCTACTAACGATAAATCTTATCAGCAGCACTCGCCACACCATGACTTTTTGACTGTTGGTTCCACCTAGTCATGCAGGAAGTTGCAGACCACCTCGGTGGGGTTCTCAGAGTGCTAGGAACAACCAGTAGCTTGAGACTATCAGTGTTATAATTCAAAATGGTTCTCAGTAGTGCAAATGTACTAACTCTCTGTAATCTCGTATAATCCATTGAACCCTGATGCTTTTCCATCCCACCATTCTTTCTCCCACTCACTTCTGCTTATTACAATTCTTTTGAATCTCCTTTGTGCGTCAGTGGTAGAGTGCTGGCCGACCATGCAAGTAGTCCAGGGTTCAAGTCCCGACCGGTGCACACCTTTACCTCCCTTAGCTGGTTATTATCCCGACAAAGAGGGTAGATTGGGAGTGAGGTTAACAACCCCACCCCGTAAAAAAACCATTGCTACTGAACCTTAAAAGCTGTAGCTTGAGGACCTATGTTCCACTCGGAACGCAAAGGAATAAAATAAACAATAACAACAATGATCAATCTCCGTTTTCTCTACCTTTGTGTGCGACTTGCAGCGTGGCAACTTGAACAGGTGCACTTTTATGTTAAAACTCAGTCACTCAGCTTTTACAGCAGTTTGAAGCTTACGATTTAATATACAAACATGTATACAAATGATTGCTGAAAGAAATATTTATAAGTTACTCATCAAACACTTGCAACTCTATTTACATACACAACAGACAATGAGCCACACGTATTGATTATCTGAGGGCTAACGAGGCTACTAGAAAGTCTAGACGTCAATAGGTGGAGCAGTTCTAGGAAGCCGCGGTTATTTAGGCTACTTGCACAGATCGCGCTCGCTTTCAATTGGTTCCAACTGGAAACAACTCTCACGATTGCTGTGTGAAGATCTATCCTGCTAGACCTGAAGCTTAGGCCACACCAGCTGCTGACTCCTCAACCTCCTGGTCTATCTAACCTGGTGGCCAGGATGTTCTTAACAGGAAGCATATAACACTTTTGGCTGCCGAAAGGTGTGTATAACGACAATATGAAGGTTATAAAGATACACAATCGCACACCACAACGCAGCAACCAAGTCCTTGTCCCTTGAAAGTCTAACTGTCCACCATGTGCTTCAATCCGCACACTGACTGACTGGTTTCAAAATAGAACTTTGCACTGATGTGCAGCAGTTCAAGTCGCCACACTCCATGTAGCACACCAAGTAAGAGAAGAAAGTTAAAAGAAATCCAAAATAGAGACAGTAAACAGAGATATGAGGCAAAGAAATAATAATAACGAAGAACAACATAGTTTCATTGTGTATTTTAAGTCACAAGGAGTGGATGCATCTGCGTTTGCCATTGAGAACGATTTTTAGCCATATCACCAATTGTTTCCAGCTACCATTGGATTTACCGGCCCGAGGACCCCAACCAGTCAGGAAGTCTACACCTTCCTACGTGGTTGGCTGGCTTAAACTAACTTGTGGATTTCATTGACCGATGAAGCCATGTTTTCGTTTCACCACCACTGACTCTTTTCCAACCTGATCCTATGTCAGCTAACATTGCCCATTGTAGAGGAAGGCGATGGCCAGGGGACATGCGTAACACATGTCCTAACCATCTCAGACGATGTAGCTTCACAGCCTCGTTGATTGATTTCCCCTCCTTACCTAGCACTCGACCGATACCTAACCTCAATATTCCTCACTCTATTATACCACTTCACATGGGAGATAGAACGCAGGCACCTATGATCAAAGACAGCTAGCTACTTTTCATGTCTTCCACTCTCAGTGACCAGGTCTCACAGCCATAAAGGAGGACGGAGCGGACTGATGAGCAGTACACTCGCCCTTTGGTCGATTGCCAGATATCACATCTACTCCAGAGATGGCGTAAACTGGCATATACGAAATTATCCCTCTGTATCCGTGCTTAGTTTTCGTTAGAAATCAATCCGTTAGCGTAGGCTGATGCAACTTCCCAAATAAGTGAAGCGGTCAACGTGCTTTACCACTTCACTCCCTCTTTTTAAGATAAAGGGTCAGTGTAGTCTAGTGCAGTCCTGTAACATCATCTTACATTTTACAGAGCCGAACCGCATGCCAAACATTCGTAGATTGCAGCTCCTCAAGGTGTTCAGAAGACTCTGCATTTTGTCAGCGTCTTCACCTAGAAGGACTATATCATCTGCATATTCTAAGTCAACGAGATTATTCACTCCCTGGTAACAAGTCAATCCCTGAGTCTCTGAAGTCAGTTAGGGTTAATTCCACTAGTACATCTATGATGAAATTGAACAGAAATGGGGATAGTGGGCAGCCCTGACGGACACTAGTAGTTGTCACCAATTCAGTCGACAACTCGCTGCTGCATGAGTTCGAGTAGAGTGCCTTGATCAGCACACATAAACATATTGATCGCTGAAAGTGAAACGGCTTGCTCAATTGATTTGACGAACTTCTCTGACCCTCTACATAGTGTTCGAACCCATGACTTGGTTGTTGGAAGTTAGCTATTTAGACTAATGCGCCACAGCTTCACACAAATATAGAGACACTGCATATTTATACTAACCACCCTCAGTAAAGAACTTGATTAACAATGGAAAGCAACACACAAAATACGATTTAAGTTTATATTTCGTTCGTTTAAAAAATAAATAAATAAATAGATAGATAAGTACACAATGTATATTTAATAGAATACAAAACAGTCAGTCTACTTAGGGTTGTTTTTTCTTGTGAGTTATCTGTGCTATACGCCTTCGCCATTCAGGCAGACTTTGTAAATAACCGAAACCAGAGGCAATTGTAGTACCAGCAGATAACAGCCTGTAAACACAAGTTACACACATAGATATTTCTGTATTAAGGCAAATATAGTGAAACAAGTAGGTTAGCTTCAACTAAAACTTCTCAGTCGTTATACAAATATTATAAAGAGAATACATGACGCTACCCACCACTGATTGACCGATATGCGTAGCTGAACACACCACTCACACTAACCGATGGTAGTGCTTGGTTTTAGCCAGACCAGATGCCAGTTTTGCTCATTTTGTGCACAGCTCATCAACAGGAATGTACCCGGTTCGACTGAGCTCAGATAGATGCAGCGTGTCAAACCACCTGAATTCTACATGGTTGAACTAGTAATACACTGAATCGGATTCGCAGTTTGTAAGTTGAGAATGCGATAAAAGACTGTAGTGTTAGAGCTCAAGTTTAAATAAAAATGCGTAAGGTCAACCAATATCTTATTTCAATGGTTAAGAAAAGAATACGCATTCCTTAGAAAATCTTAGATATGATAATTTATTTCTAGTAGTTTTCACAAATATTAATCTTACTACTTAACAAAAATTCAGATGTAGGTTTGATCACAGGCTGATATCAGTTAGAGAACCATTAGGAAACCAGGGAGTACTGAACAGTTGGTTTGTTCTGGTTTTGTTCTCTTCATAGTACACATCCATCAGGTCCGAACCGTGGACCTTCATCTTCCATCGACAAGGTGGGCTTGTAGACAACTCAGACACTGGGATCAGACCCAATGGTCCATAAATTCATAATTCTGCTAATTCATTATGTAGTACAACAGCCAGCTAATATTACGTCCCAGTAACTGTCCTCTTACCTGACGTGGTGGATCCCGCTAGTTTTGACATCTCACAAGAACTCCAAGTAATTTTCTGTATTGGGTCAGTTGCCAGTGTGTATCAGATTAATTTTCAAGTGTTGGTTTGCAGGGATTCGATCGGTTGCATGTTTGCACTGGCAGAAGTTGTAATTCATGGACTACTAGATGGGGTCCTAGTGATTGAATGGTCTACGAGCTCACCTTGTCGATGGTAGGCCCATGGTTCAAACTCTACGCTGACAAAATGCTGAGACTTCCGACCACCTTGAGCTGCAACATGAGAATGTTCGGCATGCAATTCGCTCCCGCAAAATATAAGATGATGTTACAGGACTGTATTGGACTACACTGACTCCTAGCTTAGAAATAAGGAGTGAAGTCGTAGAGCATGTTGACCGCTTCACTTATTTGGGAAGTTCCATCAGCCAATGCCAACGGGTTGATCGCTGACGAAATCTCAGCACGGATACAGAAGGCTCGGTTCGCATATGCCAGTTTACGCCATCTCTGGCGTAGACGTGATATTCGGCTATCAACCAAAGGGCGAGTGTACTGCTCATCAGTCCGCTCCGTTCTCCTTTATGGCTGTGAGACCTGGCCACTGAGAGTGGAAGACATGGAAAGGCTGGCTGTCTTTGACCATAGGTGCCTGCGTTCTATCTCCCGTGTGAAGTGGTATAATAGGGTGAGCAATATTGAGGTTAGGCGTCGAGTGTTGGGTAATGAGGGGTATCAATAGACGAGGCTGTGAAGCTACATCGACTGAGATGGTTAGGACATGTGTTACGCATACCTAGCCTAGCCATCGCCTTCCTCGACAATGGGCAATGTAAGCTGACTGACTTAGGGTCAGGTTGGAAAAGAGCCAATGGTGGTCAAACCAAAACATGGCTTCATCGGTCAATGAAATCCACAACAGTTAGTTTAAGCCAGCCACGTAGGAAGGTGTAGACTTCGTGACTGGTTGGGGTCCTCGGGACGGTAAAAACCAATGAAGGCTGGAGACAATCGGTGATATGGCTCAAAACAGTTCTCAATGGCTAGTGCAGGTGCATTCACTCCTTGTGACTTATAATACCCAATGAAACTATATTGTTCGTCGTTAATACTATTCTTTTGTCTCATATCCCTGTCTACTATCTCTATTATGCATTTCTTCTACTTTCTTCTCTTGCTTTGTGTGCTACATGGAGAGTGACGACTTGAACTGCTGCACATAGATGCAGAGTTCTATGTCGAAAACAGACAGACGGACAGAGGGGTTTAAACTCCGTGAATGAATACTGATGAAGAGTCCCAAATTGGGACGAAACAACCGTCCAGTACTCCCAGCTGGTTTTCCAAGTATCTTCTAACTGATGTCAGCTCGTGATTAAACCTGTAACCAATCAAATCCCTACAAACCAACACTTTAAAATTTCAGATATTTATCTCATTCCCTAAGCGGATGTACTGATATATAATTTTTTTACAAAGATACCACGAAATTTATGCAAGTTTCATACAAGTTGTTAGAGCTCAGTTTCCCAGAGTCCTATACCATACTTACAGACACTAGTAGCCAACTGGAAAAGACGCAATTGAAAGAGCCTATAGGTTATTGCACAGTAAAACGATATCTTCTGTATACTTAGGGTTAGGAGGTCTTTCTTCAAGCAGCATATCTACACCACCACCATCACGACGCGCACTCATCAGAGCTCTCTGTCTCTCTCTCGCCCTGTTTCTACAATGTCAACAGTGGCAAAGTTGAAACAAGAAATCGTGAAATTAGACAATCTTGTTTAACCCTACTGTTGGTTAAGAGCAATTTTTACGTCTCCATGAAAGAAAATGAGAATAAAATTTGTACAGTAAATTTAGAACATTTTGTGCAAGATAAAACCTGTAGGCGGTACTCTCTGATCTGGAAAAGTCATGAATCTGGCTAAAAAAATTATTTTATGTTTTCTAAATTAGATTTACTAAAGACTCAATTTTATAGAAAGGATGGGACTGTTCACAGCATATAACCTAAATACATGTGTAGAGGGCAGCTGAGCACGTCAACCATTATCACTTAGAGTTATATTAGTCATAATGGACTGGTTACCGACGGAATCTTTGTGTAGATATAGAAGACTTGTGTGGTATCTGTCAACTTGCACCATCTCCAACGCAGATGTGATTTCCGGTTATCCATCAAAAAAGTATATACTGTGCAGTTATTTGCTGCTCTTCTTCATGACTGTAAAACATGGTCGTTAAAAGTGGAAAACTTGACTAAGCTAACCGTAAGTGACTGCAGATGTTTAGTTTTTACCTCTGGTATTAAGTGGCATAAACTCCTAGGTAAGGATCGGAGGCTGTGAAAATACATTAATTGAGATTGCTGAGACACGTGTTACGCATGCCAAATCATCTCTTTCCACATCGACAAAAGTTGACATGGGTTTAAATTGGAAAACAGTTAAGGGTGATCAAATTGAAACTTGGCATCAGTCATACAAAGAGTATTTGAAAGTGACTTTAAGCCATGAAGGAATACATAGACTGCCTGGTTGTGATATCGTAGAGACGCTAAGAATCAACGACTTGAGAATATTGGTGATATGGCTTAAAGTCGTCCTCAGTGGAACAGATGAGTGTCCACCCTTTGTAATGTTCCAAATCCACTAAATTACGATAATTCTTCACCTACTTACTCTTCCTCCCGTACATCTCTATTGATTATAGTTGCTTTTGAACTTTTTTCTCTACCTTTGTGTGCTATACAATATGTGTGGCAACTTGAACTGCTGAAAATCTGTTTCAAGTTCTACGATGTACACTCAATCAATCAATCAGTCAGTCAGTCAGTCTCGATACACTGAGATTTACACGTTTTTGAGAGAAAACTAAGTCACATATATTTTGAAAATCTTTCAAACTCACCAAACAGCCTGTAAATATTCGTAACTAGGGAATCCATACAATGGATACGTCATACTAAGTATAACGCTTGATAACTGACAAAGTGTATTCAACTGGAAAGAAAAAATTCCAAAACAAAAAACAGTGAATACGAAGATACCACCACTTAACAAGTTACAATTTCATAAAGTGATAGTTAACAAAAGCTACACTGAAAGCCAAGGACAGGGGACAGATGAATTTTTGATGAGGAGTTATGACTGATCAGGTAAACCGCTTCAGATCTGCTAAGTGATAACAAGTGGACGACAGTCGGGTGGTTACACATTAAATCCCCCATCCAATGACTACATGGTAACATGTTCACTTAATCACCTGAGATTTATGGATTCAAACCTCAAAATGGTTGTTGGTTAGTAAAATTTTAAACAAGGATGATATAGCAAAACATCACCTTAACAGTTTTGAATAGTCTTCTATCTGATATTGACGCGTACAAGTACATTGCAGGTTTATATTACTAATACTACTACTGTTAGTCTGACTGGCTGTTTGTCTGAATTTCGGTTGTGCTAATACAATCCTTCTTGTTCCTATGTGATTCTGCCTACAAGTTGTATTTAGCACTCAGGCAGGAAACTACTTCTTAATTCAATTGCAAAACAGTACAAATAGTGGTTTTCAACACTGTCAAAAGTCTGCACCCTGTAAAACCGTTTTTCCAACTAAAATTAAGATTACCATCCATTGCGTAGAAATCCACTTTAAACTATGGATACGAGATACGTCACTAAAACGGTTGCAGGTTTGTGGCCACATGTATTTTGTAGCGCTGCTAAATCGTGGTGAAACAAACAACAAACTGAGTAATGTTCATATTAGGTAGGGAAGAATATATGTGAGATAGGCTAACTGATGAGGTTGTAAAACTTCGCTGAGATACACATTTTCTCGACGAAAAACGTTAGCCGAAATAGGATTAAGTTGTTGGCAACGGTTAGAACAAGGTTTAAAAAAGTTGCTTAATGAGCTAAGGGTTGCCTACGTGAAGACCATGGAATGCTAAAAATATCCAGTTGAAGACTCTTGAAGAAATTGCAGAGTTGTTCACAAAGGTATAGGTGCACCCACTTTAACATTTTGAAACAGAACATTTCAACAAATTCTTGTTTGAAGATTTTATTTCTTATACTTTTGACTGCTCATCAAAGTACTATTGAATTAATGCTAACTGATACTTTTTTTGCTGTTACAAAGGATAGAAACTAGAACTGATGAACTTCTGTGCAAGGTATTACATTGACCCATTTGTCTAAAACAGCATGTCCTCATGCAGTTCCATTACGGTCAGTGACAAGTTTCCAAGTATGTATTCACTACTGCTAGATCCAAATCGAAAAACACTGAGACAGTCACGCTGGATGGGTTATAAGCAGATTTCTTCTTGAGCTCTTCTGTTATGCTCCCAAGTAAGTGAAACTACAACTAGTCATAGTCATCAAGTAAATTTTGAAGATGTGTAAGGCGGAAAAGTGTTAACCACCCACACACCAAGTACAGTCACTAGTTTGACGAAATCACACGCCTAAACGTTAGTCTATACTATCAGAACGAACAGCAGTATTGATTCATGTAGGTTCCCTTTCAGAATTTCTGTATTCACATTAATTAAGTATTCAAAAGGGTATGGGGGGGGGTATTTATACTGAGACCTATTTAAAATTAAAAATACGTGTCTAGTATTCACATGCAGACGGCATATAAAACATCAACAACCGGAAGATGAAGAATGATGCTCAGGAAGGCTTCGTGTGCTCTTGGAGATGTGTGGGCGGTTGTTACTTCCCCTGGAAGCTGACTGATTCTTCGGGTACCTGAAACAGATAGAAGGTTAGTGTTGCGTGACCGCAGAGCCCAGGGGACAACTGCTTGAGGCCAGTCACACACGGCCTGTATGAACTGGTTTCTTGGTTTGGTCCCGCCGGTTACGGACCACCGTAGGGTAAGTCGGGATGTACAATTTTTGGGGTCGACCTTTTCTAACTCTCTCTCTCCAGAGTGGAAAACACCATAGCTGGCTGGCAAGCTGGTTATCTGAGGGAAACACCTCACTGCTGTTACATCCCTGTTCCCCAGCAGTATGACTTCACCACCCCCAACAACAATTCCAGCCAGTGTAGCTTGTTGGGTCATTGCGATGTACAAGCCCGACCACCACGTCAAGGTAGCAGCTATCGGTCAGGTCAACAACCGGAAAAGGAAATAAAATTAAATTCTTTATGAATCTCACTCAAGGGATGCTGCTCACCTATTTTTAACTAGAGTTAATTTTAAATATCATTGCACTATCTAAACTAAACTAAACGTTAAGCCAAGATTAATCACACTGCTGTTGGATAGGATCAATGGAAGATATCGATTTCTTCCTCGAAAAATAGGCGTATTCTTAAGAATATATATGGCATATATGTATGCAATTATAGGTACATATGCAAGTGGCTAAGAAAACATAATAATAGGGAAAATAAATTAAGAATAAACATACCTTGCTGATATTGGATGCTTTTATCTCAACCTCCCGAGTGAAAGTCACAGGACTAGCCTTTAAAAAGTGAGTGATAAATCGAAAGTACTTACTGAAAGGGAATACCGGAGGAATGCTGAGGACACAACAGCTATTAGTCCAACATCACGCAGGATAAAAAGACAAGTCAGACTAACTAGTGAAATTTGAACAAAACAACACTACTACTTGGAAACAGCTTCATTACAGTCAGTGATAAAACCAAAGATGTCACAAGAACTTTATCAGCCAAAGGATCCAGTAAACTACCAATGTTGGACTTTTGATGTGGTACATTTCTTGCTATAAATCCATCTAGCTTATAGAGAATTTCACTCATTACAATTAAAAATGTAAACGCACCACATCAGTTACACCAGCTATTGCAGTGAGACCTAAAGCTGTACTCAGATCTTGATTCAAAATGGAATTGACAATAAACGGAGTGAGTGCCATACGAGAGACTGTTATCATATTTGGAATGGTGAAGAAACCGAATCGCTCCTGAAGTGTTGTATTGTAAACGACTTTATCTTACATTCTCATTGGAGGAGGTTGAGGAACTCTTGGTGCGTAAGCAATATGTAGAAGTTCTACTTATGTAATAGTGAGTAGGGAAACACCGAAATAGCCAAGTATTGCCATGTATTAAAAGTTGTTTAGAAAGTGGAATGGCCTTCATTTCAAAGTGCCCGCCTACCGAACATCCAGTGACCTTTAAGTTCAGACGGACTTTTGGATGAGGATGTTAGTCCTTCATAACGGCTGAAATTATCCCGCATGTTCAAGGTCATTGATGGGTGAGACGCTCAAAGGTCATTTTCGCCCATGTTAGTCGGCCATGTTGGATTGCAGTTCCGTAGCCGTTCGTTTACACATTGTTTTTTACGTTTATTCTGCAGTTTATCACAACTAATCTTCATGCATATTGTTCAAAAATGTTGCTTTTCAACTCATTTTTGTTTCCGTTGCTGTTAAAATTAGTTATTTCGTTGGTTTCGAAAGTTTTTACCACCAGGTCAATGCATTCATTTCATCATAATTGTTTCATGCGTGATTTCAGTGTTTTAGTCGTTTTCCAGCTATTAATGAAATAGTGCTGTGTAGAGGTTTTGGAAAATATGCACGTCAACATGTTTATCTGACAAAAGCTGTTGTTTTTAGTTCATTTGCTGGTTGCCGTTATTGTTCCTGGCTCAATTGATTACTTAGCATGTTGAAATCTGGAAACTACAATGTCTTTCATATTCATGTTAACAACATGCAGCAATCTACGAGTCAATCTGGTGAGGAGAATACGATCAGGGTTGATATTGGTAAATTTTTCGAGGAGCATATTAAACCTGGAGATTTCAGAACGTAGTTTGAAGTTGAAAAAGCTTTGAAGCTTTTCGAAGCTGAGTATACCATCACAGCATATTACCAGTTAAAAAATCAAATATTTTGTCAGAGAATCTAAATCAAACAAGGTTGAGCCACATGAGAAGTGTGAATATATTGTGCATGTACGTAGTTTTGGAACTGAAAGAAACTTGAAAGCAATTAGAAACCCTTAAATGGTAAGTGTTACCTATTTTTAATAATGCCCAATGTACTAGATCCAAATACATGAACTAAGACCGCCTGTAGCAAAGCCACTGTTAACAGCCATTCCGTATGTAGCAAAACGACTTATAAAGCGGATAACATGGTGATCTGGTGAGTGTACGAACTATCCCAGTTAAAGGTAAGACTTTAATTAGCAAGAATAGCGTTTCGGGTTGTGGTCTGCAATCGGTGGTTACAACAAGCTGAGAAGCTGATTATTATTCGGAGTAAAAACGGCTGAATACACATTGTTTCAGTTCCAAGAATGAAATTCTTATTTTTTGGATTTTTGTGATTTCTCCGTGGCTATAAATACGGATGACCATGATCTTTAAGAAAACTAAATAAATTTTCCTAAAACCAATGGTTTTCTTATTCTTGGCGAAAAATCTGTTAATAGGATTAGAAGATTAGGTAGCTAAGTAAGATGTTTTGTGGTTGAGAATCGTAGTCGTGTTTCGGATTAATATCGCGCTTCTAACCCTATGGATGTGGGTTTTCCCTCATGGCACATTATGATATCGAGAAGTCATAAGCACACTGTCTTCGGTAAATTTATTCTTACTTTTTAAGTGACTGCCAATAGTGAGTCATTTGAGGTGATAGGATGAATACCTCTAAACGCTTTCGTGGAGATTAAGATATATTTATTTTTTCGACTAGGAGACGATCTTTTTACCAAGAGGGTTCACAGGACGTCCGCTTTTACTTTGAAATTCAAAGATAACGTTAAGTTGCTCACTGAGGTATTAGCTATGGGAGATTACCTTCAGCGGAAACCACTTTAAGGTAACTACGTAGCTTTAGGTAATGCGTCATAGAAGTAAGCAGCGTAGGCTAATTGTGTCTAAATATATTAGACGTTGTATAACTGGTCAAATCGTAGCTCTTACATACTAGTTAGTCTTAGAAATAATGGATGCACTGTACAAACTTTCACTTTGATTTTCATACCTAGCTCATAAGCTCGTATACATTTAAGACTGGTACGCTGTGTGATGAGTTTTGCGAAACACGGTACTATCATGATTAAAGCAAGACAAATAGGTCAAGTATAGGTAAGACTCATGAACTGAAATAGTTAGATCATCGGCAAACTAAACAAAGTAGATATTCAAACATTGCAGTTGTTGATCATAGAAATGCTGGATATTAGATAACATCACATGATTCAACAGCATATCAGAAATAAATAAAAATTGTTTCTTAGCTCACCGCCAAGTAGACACTCTACTTGATGATGCCACTGCATATTAACTGATTAATGAAGTAGCTATCAACCCTAATTTACTACATTTACTTGTGCTACATATTTGGCGTTTAGCAGTATACAGACTTGCAACTGGCTAAATAAGGCGACTTTAGCATAACGAACATTACGGAATTATTATTCAACTTGCTAAATCATACTTACATTTTATAATGTGCTATTGTATAGAAGCAGACGCGAAATCCTATGAATGATTAAAGTAACAGTCTCATAATACTGTAGTCAATCTCCATTCCACTGAGCTTAACATGCATTATTCAGAATTCACATATTACGAAAGCTCATGGTATAGCGACGCACTGAAGACGTTCAAAAGAAGAAGTAGAAATGAAGAGTATATTAAACATTTTCTTAGTTTACAAGAGAAAATTTTGATGAACTGTATTAGCGTTAGTTTGACAGATTGACATTTCCACTGATTTCACATTCCAAATACCTAAAATATGAAGCACAACATGAAGTTATGAAAGATAATTTTATATATTAGTATATACTGATTCTATTAGTACTAAGTAAAGTTCTCATACAATTAAAAGTATTTGTAGTCCACAGCTGGTCTTTATATTGACGCCGTATGCATAAATAGACCTCATCAGTTGTCCAGCATTAGAGGATTACACGCAGATTTTAAGATAAACTATGAAACACCCATACTGCTGAGACGTCATTCTCTCGTCAATTCCACACTAAATACGTCTACGTTAAATGAGGAATTGCATATATGTAGCTTAGAAATTGATCCACAATCTCAGTATTGTCTTGAGCATAGTTTTCTGAATCCTACAGAAATTACATTCTCATATTTAGGGACCTGTAGTCATCAAATATAAGCTGAACATGCCTCAACTCTAAGCAACTATGCAGTGTTAACAACATAGTGTTACACAGAGAAACACTTAAAATATTGTAAGATACGCAGACCTATTGTGTTAATGAGGATAACAATGACATATAATGCAACCTAGGCATTTAATCGTGACATTGCATCCGTACTCTTTCAGGTAAATGGAAATTTTAGAAGAAATTCATCTCCACTATTGGTGGTCAAAAACATTGCAGTATTAAGTTTAGTGTCAGACGGTAGACTAACAATAGAGCTAACTAGATTCAATTCTCGTAATCACCACAAACCATGCGTATATTATCACTATACAGTGAATAATAGCACTAAGTGAAACAGTGGAAATTTAAACGAGTTATTGCCTTCTCAAATGCACTGCACTTGCAACAATCGCGAGAACTACCTACATTTGTTAGCCTAGCAGTCAGCAAAGCAAACAATGGCACGATATTAATACGTAACCCATATTATACTACGCAAATCAGTGTAAATATATATTAAATTCACTTAGACATAACCTTTCAACTTACCTTAATTCCTGTCCACACACATACAATGAAAGACACGGCTACATGATAACTTCTGTTCCCACAGAAGGTTCTGTTAGCATTTATAGGTGATTCCCATGTACTGATAGCATTCTTTTGTCAAATAGTTCTGCACACAAAAATAGCTACATTTTGACATGGTCTTCATTGAATGGCACTATGTCGAAAGCTGCAGCTTCTACAATAAGTAAACTATTTGTGTACATGACATTACCCTCCAACTACTCCATCTTCTTCATTATAGCAATGTTTCGACTGATTCCGCATGAAACACTAATCATTACAACCAATATGCTTAGAGTGTGTCACAGTTAGGTTACATGACGCGGACAGCAACATAACCAGCCAGGAAATGATAATTCCTATCAACCCAGAAAACATATAACACATTTTTATTGAAAATTATTGCCAAAAAAAATTTACCGAGCGAAATTTCAACCAACATGCCGGATAAGTCCAGCCTTCATAACCAGTACCTTTGGGCAGACACTATTTCTTCTTGGAGTTGATTACAAGAGTTAATGACTCACAGGACGAACTAGTACTATACAGAGATACTGTTCCTCCACGGTGTTTGGACTCTTCTGCTATATCCTCTGACATTTTTCTACCTAATTTAAGGAAAGGAAAGAGGCCAATAGTCATCTCATAGAATTTTAAATGCTTTGGTTATATCTGCCTTGCTGTGATGTAATAAGTAGAATAGATTTATTCTGTTAAGTCTTTCCTCACATAGTAAATTGATAATACCAGGAATTATTTTTGTTTCTGGAGGCAGATTTCTATCTCTGGCCTTGGCATTGATGCATGCAAAGTAGTGATTTTTGAAGACACCCTGCGCATCGCCGACATGAATATAAAGTTGAGAACTACCGAGGCTTTTAGGTCATGCCCTAAGATGAAACCCAGGTCTTTGTGCGCTTAGACTGGCGAGTGAGGCATTCTCTGACTATCCTGTGCACTGACATTTATGTGCCCGACGAACACGGTTGTACACTTCACTGTCTTGATGAGGAGCACCCAATCACTGGACCTGTACAGGAGATTGCTGATTGCAATCACATCACTATCATTCATGATCTCTCTAATTGATATGATTATGAACAATAAATTTTGTTCGTAACGTCATCCAGTAAATAATACTGTTTGACTGTATGATACATCTAATAAACAAACTAATATGGAATTCCTGATATCCCCCTTAATTTTTGGGCCGTCTGAATACAGGACCACTTGAGATTAAATAAGCTCCGGCAACCCATAGATACACAGGATGAAAAGAGAGTATGGGAACAGTTTCCTGTGGTACACCAACAAAAAGTGTATTTCAAAAGGTTTTCGATATGCCCCTTACTTTCTGACTACCTACAAGAAATCCCTCGATCTAGATTAGTAGACCTCCCGTAACTCCTAAATTTTCTGATATCATTGGAGTTCCTACATGAGGCCGATTATTTACTTAAATCTATGAAAACAACGCGGATGAGCTTCTTGTTGTCCCAAGAATTGAAACAGCCTCCTCTTGCTGTGATTTCTCAGCCTCAAAATGTACGCTGGATAATGAGCTGTATTTTTCTGAATATGTTATGATCGCTTTCTCGGCTATTATTTCCAGTGTCCTAATTTAGGTGCTAGTAAGATCTGTTGTCTGAAGGACAGCTTCCAGATCTTTCCTTATGACTGCTTACCATTGCATTCGTCTAGACACCTAGTGACTCTCCATGTTAGCGAAGTTTCCTGAAGGCAGAAGTCAATGGGGTGGCTATGTGACCTGCCGGCTGTCTGAGAAAACTTCGGTGAAGACAATTGGTTTCCACTGATTTCATAGTATCCTGTATTTGTATATGATGTTTGGATTCTTAATAACAGCCTATCGCGCCTTAGGTGATGTTAGGATTAGTGCTGACTCCTGTGTGAGGTCTATGAAGTAGTGTGACATTGCACCAACCTTTTCCTGATCCCATTCGACTGTTTCGGAGTCAGTTATCCGATTAGGGACTTCTATTCCTGAGATTTGTGTACTAGAAGAATTTCTAGAGTTGTGTCAATACCTTTTCAGCTAGGCACATTTCGAACTTCGTCCGTAGCCGACGAATCCTTGCAATGGCTTTCTGGACTATGAGGCTTCAATACTTGCATTTGTGCCTATGAGTCCACAAATTCCGAGATTTATCCATGATGAGTAACGTTTTTGGCAATTCAGGACAGTCCAAGGCACGCAGGCTTGAGTTACGCGGACGTACAGTTGCTTGAATAGACTCCATGCTGGTTCCATGTGAGCTTCTATGTTTATAGTCTAGTTCTCTAATGAGGCTGTAGAAATAACACTTTTGTATCGGATTTCCACACCTTTGGTAGATTTAGAGTCTGGTCCCGGAATACTGCAATGGAGAACTCGAAGGTGAGCAAAACAGCTCTGTCACTTTCCAAGTTTACTGTGACTCTAAGAAATCGCAAGAACCGATCTGCTTTGGAGCCAGTCTTCTGGCTGTTTTCGCGCTGATCACAGACAGTTTTGCCTGCTATTGTTGTACAGAGCTATTGTTTATAATTGGTTTGATAGGAACAGGGGTGTACTCAAACCTGGTCTTGGAGTTTGAATTATCTGATTTTTCCACGTTGTGAAGAAAGACCGACCTCTTAGAAAGATGGACAACGATATCTTCCATCTTTGGTCTATCGCTATTCTATCACTAACCAATTATTATAAGTTTTGCAAGTAGACCCAAAGCATATCACATCAGGAAAGGTGATATGTATATAAATAAAATTTGTTCGTCTTATTAGTAATACACGTTACACATCAGTTGCAGTATTTACGTAAACTATAACCTACAAAGCACAACGTATGGGCAGCGAGTGCTCGGACGTAGGTCACTCAATCAGTCGATACCCATAACCCACACCTAGTGCTGGGACCTAGATATATCAAAAGTACTCGTTTTGCACACATTCATGTACAGATTCTGTCTGTTAAATTTCAGTTGGAATCATTGATATGAATGAAAATAACCAAAATAATGTTCACATCCTGACAAATATCACGTAATTTACAGAAACAGTCGCAGTATGCGCTACTTCGTCTCAAAAACGTTAACTATAATGAATTCTCCTGATGCTCTCTTTCAGTTAAATGCCTTAAACATCAATTTGATCGTGAACGTGATTACCTTTATCCATCATTTCGTTGTTTCATTAACTATTTTTGATCACATTCTAATCGTATAGACGTAATATTCAACTTATTTTGACTGCACTGGCTATCTTAAGACGGTCGTGATATGCATTTCTTCTGAATCGGAAATATTGACAGGCGTAACTAAACAGTATTTTTTTAGTATTTTCCAGCGCCTCAACCAACTAATTTTTCATTAATAGTAATACTGGTATAATTATTATATATTTGTTCCTATCTATGTACATCCCTAGACGCTCATGGTGTACTGACGTTCATGGATAGTATGACGAGTGGTATCGCCAGATCTTCTACCCACAAAACCTATCGTATTTATCTGCGCAGGCAAAGGGAAATCAAACCACTAAATTAACCGTCCGGACCGGAATCGCGGTGCAATGTTGGTTGCTCAGTTAGCCAGAGATCGTGTACAGACGAGCGAAATCAACACGACAGCATGCTGAATTGCGCATATTCTTGACCGCAAAGCTTCTGCTCAGCTAGTCGATTTAAACAGTGAAGGTCAGCATCCGGTGTTGAGTGGTGAATTCTGCAGATAGGTGACTTCGGGGAATTATCTACTGCAACAGGTCATTCAACCCCCTGTGAGGTTGTGGGGACTCTGAGATGAAACCAGCCGGATTTAGAAACCTAAAACTGATGTGTTGCCTGATTATTGTCACCTTATGGTAACCTGGTACTTTTAGGTCGCTTTAAAGATATCCTTCCATTTGATCTCGTGCTCCATTTGCTTCTTGTCTATTGCCCACTACATCTGGATAATATTAGTACAAGAATACTCATTTGAATAATAACGAAGAATAAATGGAACACTGACTCACTTCCCATACTTCTTCATTTATTTCAAGTATTCTTACTAAATTTTCATTTGCTTTCATGTATTTGTCAAAGCTTCTCATTGGCGATTGACTTAATCTCACATGATCCCCCAAATTTCATCGACTGCGGTTGAGTATTGGAATTCTGGCACGAGCCACATTATGACATTTTGGTGTTTGTAGCCACAATAGTTATTATGGCCAAAATAGCATACATGAAACTGCTTTAGTTTAGTTACCTCTGATTTTTTACATTTTATGATCGAACAATCTGTGATTTTTGCGGCATCAACCTTCATGTGCAGAATTAAACTTGTAGTGTTCATGTGTAATGAGATAAAATCCAGTATGTCAGTAAATAGGATTTTTCCTCTTCTCTTTCAGAAAGGAACGCTGATGTGAACCTACTGGAACAAGAAGACGATCATTTAGCTGTAATTGTTACAAACGATGACAATTAACTTTGTACCCACTCATTTTAAGCTTTGCTTAGTCAAATAATCACATCTTTCACGCTCTCTTCCTGTTCTCCCTTCTGCGGATGTGACTATTGTGTATTGTGTGTGTATTACACATGATCCAGGATTTCAATCTAGATGTCCTTTTATAAATTCTAGAGGAATAATTAGGTTTGTTTTTGCCCCTTTCAGACGCAGGTAAAGCCCTATCCTACCGACACGGTATTGGGTAGCCCGCTCGCGGCATTTCCTCAATTAGGTTATATCCCAACTTAACTAAGTTTTGCCTGTGATCTCCACTCTGTTCTCGCTTGCACGTGGCAAGGCAAACTTCTAAGTTAGAATGAGCGAACCAGCCATTATTCTGGATGGAACACACAGTCAGTCCAACGGAATGTATCACGTGGTCAGCCTTAGAGATAAGCATTACCAAGGCACCAGCATGGTGAATGAGAGATCGATAAAACACAACATCAAGACGTCCATGGAGTATAGTACCAACTCCCATGGCAAGAATTAAGCATTGCTGAATCCATCACTCATACCGTTCTCGTGAGCACATCTCTTCACTACGCGAATGAACTGTAATCTAGCCAAAGTGTTAAGCAAATAAATATAAGGGAGTCTCAGAACGTTATATGCAGAAGCTAACAGGACAGAATCTAGAAAGCCCTACTGACTGACTGTTTTTGATGAACGTACTCGTGACAGAGAAACTAATAAGCAGATATCCACTGTTAGGTGGCAGTAGAGGAGTCTCAAGCTGTAAGACAACGACATCAGTCTGGGATAGCAATTACAATAGGAAATGTTAGCAGCCTGTAAAGTGAAGAAAGATTTCTACGGTTGAATTGCATCTGTAGCAGGAAGGACGCTGGCTTAGACACCTGTGTCAAGTAAGTACCGGATTTTGTTGACTATACCACGGGTGCAAAGTAGGCGGCTACTAGCGAATTCGCCGCTAAAGCGTGTCGGCTAGATAGCTTCCCATAGTCTTTTAGCCTTTGCCTACTGACCGTAGGTATTGTGATACCAACACCAGTTAAAGTTTTTAGGAGAACGTAGTTTGGATTTTGACTTACCACGTGAGTTCCTGCTCCAAAGTGAACTCCGTCGAAGATAAAGGAAATACGGGGGTCGTTTGAATTAAGTATTCGCTTAACAGAGTTGCATGACTATGTCATTTCAGTGTCACTACTTGAAGACTGTTTACTGAGTGAGCAAATTCCAGCCACTGGTCGTTGCGACGTCCCCAGAATTCTATCAGCCGAAGTAGCTAAATCGTCGATCACAACACCTTGAAGAGTCAGAAGCAGGCTGGACCGGTCGTGGCAACTTAGACAGGAACAACTCTCTATAGATTTTCCCACCGAAATGACGGCCGGCAACTTCTCGCGTTGGTGCCAGCATATGTACAGCCGAATGACGACCTCGCTCAACATTGCGAAACAGTTTATCAAGACACTGCCGATCAGACAGCTCGTTTCTCTTAAGGATGACTGCCTTAAGCATCTCAAAGGAGTTGCTTACGTCTAGGATGAACATTTACACAGTAACCCAATTACTTAATTCCCACAATAGAGCGTGGACAGCTGCAAGGAACTGTGAACATCGACCAGTGATGTCCGCCTCGGATAACAGAAACCATGCTTCTGCATTGTCTGGTCCAAACGGCACGAGCTGAATAGGGGTACTAGTCTGTCAGATACGCATGAGTTTAGACGTATGTTCACTCACTGAGAAAAATACGTTTCAAAACTAGTAGGTATTATACAAGAACAAATACAAAGTGGAACGAACTCACAGGATTTGTTTGCGTGTTTACTGAAGATGAATTTCGCGATAGGACTCACAAGCTTAGAGGGTAAAGGTGTTGACGTTCATGGATAGTACGACGAATACCCATGCAACATCTAATAACTACAACTTCTATAGTATTCGTTCCGCGTGGACCAAAGACAAGGCAAAACACAAACCGATCGTCCAAATTACGAAGTATATTTGGGACCAAATCGCAGCGTGAGGTTGACTGCTTAACTAGCTAGGGATCGTCCACGAACAAACGAACGTAACACGACAGCGTGTCAAGTGGTGCCAATGCTTGACCGTGAGCCTCCAGCTAGACAAGTCAACCTAGACAGTGAGGGTCAGCACTCGATGTTCAGTGATGAATGCTGTGGCTGATATTTCCGGGGTACTGTCTACCACTACAGCTCACTTCCCCCTAGTGGGGTCGTGAAGACCTTAAAACCATACATCTTAACCGTAAATCTTGAGTACTCGTTCGATTAACAATAAACTTCTTTACCTTCATTTAATTGGGTTCTTTTTCTCGGTATACTTGTGGTGTTAATAGCAACAAAGGATAGGCTGCCTCCTGAATTTAGTGATAGACTGATAAGCTATACCGACTATTACCATTTTTGAAGTTGTTTGAGCAGAAAAAAACGAAGCATTAATTTTGTAACAAAACATCTTAAATTATGTACAGATGCATAGTCTTCACTGTGAAGTTGTAAGTACTTGACTTACAGTCAGTGAATTGTGGATTTGAGACCTGTTGCACTTACTTCAGCCTTCACTCAAAAAATGTGCCTGGTACATTACAGATCTTTCCCACGTCCATTAGCATGATTTGTTTATCCAAAATGTTCCATTGCATAGCAGGCTATTATTCGGATGTACTTATCGCTTATCGAACTCCAAACAGCTTGCTAAATTGTACCTGTGAATCCTTTAGAAATTTTCCTATTTTAAACTTTAATCACCTAATGTGATCCATTAACAGCTCATAAACACTTCGTAGTTACAGCACAGTACATAGTGGGACTAAACACTACCAAACTTAGAGGCAAATGACGCATTTCTGATCTCGTATTTGTCTTTAATATTTCCCACTTAGTGAACAAATTTGAGGGGTATTTTCTAGGCTGCAATCATTACAGTCATCTTTGTTTTAGTGATACCCTTAAGTAATACCCAACAAGGATTGATAGGCATTTCGAAGACTACTCGGGAAGCAGTAGTCTTGTTTAGTTTCGGTGAAGACTAAGACATACTTTTAATTTCTTTAAATACACGTTGACACTTAAAAAATTACCTACGCTCATGCTTACTTAATTCATCCTCCTGGGATACGTATGAAAGTGAATCATGTGACGAGAAAATTCAAAATCCAAGTCAATAAGAAATGATCAATGCAGATGTAAATCGACTACCAGTCACGAAGATGGTTGCCAGGAGACTCAATTCTATCATTCATGGAGAATTTAAATCAGTTCATTTTATGCTAAAACTAGCGCTGAAGATGTTGTCCAGAAAGACGACAACAGTTCTGCAATTAAACCAACCACCTCGGAGAGCACTACTAATTGCAGAAATGAATTATATTAATATAACAAGCAATAGTGTACAACTTATCTGTTGACAGGCTGGGGTAGCAAGCTCGAAGAGTGATAGCATCACAACAGAGCCAGCCACTTACGAGCATTCACGCCAGAAAAACAAAGATGGCGTGGCGCCGTAGTACATGAATGCGTTAAAACAAAAGGAACATGTAATGTAACCAAATTTATTCAAGATTACGAGAAGTAAGTTACATAAAGTTTAACATTCACACAATAGGTACAACGACTTCTGAAACACATGTGCGATGATAACAGAACTAGAACAGTAGGAATTTTCCTTCGAGAATTGACTGTCATTACAAGTAATTCTGAACTTTTACAAGCTTGACTATGACGGGAGAGTGAATAAATTTATAAGCTCACTATTTATTCAGTTAGTGGTGAGCTTGAGCATACACAAAAATAAAAGTCACTAAGCATTTTCAAATATAAAAACAATTTTCAGTACAAGGACGTATGAAGCTGAATCTGGTATGTTGTGAAACAGTAAAAAACAAGTCAATAATTTGTATTCAAAATGGTATTAAAAGTCAGCAGATATCTACGGACTTGTACTGCACATCCCAATGTTAAAGACTCTGTTTTTATTTTTACTTACACGAACTGGCTCCAACGCTATTTTTGCGCTTTCGCGTTGTGCTGTCTATGCGCACGTTCCTTGAGTTTGTAGTACAGCCGGCAAAGTTAAACTTTAAGCTTCACTTACTACCAATCAACCACGAATCACTTGAAGGAGGCATTTTTGTGTATGGAATACATACAGTTGTGAAATAATGCACAAAAACTATATAAAATTGTTAAGGAGGATACCTTCCTGTCACATTTGATAAAAATAGCTCTCATTTTTAGGTTGGAGTATCAACAGAGTATACTTCCACTCTGGGTAAAATTTGCTTTGACAAAGTCTAACGGTTTTATGCAGTAATATTTACTGGGCAATAAATTGGACTCGAAACGTCATCAGTAAATATTAATGTATAACAGTGTGAGGCTTTATCAAAATAAATTTTACCCACAATGGAATTCTAATCTACCACAGTGCATAAGTTCTATTCTTATATCAACAGAGTAATTTAACCACATTCTATGCATGTAACTATTTGGGTCTTCTAGCCCTTACAGTAAGCCTAGTCATCTCTAAAACTAGCCCTAATCTAACTTGAACTAACCTTAATGTCACCTTTAGTAGGTTAACCTAACCCTAACTTGTCCTTAGCTTAAACCGTAACTTAATCTTTCCCAAACCTAAGTTGAAACTTCCCGGATATCCCATTTAATAATATAACACTTCGATGAGCATATTTTATTGATAATGACAACATTACTTGCCAGGTTTCACTAACTTACTCAGTTGGTGTTTCAAGGTCACTGGTGCGGTCGCACTCCGTTGGTAGTTAGTGGTGCTTAAAGTTTAACTTGGCCTGAGCACTTTTTCTCAAATAACCAAGTCTTTTTAATTCATCAGTACTTACAGGTTAGGTAGAGTACTGAATTATTGGGTACATAGGTAAATTGCGTAAGGACTGGTACAGTGTAGCTAGTCGACAGTATTACCAGTATTTCCGTCCAATTCAAAATCATTTTGAAGGAAAAATCGGCTTTGATGCAAACCGATTATGAGGACTAGGTGACGAAAACCAGCACTAGGTGATACTTATGAATTATCCCGGATTATGAACTTGAGACTGTCTCCGAGAGATAGATGCTTGAAACAATTAGTCGCCTTTATGAATTTTATCAAAACCACATTGTAAAGACGTAATTTATCTGAAACGTTTTGTGTTTTTGCACAACACCATTCGGACATTCTGGTCACATACACACACGCGTACTTGTCACTTGTATTTATATTTAAAAGGCAATAGAGTATAAATAGGTCAAATTTAAATCAATATACGTCTGGATGTTTACGGGTGACGATTATAAATAAGAGGTAGAAAAATGGGGGGTGGGTGGGGGCAGGGTGAGGGTGAAAATATTACTAAGTAAAATAAAACTTGGTCCTGAAATTGGATTACTAAGGTATGACCAGAGTAATAGTAAATAATTTTTGAACACAAAGTAAATTTTAGCCTTTTATCTCTATGACTTCAACGAATTTAAGAATATGACTTAAACTTGTCTCATATATGGGTTTAAAGGCACCATTGAAATCAATTATTTATTTTGCGATAGATAATGTTGGACATCTATTTCCATGGTTAGTTGAATTACACTTGAGAAGGTGTTCTGTAGCTTTGATCTGCAAAGATCAATAGGTTCTCCCTATGTACGCGTTACTATACACATATAAATTTGTGAACTATCGTTCAGATGCTGTAAGGGTTTACATTATTATTGTTGTTGTTGCCTTTAGTTCCTAGAGGAACATAGGGCTTCAGCTGCACGTCTCCATTGCGTTCGGTTCTCACCTGGCTCCACGTCTGCCCACATGCTTTCATCTCCTATTCACATGACCTCCTCCTCCATGTCACCCTCGCACTGACGACCAACTCGCCGCTTCCCATTCGGGTTCCACTCGAGCAATGGCCTGGCGTGTGATTTCACTTGATGGTCTTCTTATAGTATGGCCAATCCACCTCCATTTCTTCCTGCAGATTTGTTGCACAATTGGTTCTTGCTGGCTTGGTTCACTCCCAGAGATCCCTCTGTTGCTGATCTTTTCTCGGAGGCCATCTGATCTGGAGTATTGAGAGAAGACAGCTGTTGATGAAGGTCTGTAGTTTGTTTGAGGTGCTCTTCATGACGCGCCAAGGTAAGAGTTTACAGGATTCAGTTTTCTCTATGAAATAAGTTTAGCTACACAGTGAAGTCTATTGAGTGACACTCTGAGTCTTCGTTTAGTAATCGTAGTTTGGGGATCATTCTTGAGAGGTAAAGCTTTGTACACATCCGTTTCGTGAGCTGATTAGATTGGTGAAGCTCTTTGTTAGAACGCTTCTATCACGTTTAATGAATTTCAGAAGATAGTTATTATCTAGACAGAAGACCAGTAGTTCAGCGAAGAGTCTCTTTTCGCCGGCGAATTCATTTTCATAGCTGTACAATCGCAAATATATATGGTTGTTTTGTATGTGTGTGTACATTAAATTTGACAAACGAAAATACAATTAGTAAGTTCAAATGAATTGGATGTTGATATAAGAGGATAGTAACAAAAGTGATGAGTTGTCACAAACGATTGTTAAAAAAGAGTTACGTAATAACATGAAGAGTTTGATGAAAGAGTTGTGCTCAGGGTGTACATGGGAACAAAATAACATGTGGAATTACGCAAGAGTTTTAAGAAGTTAGAAAAAATAAGCATACAAACAATAGTTAAGTCAAATCAAGCAACTATGTACATCAGTCGTTCAACGCACGTCCTGTCATTAAGGGTCAAAGAACACCATCCAGCGTAGCTGCAGAAAGGAAGTAGTGGCCGTATAAGGAGTGCAATAATCGAACATCTCGTCACCACTGGTCATTCCATCTCAACAAACGCCTCCAGCTTCAAAGTAATCTACAAAGTGAAGAACAACCTGCCAAAGACAATACGTTTCCGTCTTCTTTTCATTACAGAAGCCTTAGCCATTCAGTTGGAGAAACCAGAACTATGCATACAAAAGAAAATTATTCAACCACTTCTACTATCATAACTTAACTTTTGCTTGTATGCTTATTTTTCTAACTTCTTAAAACTCTTGCGTAATTCCACATGTTATTTTGTTCCCATGTACACCCTGAGCACAACTCTCTCATCAAACTCTTCATGTTATTACGTAACTCTTCTTTAACAATCGTTTGTGACAACTCATCACTTGTGTTACTATCCTCTTATATCAACATCCAATTCATTTGAACTTACTAATTGTATTTTCGTTTGTCAAATTTAATGTACACACACATACAAAACAACCATATATATTTACGATTGTACAGCTATGAGAATGAATTCACCGGTGAAAAGAGTTTCTTCTCTGAACTACTGATCTTCTGTCTATTATATATATATATATATATATATATATATATATATATAATATGTATACATAGTATATATATACTATATTATATATATATATATATATATTATATGTTCGTATGGAGATTTTTCATGAATTAGAAAGTTATTATCTAATAGTATTTTAATGCGGTTTTGTATTTCTTTTTCATATACGCTGAATACGTCTGAATAAGTAGTTAACTAACGCGTTTATATGCTGGAGTGGACAGAAACTATGATAGCTTATATACTGTCCAGTCAAGATGGGCTTCCTGTATATTATTTGTTATTACTTTGAATCAGTCCTGGTAATTCGATTTTAATACCAAGGGTGATTTTACTTAATTGTATTCTCACGCGTCTGGTTTGCTCTCATCATATTTTTCAACCTCCTATCTATGATTATGACCAATGAATATTTAGACTTATATTGATAAAATTTTGGTTCTAAATTGAATGGACGGTTTATCAACTTTCAAAGTTGTATGCCTGTAAGCAGAAAGAGAAACCTAATATACTCTCTTTCCTTGCCCCCAAAAAGATGCTGATCCTTAACCTCGAATTTAAAATTGATATCAAAGCAGAACATCTGCGCAGATGGCTTTCGAAGTCTCTCAGTCAAACGCACTTCGCCGCCAGCCTATGAGTAAAATTTTCCCGCAACAAACTGTTCAACAAGCACGTGAAAGACAAACTGTCGCATTGGGCCACTTCAGCATGCATATACCAGTTCACTTGTTCGTGTGGAGCTGAGTACATTGGGCGTACCATGCGTCCGCTTGTAAAACGCGCTCGGGAACACTATCCAGCATGGATAGCAAAGGGAGAACGCAAAAGGTGTATACAGTTCGGTATCAGGACATTCAGCTCCATTTGAAAAATCCTCTAGTGTCATATACAAGATCCGACCAAACATATAAAGGGAGTGAAATCAAGGCATCTAGGAATGGCGGAGGCAGTGGCGATCCGAAAGCTCAAGCCCACGCTATGTGTTCAAAAGAAACATGTCCAACCGTTGTTCCTACCGTGGCCATCATGAAAAGTCAGTCCCACCAATAACGATTATCCCGTTACCCTTCTTATCCAACCTTCCTGTTCATTTCTGTTATTTTGAAGTTTTAAATTCCCATCTGTTATACTAGATTTGTTTTTTATATATCCGAACTTCCTACCTATTTTGTTATTACTACATCCTTAATCCATAATTGTATAAACAGTCAAGTTTTCAGTAATTATGATCTCATAATATCTTTTCTACCCTACCTTCGTGATTATTACACTTTGTAATTTTATTAATTTAACCTTTGACCGGAAATAATTCTGGGAGTTTTTCACACATTTACTATAAATACACAAATGTATAGCCTAGTTGATGACTTCGTCGAGAAGAAAATGGTCTTCGCTACAACCGCTTTTTTAATAATTCCTATAATCTAATGTGCATATTCTTAATGTTCTGTGGAAGTAGCACTCAGTGCCGCAGAAGTTCAGTGTCTCTTCACAAGAACGCCCACTTTATGTTCAGGAGTTAAGCATAAACTACCTCATTTCACCTCCTCTATGTCTATCTATCAGTTTGACTGCTCCTGAGAAGCCAGTTACATGGGGAAGGGGGCTACAGTTAGGCACGTTTATCGTCGGATTTCTGAACATCATCCTGCTTAGTTAAGCAAAGGACAGACAAGGTCTATTTGCAGCTCTATTTTAGCTCATCTTTTAGATACCGAAGAGAAAATCGATGTTAACAAGGCATTTAAAGTTATCTACCGTATTCTGACTGGTCGCAATTTCAACTTACGAGTTCGACTTTTACATATTGCTGAAACTGTCAAAATCTAGCTGAAGAAAGCTAAATGATGTGTTTAAACGCTTTCCATACTTTAGCCACTATTCTTTTAACAATCTTTAACTGTCGCATAAATTTTCTTCTTGATTTTTACCTGATATTCAATTAAGCATTACATTTTCTATACTGATTATCATTTACACATGTTTTCGGATTGTACTTCCATTGATCTTAACATCTCAATATTATCAAGCATTGGTTTTATAGGGATTTTGTTCGATTGATGCTCACCAGCGACTAGCCCTATTCAGACAGTTACCTGGGGTTCTAGTGAGAAGTAGTGACTAGTAGGGTACAGCACTTTGAAGGTGAGGCAGTAACTCATTGAAGGAGACATTGCGAAGTGGTCGCGCTATGTCATAAACTGGCAGAAGTTAGAACTCATGGGCTGGCCATTGGATCGGATCCCAGTGGCTTAATGGACTACGAGCTCGCTAACGTTGTAACCAGGAGGTCCTGAGTTGGAACCCTGTCGGTGGGTGCGTACTGCTGAAGAGTCCCGAACTAGGCTGATGAAACAGCTGTCCAGTTCTCCCAGCTAGTTTTCCAGTGGTTCTCTAACTGCTATCAGCTCATGATGAAATCCTCCATCCAGTCTCAATATTACTTAGAAAACATGTGAACCGGAGTTCGATTCCAGACCAGTGCACACCTTTATTTCCCCTAGCTGGTTGTAAGGCTGACAGGAAGATGGAAGGTTGGGCTTGAAGCCAGCAACCCCACTCCGCAAAAAAAACACCACTACTACTGAAACTTCAAAGTTCAAGCTTGAAGTCCTATGTTCCATTTCGGAACATCTAGAAGACAAAAGGAAGTTCGAGCAAAGAATATTTTCCTCAATAACTTCACCATCTGGCTCTTCAGTAATAGATAAAATGGATTCTTATTTTCGCCATGTTGATGATACGTTTATTATTCTTGATGTGAAAGCTGACAAGAATGAAATGTTAATAAAATTTAATGATGCACATTCATCGCTCATCTTCACTTGTAAATAAGAACATGATGGTAGACTATATTTCCGTGACGTCCAGTTGAGCAGAGGAGAGGATGGTTCACTCAAGAGAGATGTCTATAGAAAACCTACATCTGTAGGACAATATACACATTTCCTCAGTTTTGTACCAATCCAATACAAAGTCAATTTCGTCAGGTGCCTGACGAATAGAGCAAGAAGGATCTGTACAGATGACTCCCTAGAAAATAAATTAGGATACATCCAAAATACGCTAGCCCAAACGGGTCATCCTAGTAGATTTGTAAGGAGACATATAAATACCAAGTATAATAAAGAGAAACTGACAACAGTTAAAAAGAAACAACTGTTCCTAAAATTGCAATTTAATGGGGACGTGGCTAGTGAAGTCCTATATCTAAGAATATCGTGAGTAATAAAAAGAACTGATACTGCCGCCACCTTTTGTTTGTCATTTTCCACCTGCCAACTAATTATGATTGCTCAAGGGAAAGACAGGCTAACCAGCTGTGCCACTTCTATGTGTATCTACAAATTTAGTTGCTCCTGTGGAGACAGCTATATAGGGCGAACCACTAGACAGCTCAACAAACATATCATCACTAAGCATCTTCCTTCATGGTTCGGAAAAGGTCAAATAAAATCTATAAGAAGTTCTATTTGACTCATTTGATTGATGATTGCGGTCACCAAGTAGACAGAAGTAGTGCCTTCAAAGTTATCTATCGCATTCCATCCAGCCTTTCGAACGGAATCCGAATCTGCCATTTACACATAGCTGAACCTATGGGAATTCGAGAGAACAATCCTAGTCTTTGCATACAATAAAGGAAGTTTGTTCTACCTTTGTCTCTCCCTTGCTTCACCTAGGTGAATTCTAATCAAAGCCCTCCCACACATTCTTATTTTCCATTTCCTTGGTACATTTGTGATATTTATTTAAACTCTGATTAACTGTCCACTTCACCTTTAGTGTTACGTAACTTTTAGGATTTAACCTAGTTTATTTATGTATTGAATTGTCTACATATACACACATATTACTACCTTTGTTATTCTTATCGTCAACCGGCATAAACCTTATTATCAATATTATTTTGTTATCATTATAATCATTGTTATTAATGACGTTCAAAACATTTACCACATTACTATTATTATTTGATCCATAAAATCCCCGTCATAGGTTAAAATTTTTATATGTAAATATATACACATTTGATCATAGGGAATAAAAAGACAGTTGCAGCGAAGAAAATTTTCTTTTCGACGAAGTCATCATCTAGGCTGTACATTCGTGTATTTATATCAGATGGATGGGAAAGTTCCAGAACAATTTCTGGTTAGGGGTTAAATTAATAAAAATTACAATTAGGAATTAGAATGCCATAATAAACAGGGGGATGGGTAAAACTCAAACAAAGTAGCATAATAACTAAGAAAATTGACATTGTGCAATTGGGGTTAGAAATGTAAAAATAACAAAATATACAGGATGTTTGGATAAGAAACTAGTGTGATGAATAATTGTTTATGCAATCAGGGATTAAATATGTAGAAACAGTAAAATGACAAAATAAACAGGAAGTGTGGATATGAAAATATGGTAGGGTAGACAGGGATTAAGAAAACTTAAAATAACATGAATAAACAGGAAGTTTAGATAAGAAAGGCGATGGGATGGTCATTATTAAAAATTTACCTGTTTACGATGGCCATGGCAGGGACAGGGGTTGGATGTATTTCTTTTGGATACAAAGGGTGGGTTTGAGTTTTTGGATAGCTAATGCTTCAGCTATACCCAAATATCTTGACTTCACTCCCTTTGATAGGTTTGATTGAATCTTGTATATTACTTTGAAGGACTTTTCGAAAGGCGCTGAATGTCCTGAGTTGACCAGATGTTCTGTCACTGAACTGTATACACGTTTTTGCTCTCCTTTTACCAGCCAGGCTGGGTAGTGTTCACGAGCGCGTTTTCCAAGTTGGCGCATGGTACGGCCGATGTACTCAGCTCCACAAGAGCAAGTGAACTGGTATATGCATGTTGAGGTGGCCCAATGCGACAGCTTGTCTTTCGCGTTCTGGTTGAACAGTTTCTTGCAGGAAAATGTCAGTCGTAGGCTTGCGGCGAAGTATGTTTTCCTTAGCGACTTGGAGAGACGTTTTCGAAGGATTTCTGCTTCGATATCACCTTTGAATTCTAGATTAAGCAGGAGTATTTTCTTTGGGGCGGATTGGACTTGTTCAGAAGTCTTCTTAGGTTTGAGATTCTTGTCTATGAACCTGGGCGGGAAACCGTTTTCCATCAGGGTTTTTCGGAGATATACTCCTGCTTAATCTAGAATTCAAAGGTGATATCGAAGCAGAAATCCTTCGAAAACGTCTCTCCAAGTCGCTAAGGAAAACATACTTCGCCGCAAGCCTACGACTGACATTTTCCTGCAAGAAACTGTTCAACCAGAACGCGAAAGACAAGCTGTCGCATTGGCTCAATTAGATGTCACGTGTGTGGATGGATGTCCCACCAACGACAATGGTTGGGGTCACGCTAAATCACGAATTGGTAGGAGTTAGAATTCATGAGCCATTGAATCGGGTCCCAGTGGCTGAATGGTATACGAGCTTGCCTTGTAACCGGAAGGTCCTGGGTTCGAATCCCAGTGGGTGCGTACTGCCGATGATTCCCAAACTAGGATGAAACAGCAGCTGTCCAGTACTCCCTGGTTTTCAATGGTTCTCTAACTGATATCAGTCCGTGATCAACTCGTAAAACATAACTAATCCTTACAAATCAAACTATAGAAAATAATAATAATGATAAAAATAAAAACACATATTGTATAAAACAATTGTATCAATAAATTACAAATTGCTTGATTACATATTACACTGTGACGTCCATATATAAATTATATGTAGAAAGGATTAAAAGATAAGCATTAGAATAGAAATATAAATATCCAATCATCAACCAACCAATAGGTAGGCGAATCCCCCCTTCACAGTGAACTTCACTCATTAAAGTGGCATATTCGAATGCTTTTTCCATGGATTTTCTAATTTCTTATCTGCCAACAATTCAAGATCATGACATAGACGAGCACGTGTTAAATGCGGATCAATAATATCGTCGACATAACCACGACTAGCTGCTGGAAAGGGATTGGCGAATGCTTTTATGTAGTCTTCTTCAGCCTGAGCTTGATTGTCTTTCCCCTTGAAAATAATCTGCACTGCTCCTTTTGCACCCATGACTGCAACCTTTTAGTGTTTGTTTTTTTAATTTGAAAGATTCACAATTTTATAGAAGTTTTATTTGCAAACAATGAAATATGCATAATAGTATGAATAATAATTATAATAATAAAAATACCAATAATAACTTTTAGCTAAGTTGAGTAATTTAAAATTATAACGAAGATTTATTGGGTTAGTACAGTGGGGATTCCTTATCGCAAAGAGACATTGGATGAGATAAAGCGAATCCTTAACAGTCATGACAACATAGGGGTGTATTTTCGTGCAAAGGACACATTTATGCTCCTTATCACTGGTGAAGCTTAAGGATAAAATAGAAGAACACAACCAACAGAATTGTGTGTACCAGATCAATTGTGGGGATTGTGATGCTGTCTGTATATGTAGGAGAAACTTCCAGATAGGTAAATATAAGAGTGAAGGAGTATAAACAATGTCTAAAGGTGGTTCCAAAGACCTGTGTAGATTTGAAGAAGCTAGAAAACAGATCGGTGATATTGCACTGCACTCGATAGAAACGGGACACAGGACTGACTTTAATAGGACCAGGGTTCTACAGAAAGGTTTTGGTTCGTATAAAGAAAGACTGACTGCAGAAGACCTACATATATAGGTGAATCCCAAAAGTTTGAACGGACGTGAAGGTGTGATGTTAGCCGATGCATGGAAAGTCCTGATTAATAACTAAAAATCGATATGTATCACTAATCAATCATACTTGATCTAAATACCCAATTGTCTATATGTTCTTATGGACAGGCTAACAAATGATTTACAATTGTTGCCGCATACATAGACACCATTGCATACGGTATATATACATATATATATATATATATATATCATATTCAGCTATTTACGATCATGAAATTTAGTTGAACGTAATCACTAAAATGCTGATGCACTGTTTATGGTGTCTAACAAAAGTAGTCTAATATTTGTAAGTTTGAGGTGAAATTTTGATCACAGTTCATGCTATTTTTGATATAATTATAAAACTTGGTCACTGTGGCTGTAGAGTATAACTCCATTATGGATAAGATTTTATTTTGATAAATCACACAGTGTTGTACACAGTAATATTAACTGACGACCACGTCTCGAGCACAAATTATTACCGCTCATAATCATATCAAGACACTACTCACACAACTTTCTTGCTTCATTTATATACATGAGTGAAATTGATGATTAGACATTTGAATAAAAATCAATATGGGATGATGTACATTCAGAAATAATAATATGAGTGTTATTGATCAAATACAATCAGATGGGAAATAAGACGAGTGTTTTTATAGTCACAATAAGTAACTTGTTAGAATGTGGTGATGTGCTTGAATTCAAATAGAATTTTAAGATTATTTATTATCCTCCTCTGATTTGACTGACTGGTGGTAATAATGTCTTCCATTTACATATATCTCTGGTATTTATGTTGAGTTATTTCTGTTGCATGTGTTGGGTGTAGACTCAATGAACCAGGATTCAGTAATCACTTTTTCTCTATCTCCACCTACCGATATTACTTCCTAGAATTTCGACTCTGTCCAACCCTATTGTGTAGTTGTGTGTTAATGTATGTAGTGCAGTTGGTGAGCGTTTTAAAAAATTACTTATTTTCTCGGGGTCAACCATTCTTACCTTAGCTAAATTCTTATGTTACGACACTCTGACTACCCCCGACCTACAAGTTTGACCTATGTAGTTGACCTCACTCAGAGTCATTGCACGGTATTTTGTGAGTCATATTATTTTGTTCAATTGGATCCACCGGGTCTTTTAGCCTACAGAGCTTGTCCTACCTGAGTGAGTTTGTAGGTATGAATGCCACTATAATTCCTGCTTTCTTGAGAATCCTACGTACGGCCTCAGATGTCCCCTCCTTATATCGTATAACTGTAGATGCCTTATATTCTCTCTTATTTCTGTTGCCATTATTAGTTTCACCATTATTTTTGTTTTGCTTTTGAACCTTTTTTGATTCATGCTATTTTGTTTATTATCACATTTTTTAATGCCTCTTTCATGACTCATATGATTGGAGAAAGTTTTTTTAAAAACAAGAGGTGTCCTTTTTATATATAAACCTTTGTTATTTTAATTTCGATCAATTTCCCTGAAGAAGTTTGGATCAGCTTGCCGAACGCAGGAAACATTGGAATTACTCATTTCAATTTCGCTGAGATTTTACAAATATAATTTTTACATATGTCTACTTCTCATTCGGCGCCTAATTATTTTGGAACTATGCGATCAAATCTTGATCACTGTTCATATGAAGAATATTTTCTCTTTATATGTTCTGTTGATTATAGGATTACGGAAGATAATAAAAAATTTCCCTCTTGAATACACTTTATTCTCGATAGAAGAAGAACAGTTTAGATTAGCGTACAGCTTTCCTGCCATCCAACCGAAATCCTAATGACAGTATAGACAATCATCCTTTGTAAGTTACAAAAGTTGTCTCTAAATTAATATGAGGCAAATTACAATAATGCAATAAGAATAACTTTTACAGGACAATCTGAATTCAAATTCATTTAATAGGCTTGTCGTCAACTGCATGCAACCTGAATAACTAACTATGCATAAGCAGTGAATGCGAAATAATAAATACAAATAGGTGAGTAGTCAGTTCTGACTAACTGGTTCGAACATAGAACATTGCACAGATGTGCAGCTGTTCAAGTTGCCACACCCACTCCATGTAACACACAAAGCAAGAGAAGAGAGTAAACAGATATACTAAAGAGAGAGAGAGAGATAATAAACAGAAATGTCAGTGTGGCAAAAAGAATAGTAATATGGAAAAACAATAGTTTTATGGGATATGATAGGTGACAAAGAGTGAATGCACCCGCGCCAGCCATTGAGAACGACGATTTTGAGCCATATCACCAACTGTCTCCAGCCTTCGTTGCTTTTTACCATCCCGACGACGCTAACCAGCCAGGAAGTCCACACTTCCTTACGTGGCTGGCGTAAACTAAATGTTATGGATTTCACTGACTGATGAAGCCATGTTTCGGTTTGACCGCCACTAGCTTTCTCTTTTCCAACCTGATGCACCCTATGTCAGTCAGCTAACACTACCCGTTGTGGAGGAAGGTGATGGCTAGGCGGTATGCGTAACACATGTCTTGACCAGGAATATATATATATATATATGAATTATCCCGCCAGATCATGAATCGGCAGAAGTTAGAATTCATGGGCTGACTACTGGATCGGGCCACAGTGACTTATTGGTCTACAAGCTCACCTTGTAACCAGAATGTCCTGGTTACGAACCCTGATGATGGATGCGTATTGATGAAGAGTCTCAAACTAGGACGAAACAGTCGTCCAGTACTCCCAGCTGGTTTTTACAATGGTCCTCTAACCGATGTCAGTTGATGACGGAATCATGAAAACAATCAAATCCTTGTAAACTAAAATTTGAATGTCTCTATTTCGGTTATAATTGATTAATCTAACTTTTTGCACTGTTTGTACCCCTTCTGTATTTTGATGCAGTGTTACTCTACTCTCTTGCAAAATGAACTGTCTCGTCACCTAAAGTATGTTTAAATTATTTCCCACTCACTGCTTATTTATTGTTGTTCAAATTTATCAAGTGAACCAAACTGTATTAAGATGTAAATTAGTAGGATTTGATAGGTTGATTCCAGGCGGAGGAATATCAGACAAACTAAGGGACAAGATGATCTATGTGAACTTCAGATCGTTTTATCGTACTAGAATATATGTATAATAAATATATTGATGGACCGACTGGCTTCAATGCAGAACTTTGCACAGATGTGCAACAGTTCGAGTTGCCACACCCCTTCCATGTACCACACAAAGCAAGAGAAGAAAGTGAAGAAAGATTCAAAAGAGAGAGAGAAAGATAATAAACAGAAGTGTCAGCGACGCAAAAAGAATAGTAATATGGAAACACAATAGCGTTTTATGGAATATGATAAATCACACAGAGTGAATGCATCTAATTGTGAAAGACTTCGGATAACAACTATTCCATCAACTCATTACTAAATAAATACGAAAGGCATACATTGGTTGGTATTGCATACTTTCTCAGCATTCCTTTCACAGTCAGATATTGCCACACAAAACCTTTTGATCGGGTAGATATATGAGAAGTGCAGAATGTAAGTATACTTGCATTCCAGAAACGGTGAAGATACGCCACTGCATGTCTCAGATAGACAGGTTGATCCGCCTTTAGTTATCACTACACACTAGTGTTTATAGAAAACCAACGCATTCTGCTAATAGATATTTAGACTTTAATTCATCTCATCCTTTAACTGTTAAGGCAGGCTTAGTTAAGTGTTTAACAAACCGAGTAATGGCACTAAGTAGCACAAAAAAAGACCTAAATGATGACATTAAACAGATATAAGAGGAAGCGTTGGCATCAAATAACTATCCTATAAAATTCATTAGGAAGATCGAAGAAGGCCAAAAGCAGAATAAGAATAATTGTGAAACTAGTAATAATAACATAAATAAGAGAGAATATAAGTCATCCACAGTCATACCATATAAAGAGGGGACATCTGAGACCCTACGTAGGATTCTAAATAAAGCAGGAATTAGGGTGGCAGTCAAACCTACAAACTCACTTAGATAGGACAAGCTCTGTAGGTCAAAGGACCCTGTCGGTTGTGCCAACTAGACAAAATAATATAATTTACAAAATACCTTGCAACGACTGTGAGTGACGTCAACTACATACGTCAAACTAGTAGGTCAGGGGTAGTCAGATTACCAGGACATAAGAATTTAGCTAAGGTAAGAATGGTTGGCCCAGAGAGGATAAGTAATTTAGAAAAAAGCTTAGCAATTGTACTGCATGTATTAACACACAACCACACAATAGGGTGGGGGAGAGTTAAAATTCTAAAAAGTAATCTATGTAGGTGGAGAGAGATGTTGATTACTGAATCCTTGTTCATCGAATCTACACCCAACACATGCAATAGGAATGATTCATCACTCATACTGAAAATATGGAAGATACTACTACCAATCAAATCAAGTGAATAACAACGGAACTATATAAATGAATTTAGGAAGTCATGTGATTACCTTGATATGATTATGAGCAATAAATTATGCTCGAAACGTCATAAGTAAACATTACTGTATAACACTGTGAGACTTCATCAAAACAAAATTTACCCATAATGGAATTACACTGTACAACAGTGCACAAGTTTTATTCTTATATCAGTATCACAAAAACAATTCAAAAATTTTACGAAATCACAATGGGCAATGTTAACTGACTGAAATAGGATGGATCAGGTTGGAAAAGAGAAAGCTAGTGGTGGTCAAACCAAAACATGGCTTCATCAGTCAGTGAAATCCATAACATTTAGTTTACGCCAGCCACGTAGGGAGGTGTGGACTTCCTGACTGGTTGGCGTCCTCGGGATGGTAAAAACCAATGAAGGCTGGAGGCAGTTGGTGAAATGGCTCAAAATCGTCGTTCTCAATAGCTGGCGCAGATGCATTCACTCTTTGTGAATTATCATATCCCATGAAACTCTATTGTTTTTCCATATTACTATTCTTTTTGCCCTACTGAAGTGTCAGGGAGGCAAAAAGGCAAAGACACTTTACCCTAGTCATCGCCTTCCTCGACGGGCAATGTTAGCTGATATAGGGTCAGGCTGGAAAAGAGCTATTGGTGGTCAAACGAAAACATGGCACCAGTCAATGAAATCTACAACAGTTAGTCTAAGCCACGTAGGAAGGTGTAGACTTCCTGACTGGTTGGGGTCCTCGGGACGGTAAAAACCAATGGTTGGAAACAATTGGTGACATGGCTCAAAATCGTTCTCAATGGCTAACGCAGATGCATCCACTTCTTGTGACTTATAATTTTCAATGAAACTATATTGTTCTTCGTTATTACTATTCCTTTGTCTCTCACCTCTGTTTACTGTCTATATTATGCATTTCTTCTACTTTCTTCTCTTCCTTTGTGTGCTACATGGAGTGTGGCGACTTGAACTGCCGCACATATGTGCAAAGTTCTATGTCGAAAACAGACAGACAGACATTGACACTTCTGTTTATTATCTCTCTCTCTTTTGAATCTTTCTTTACTCTTCTCCTGCTTTGTGTGGTACACATGGAGTGGGTGTGGCGACTGGAACTGGTGCAAAGTTCTACCCTGAAACCAGTCAGTCAGTTAGTCAGTTTCATTAGACTGTCTCTCACTTACTAGTCCATATGGAAAGCCTCCTTAGATTATGCACAGATAAGTACTCTAATACCAGTTGATTGTGAACTAAACGGTCAAATGTCTGCTGTCTTATTTCGTATGCATTAAAAATAATTTAAATAAAATCAATAAACCACTAAGTGCCTTTCTCCCTACCTAAATAAAGTTCTACATATTTAATCGTTTGCTTTATAGTGAAAAAAAAAACACTTACCTCAGCAGTTGGCCAAGCATAATTTATATCTCCACGTAAATGCTTAGAGCTCATAACACAATAAGCGCCACCATATGACTTTCTAGTGACAACAGTTAGTTTAGGCACAGTTGCTTCAGCATAAGCAAATATCAATTTTGCACCATGTCTAATTATACCACCGTATTCTTGACTAGTACCTGGAAGAAATCCCGGGACATCGACCAAAGTTATCAAAGGAATGTTAAATGCATCACAGAATCGAACAAAACGTGCCCCCTTAACAGAAGCATTTATATCCAGGCAACCAGCGGAGACTTTTGGTTGATTTGCAACAATACCAACAGTTCGACCACCCATTCGTGCAAAGCAGACTATAATGTTTTTAGCATATGTAGGCATAATTTCGAAGAAATCGCCTTCGTCAACAATATTCTATTTGAAAAGGAATAAAATGAAAGCAGGAGGAAAATATTTTTCGATTAGTAATTCTTTCAGGGCAGTGATTTGTACATCAAGAGAGAGAAAAACCAAAGTAAGACGAGCAAATGAAAACGGTATATTAATTATTACTCCTTTAGGTTCCAAGTGGGACATAGGGCTTCAACAATACATCTCCACTTTGTTCTACTTTCTCCTATATAATTGATGAGCAATAGGCTATTGGTTGGTTTGTTCCCGCAGTTTCTTGTTGCTACTTTTTTCTGGTGGGCCATTTGATCTTCAGTATGGAGACAGCAAAGTGGGCAGCTGTTGATGAAAGTCTGCCATAGTTTGTTGGAAATGCTTTTCGTGACGCCTGAATTGTTTCTGATCCATATAGAAGAAATGACTGACCTCATATTTGTGTTGAAAATCCGAATCTTCTTTTGAATGCTGGCTGAGTATGGAAGATTTCCGAACTGGTTTCAGATCGATGAAGGCGTATCTCGCCTTTCCGATTCCGACTGGATTTGACATCTCCATCCGTTCCGCCAGCTGTGGTTGAAACCGTGTTTCTTGGCCAGATAATTGAAAGAAGTAACCTCTGTCAAATCTCTCCCGTAGATGAGGACTGGTGCTAATTGTTGATGCTGTTGGTTGGTTGGTTGGTTATCTTCATCACCTCCGTCTTCTCTATGCCCACTTGGAGTCCTGTCTTCTCTACATGCCTCTTCAGACAGTTTGTTGGTTTTCACCTATCTGCAAGTCTTCGATTTTGAATGACATCAAAAATAAATCATTTGCGAAATCCAGATCTTCTAGAGTCTTCTTATCGGTCGTCCAGCGTATTCCTGACTCCTCGCCCCCAACAGTCTGACGCATAATCCAGTCCACCACAATTATGAATATCGTCGGTGATAATAGGTAGCCAGCTGTCTGACTCCAGCATTCACTTCAAAGGCTTCGCTGAGTATTTTGTTGTGGATCACCTGACACGTAGCACTGTCATATAGCCAACTGTTGAATGAGGTTGATAAACACTTGGTCACTGCACGACACAGTGTTGAAGCAGTTTCCAAATTACTTCTCGGTCAACGCTATCAAAGGCCTTTTCGAAGTCAATGAGGTTATGGTACAGGTTTGACTGCCATTCTATGCTTTCTTCGATGACGATACATGGGGTTGCCATTTCATCCGCACATGATTTACCTTTCCTGAATCCAGCTTGTTCCGATTGGCGGAGTTCTGTATTCAGTGCTTTTTTACTCTCTCCAGGATGATGAGACTTCCTATTTTATTTGGTGTGGACAAGAGCATGATTCCACGCTAGTCCTTGCAGACGCCTAAGTCACCCTTCTTTGGTAGCTTAACAATGTAGTCTTTTTCCAATTGGTAGGTACCTTTCCTTCCTTCCAAACCATTTCCAAGAGAACGGCATAGCGTCACTGAAAATGTTAGAACACCATAAAACAAAAAATAAAATAACACCCACATTGCAATATTAAGTTGACTTGAGAATAAGGCGTAATTGCGTACATGCGTTACTTGGATTTATTTGAGATCATATCACTGGTCTTCAGCTACCCAACTTCAGGATGAACTAAATTAAACTCTCTTAAACACTGTCCAATAATGCTGAGTGAAGTTTATTCATTCTTATTACAATGAACATCTACTAGATAGATGCTATTGGTTTTGAAATACATGAACAGCAGGGTCAATCAAATTGAGTGTCAGGACAAATGCTTATTTATGACATTGGTTGACTGTCACGCTATATGTATCGCGAATTGGTAGAAGTTAAAATTGACGGGTCACTGAGTCCTGTTTAAGTAGCTGAATGGTTAATGAGCTGGACCCATAAGATGAAGGTCCTGGGTTCGATTATTGATGGGGTCACAGGCATGTATTAAGGAACAGTTCCAAAAAAAGGATGAAACGGTTGTCCAGTACTCCCTCGCTCTCAATGGTCATCTGACTGAAATCATCTTGTGATTACTCTTGGAATACATGGATTCTGTTAGGCATATCAGCCTTCCTAAAACGATATGTTTTATCTATCTCTGTTGGACTAGTGTGTGATTTTTCCCTTAGAAATATTATATTATTATTACCTCCTTTATTTCCTAGAGGAACAAATGGCTTCAGCCGTACATCTCCATTGCGTTCAGTTCTCCGCCAACCTTTTCATCTGGCTTCACCTCTATCCACATGCTTTCATCTCCTCTTCACATGAACTCTTCCATGTCACTCTCGTACTGACGACCAACTCGCCGCTTCCCATTCGGCCGAGTTCCACTCGAGCGATGGCCTGGCGTGTAATGTCAATCACTTGGTGGTTTGCTTCCTCAGAGTAAAGCCAGTCTACCTCCATTTCTTCCTAGATATTTGTTGCACAACTGGTTCCTTCTGGATTGGCTCGTTCCTTGAGATCCCAGTTGCTGATCTTTTCTGGCTGGGCATCTGATCTTGAGTACTATTGAGCAAAGACAGCTGTTGATGGTCTGTAGTTTGTTCGAAGTGCCCTTCGTGACGCACCATGTCTCTGATCCGTATAGTAGCACTAACTTCACACTGGAGTTGAAAATTCCGATCTTATTTTTCATGCTGTTAATCTCCACACAGACTTGAGAGAAGTGAAAGCTTGTCTTGCTTTACCGATCCTCACTTTGATATCCTCGTCAGTTCCGCCTGTATTTGAAACCATGCTTCCCAAGTAGGTAGGTAAAGGAGGTTGTTCCTTTCAGATTTTTCCCATTTATGCTGACTGTTATCTGTTTTTGTTGCTGTTGGCCAGGAATCTTCGTCATCTCTGTCTTCTCTATGTTCACCTGAAGTCTTATCTTTGATGCTTTTTCTTCCAACTTGTTGCTTTTCATTTGCATATCTTCCCAACCTTCCCTCTTTACCAATCTTATTACTGGCTTAGCGAGGCAAAGCAGGAGTGCGTCGGCCGAGGAGCATTTAATGTTAGGACACTTTGCCAAATAGGACAACAAGCATCACTAGCCAAGACTCTGGCATCCCGAGCCATTGATGTATGTTGTGTTTCAGAAACACGCATACAAGACCCAAGTGTGGTTATTCACCTAACCCCACCTGGCCAACAGGATGAATCTGCAAAATTCACCTTGAGGGTGTCAGGAGATGCAACGGCTAGCTCACGAGGATTAGCTGGTGTTGGGATAGCTTTAAGTACTAGAGCAGAAAAGACATTACTTGACTGGATCCCGGTAGATAGCCGAATGTGTGCTGTCCGTCTGAACGGATCAGTGAAAAGGAGAAAGGACTGCACTACCCGCCGATGCCTTTTCGTAATCTCTGCCTACGCCCCCACTGACTGCAGTTCGGATGAAACGAAGGATGAGTTCTACCAAAAGCTGTCTAGTTTGCTGCGAAAGGCTAGACGCTCAGATATAGTCGTTATAGCTGGTGACTTTAATGCTCAAGTAGGGAAATTGTGTCAATCTGAGAAGAATGTCGGTGGCACATACGGAATTCCGTGCCAGCGAACCGACAACGGTGACCGTCTCCTACAGTTCTGTTCAGATAATCATTTGTATCTTGTAAGCACTAACTTCAAACACAAGGAGAGACACTGTTTGACCTGGCGACCCCCATCATCAAATCAACGCTGGACACAAATAGACCACATAGCAATAAGCTATCGTTGGCGTGGGTCGGTAGGAGATTGTCGCTCCTTCTGGAACACGTGTGTAGATACCGATCATGCACTGGTCCGCGCTCGTATGTGCTTACGACTGAACGGACGTAGGAAACAGCTGGCGGTAAACCCATCACGTCCCCAGCTCGACCAGGGAACTAAGTCCCTATTTGAGGAAGAACTAGCTAAACACATATCTGAGTTTGACAGCTGCGCTCACCCTGAAGAAGCCTGGAAAAATATTCAGTCAGCCATAGATACAGCTGTAAAAGCTGTGAATAAGGTAAATCCAAAGGTGAGTAAAAACCATTGGATTTCGACTGCCTCATCCGAACTGATAGATGCTAGAAGACTTATACCGGCGAGCTCCGAATTCAATGAGGAGCGAAAGCTGCACAAAAAGAAACTTACGAAAAGTCTCCGCAAGGACCGTGAACAGTGGTGGTTGACAAAGGCGAAAGAGATGGAAAAAGCATCGACGATAGGCAACACCAGACAACTATTCAGGCTTATCAGGGAAACAGGTGGTAAAAGGCAAATGATAAGCGAAACAATCTCCGAGAAAAATGGCACCATAATTAGCTCCCAGGATAGACGTCTGGAGCGCTGGAAAGAACACTATGAAGAGCAGTTTAATTGGCCCACAGCCACACTTAACCTGCCGGACATCCAACACCTCCCTGAATGGGATATAGACACAGGTCCTCCGTCCTTAACTGAGGTTACTAAAGCTGTCACCAATCTGAAGCTAGGCAAAGCAGCGGGACCTGATTTATTGACTCCAGAGGTATTTAAGTACGGAGGAGACAGTTTACTGTCTGCGTTAACGGAGGTTCTAGGCAGCGTCTGGGAATCAGAGGAAGTCCCATCGGGTTGGTGTAAGTCACTGATCATCCCGATATACAAGAAGGGAGACAAGTCTTCTTGTGATAATCACAGAGGGATTAGCTTGACTAATATAGTATCTAAAATCCTAGGCTCAATAATACTGCGTAGACTAAGTGGTGCTCGGGAGACACAAACACGAGAAAACCAGGCAGGTTTTAGGCCAGGTAGAGGGTGTATTGATCATATCTTCACCCTTCGACAGATTCTAGAACATAGGCATTCCTACCGGCGTCCGACAATCATTATATTTCTTGACCTAAAGGCGGCTTTCGATTCTGTCGACCGGGAGGTTCTCTGGCGATGCTTGGCTGTAAAGGGAATGCCAAGAAAATACATTGCACTGATTAAGGCACTCTACTCGTACTCATGCAGCCAGGTGAGGGCTTATGGCGAGTTGTCATCTGAAGTGGTGACGACTAGTGGCGTCCGTCAAGGATGCCCATTATCCCCATTCCTATTCAATTTCATCATAGACGTACTAATGGATTTAACCCTATCACACTTCAGCGACTCAGGGATTGACTTGCTACCAGGGAATAATCTCGTTGACTTAGAATATGCGGACGATATAGTCCTTCTAGGCGAGGACTCTGACAAAATGCAGAGTCTACTGAACACCCTGAGCAACAATCTCCGTATGTTTGGCATGCGATTCGCCCCTGTAAAATGTAAGATGATGCTGCAGGATTGGACCTCATCGACCCCTAGATTAGAAATAGGAAGTGAAGTGGTAGAACACGTTGACCGCTTCAATTACTTGGGAAGTACCATCAGCCCCAACGGGTTGATCTCAGACGAAATTTCAGCACGAATACAGAGGGCTAGGTTCGCATTCGCCAGTTTTCGCCGTCTCTGGCGTAGACGCGATATCCGACTATCGACCAAAGGGCGTGTGTACTGCTCAACAGTCCGCTCCGTCCTCCTTTATGGCTGTGAGACCTGGCCATTGAGAGCAGAAGACATGAAAAGATTAGCTGTCTTCGATCATAGGTGTCTGCGTTCTATCTCCCGTGTGAAGTGGTATGATAAGGTGAGCAATATTGAGGTTAGGCGTCGAGTGCTAGGTAAGGCGGGGAAATCAGTCGACGAGACTGTGAAATTACATCGACTGAGATGGTTAGGACATGTGTTACGTATGCCTAGTCATCGCCTTCCTCGACAATGGGCAATGTTAGCTGATATAGGGCCAGGCTGGAAAAGAGCTAGCGGCGGTCAAACGAAAACATGGCACCAATCAATGAAATCTACAACAGTTAATCTAAGCCACGTAGGAAGATGTAGACTTCCTGGTTGGGGTCCCCGGGACGGTAAAAACCAATGGTTGGAAACAATTGGTGACATGGCTCAAAATCGTTCTCAGTGGCGCAGATGCATCCACTCCTTGTGACTTATGATTCCCAATGAAACTGTTTTGTTCTTCTTTATTACTATTCCTTTGTCTCACACCTCTGTTTACTGTTTCCATTATGCATTTCTTCTACTTCCTTCTCTTGCTTTGCGTGCTACATAGATTGTGGCGACTTGAACTGCCGCACATATGTGCAAAGTTCTATGTCGAAAACCGACCGACCGACCGACCGACCGGCCGAGGATCGAACCGTGGACCACATGCGTGATCGGCGAGCATTCTACGGCTGTGCCACCGACGCACGTTGGATCACAGTACCGATAGAAATTTTATCACAACTTACATTCTTTTCCAAATTCTAATAAACAAATACTCCGATATAGAACCACTAGCAACTTCGGCACTACACATTTCGAATACAGAATCCCTATAATTTATATGTAGGATAGTTAGGACAACTAGAGACTTGGCACATCACAAAAAGCATTTCCAACAAGGCGCTCTCCAGACTTCCATCAACAGATGCTTCCATTCGATGATACTGAGGATCAGATGGTCAACAACAAAAAAAGATTAGCAGCAAGGAACTTTGACAGTAAACCAAAGAAAAGAGCTTTACTGTCGAACAAATATGCCAGAGAAAATGGAGATGGACTGGATACAGGCTGAGGCGACCATTGAATGACAGTCACGCGACATGATCTAGAATGAAATCCGAAAGGAAAACGACGAGTTGGATGTGGATCCGAGGGTGATATAGATAAGATCACCGGAAGAATGGATGAAAGTTTATGGGCAATCGTGGAACTGACAAAAAAAGGACTGCAGAGAACATAATACAATGAAGACGTGCTGCTGAAGTCCCAAGTACCACTCGGAACCCAAGGTAATAATAATTGGTACGATTAATTTGTCTGACTTCTATCGAGACTCATTAAAAATAAACTGAACTTTTAAAAACAAATGTAAGAATAACAGTAGTAAGTGCTTACCCGTATAACATCAGTCATATCATAAGCACTTGTAGGCTCCAAAGGAACAACTGTATTTAAAGATGGAACTAAACGATCAGTTGGATCATGACATTCTTGAATTGGTGATTTTTCTTTATTGGAAGATGGTAGAAAGGTTAGAAATCTACGCAATGATAAGAGAGCATCAACATCATTGTCGAAGGCTCGATGAGCTACGCCTGAAACTGTTGTATGTGTCTTAGCACCACCAAGTTCTTCCTAAAATATGAAGGTGAAAACAATGCACTTTATTGATTATGATTAATGAGAGATGGAATACATGAGTAGAATTTATTTAAAAATAAATGTAACAAAATTACAATGGCGTTTTTCATGGGCGCTGTTAACAACCACTAATCCAGTCTATGTACTTAACCCCAGAAGTGTAGTAAATAGACAGGATGACGGCAAAGTTCAACAATAGCGTCCTAGGGGATGCGAACGCACGAGTGTCCTTGAACCGACCAATCATAAAAATGAGAGATTTTTGCACAAAAATTGACGTATATTTACAAGAAAATGCATGAAAACACATTAAACAGGGTATCTTTCTCTGACATGACTTAAAAATACGTCCCAGCAATAATGAAAAGTATCAGTTGCCAAGTTAGACTAGTTTCTGTACATGTATTCACCAAGGTGACTGAAGTGAGCTGTTTTTGTGAATCGTTTATCTCTCTTATCCTGTTGTGCAGTCTTCCCCAAAAGCTCTCGGTTGAATTACTATGGTTTCCAGTAAGAGGATCGACGACTACTTACCAGGAAAATGTGGATAATAAAACAAATTAAAATAAATGACATCACCTCTAAATCTATCCCTAATCGTAACCCTAACCTTAACCTTTACAACCCTAATCCTAACCGTAAGCCTAACCGCAATCCTAATTATGACCCTGATCCTAACCCCAATACTTACCTTAACCCTTATCTTAACCTTAACGAGATATTAACACACTGTCCAAACAGTACTTAAAAACGTGATCTGGGTGAAATTTGCTCCTAAGTTGGTGAATAGCGTTGATATTTCAGCTATGATAACGACAGGTGCCGTTAGCCAACGACTAGCATGCGCGTTCAAGGTCATTGGAGCGTTCGCACTTCTGGGACGCTATTGTTGAACTTCGCCAGCATGACAACCTGGTTGGACAATACACACAGAAAAATTAGGCGAAACGTGGGATAAATAGTCAATTTTGATAGGATGAGATATGGGCAAAATGCAGGTGAGAGGTGACACATAAAAGCCCACTTCCCTCATGTTCTCAACTAGTAAGTTAACCACTTTTTTTACACTCATCCCACGTTTTACGCACACTCCCCGATTTCTGTGTCATTTCAACGGAATGCTACCACTTTTTCGCCTATTTACAGAAACAATTCTCCAGCTGAGAAATTACGAGTTGAAGACAAGCCCAAGTAATAGTTCACAGTATGAAACGATTGATAGAAACTGGAATTTCTAGGCTAAAAATAGAGAACATTAAACTTAATGTGTACATCATTTTCATCAAGTGGATAGGTTTCAGTGACCAGGAGAGTAAAGTAGCAGAGTGAAATCAAATGCTTTTTCTAAACTCTTATTACACATGAAGAATGCTTTGCTGAGCTTAAAGTTAAATATCACCAAAACTTTATTATTATTGTTCCCTTGGGTTCCTAGTGGAACATAGGGCTTCAACTGCACGTCTCCACTTGTTTCTGTCTTCTGCTGTACTTTTCACTTGCATCCATGTTAGTCCATACTGTTTCAGCTCCTCTTCACACGATCTCCTCCATGTCACCCTTGGACGTCCCACTTACCGCTTCCCTTTTGGGTTCCACTCGAGAGCCTGACGCGCGATGTCACCCAGCGGCCTCCTCAGCGAGTGTCCAATCCATCTCCACTTTCTCCTGCATATTTGTTGAGCGACTGGTTCTTGTTTTGTTTGGTGATTCTTTCCGGCCATCTGATCTTCAGTATAGAACGAAGACAGCTGTTGATAAAGGTCTGTAACCTGTTGGAAATATTCTTGGTGACCCGCCAAGTTTCTGATCCGTATAGAAGAACTGACTTGACGTTTGTGTTGAAAATCCGAATTTTGTTGTTGATGCTGAGTGACGAGGATTTCCAGATTGGTTTCAGATTAATGAATGTGTTTCTCGCCTTCACGATTCTCGATTTGACATCTTCATCTGTTCCTCCTGTAGTTGAGACAATGCTTCCTAGATAAGTGAATGAAACTTGATAATTCCTTCAAAATCAATGAATACTGTAACGACGAGTTTACACAAAAGATGAGGCTACAGAGGCTACAAATTTTTCCGCTTAACGGAAACCCAAAAAAATTAAATTAAATATGATAGGTACTACTGATACAATGAATCTTAAGAAGGTCAGTCCATAGAAAACCTACTTGGAACGGTCAACTAACAAGTTTCTACAGTTTGGTGCCAGCTGAACGAAAACGAAGTCTAATTAAATCCCTTACCACTGGGATCCGACGCATCTACAGTCCTGACACCCTGGAAGCAGAACTGGATCTTCATCCAAAATGGATACCCATCAAGATTCATCGGCAAGAATATCAGACCAAAAGTCCAGAGCAATGAAACACCGCTTGCTCCAAAAAAGAAACTTTACATGAAACTGGATTTCAAGGGAAAATTAGCTTGCGATATCCTCAAGAGAAGAATTCCAGCATCTTTGAGAAGAATATTCTTCGCAGCAACGCTAAGAGCAGTGCTCTCCAGTCGTCCATTGATCTACAGAAGCCTTAAGGACAAGATCTTGCATCTGACCACTTCTATGTGCATATATCAGTTCACCAGCTGCTGTCGAGTCAGGAAGGTATATTGGTCGTTCGACGCGTATCCTGTTCAAAAGGGTTCAACAACACTATCCCTCATATGGCTGCATAGAGGTAGTAGTGGCTGTGTTAGGAGTGGGATAATCGAACACCTTTTCAAAACTAATCATTCCATCTCAGCAAACGCCTCCTTCAAAGTGATCTACAAAGTGAAGAATAACCTGCCAAAGGCAATCCATTTTTGTCTCCTTTGTATTTCAAAAGCCTAAGCCATCCAGTTGGGAAAAACCACTTTTACTATCATGACAGCAACCGTGTTGATTTCTACTCACTTGATATTTGTGTGCCTGCTTTTCTAACCCATTATAACTCTTGTATTTCTTCACAACTCTTACATAATTCCATATTTCCTTTCGTTTCTATGTCCATCCTAATCAAAACTCACTCATTAAATTATTCATCTTATTACGCAACTACAATACACTTAACTAAATTCTCTTATGCATTGACTAACATTAACAGCTATTGTTTAACAACTCGTCACCATTACCCTCATACTAATCTTCACATCTTAGTTACAATTTGATTATTCATCACATTTTTTTGGGAATATTTTGATGACATAAACAACAACCCTAACTAATTTTTATTCTTGTCTGACAAAGCTAATATACACACACACACACACACATAAAACAAAATAATTATATATAATTGCGATTGTACAGCTAAGTGTGAATGAATTCGCCGAAAGAAGAGATTCTTCACTGAACTACGTGTTTTGCTTTAATTGGTGGATGGTGACTAGCAGTGGAATCCAGGATGCGCATTTCCTCCTAATTTGGGACTCGTCCTCTGGATGTACCTGCATTCTAAAATTCCATTAAATACGTGTTTTGCTTTTCATTAATGTCTGAATGGGAATTATTCATGCATCTAGTTTAAAACAAGTGACTACAATGGCATTATGAGTAAACGAAAGTGTATCCTTGTTTTGATTTTCTATATAAACTGAAAAAATCAAGAAATAAAATGTGTGTAGGATAGAAGAATGAATATGTAGGTAATAACCAAGATGCTTTGTGGAAAACGGAATTTTCAAGTATTGGTTTTGTAGGGATTTTGTTTGACTGGTTGGAGAGTTTCATCATGAACTGACACACGTTGGAAAACCATTACAAAACCAGCTGGGAGTACTGGACAGCTGTTTTGTCAGCCTACTTTGGGACTCTTCATCAGTACGCACCCACCGACAGGGTTTGAACCCAGGACCTTCTGGTTACAAGGTTGGCGAGCTCGTAGACCATTAAGCCATTGGGGCCTGACCCAATGGCCTCCATCCAATCAAACTAAATCCCTATAAAACCAATACTTGAAAACATTCCCTTTAGACTGGTGTAAATCATTGATAAGAAGGAAGACAAAACATAGAAGGATAAGCTTGACTGACATAGTATCCAGAATTCTAGATTCAATAATCATGTATAGAATAAGCCGTGCTTAGGAGAATAAAATCCGAGAAAATGAGTTTAGCTACAGGCCAGGATGAGAGTGTATTGGTCATATCGTAATCCTTTGACAAACCCTAGAACATAGGTGTACTTACCATATTTTTTGACCTGAATGCGGTATTCGACTCTGTCGACCGGAGGACTATGTATGTCTGTGAAGAGAGTACTGACAGAGTTTATCATAATAATCAGGGTACTCTGCTCAGACTGACGCAGCCGTATAAGAGCTTATAGAGAGTTTTCGGCTTCGCGAAAGACAGCCAGATGTATCCGTCAGTGATGCCCGACGTCTCTGTTTTTCATCTCTGTTCTTCACACATGTAATAACAGATATGATTCCAACTGAATTTACTGGCCTAAAGATTGACTTGTTATCATGGTATAATCTTGTCGATTTAGAATATGAAGATGACATAATCCTATTAGGTGAAGACGTGTACTGCTGAAGAGTCCCAAACTAGGACGAAACAGCTGTCCAGTACTCCCTGGTGGTTTTCCAGTGGTTCTCTAACTGATGTCAGCTCATGATAAAGGGAATGTCTCAGATCCTCAGCTACTACGTAATATCTTAGTTAACCCAGACAACAGTTCATCACCACTGTTCTTGAACACATCTAAAGTCATTCTACCAGGTCTCATCATTTTGCCTGGTTTCAGATTAGAGACAGCCTATGCAACCTCACTTACAGTATCATTACTACGATCTACAGTAAACTTAACATTCAATAAAACACTGTTGATATCACACAACCTAGTCAGTATATCTATTTCTGAATGGCGAATGTACACTTTAGGCCATCGATATAGTAAAGAAAAACGGTATCACTGAACACTCAAAACTTCATTGAGACCGAATATTAAAATAACAAACATGGAGTATTATAAGTGAAGGGATTAAGTCTAAAATGCTTGATGTGAATCATCGAAACCACTAGACATTAGCTTGATACTTGAGTAAGGAAACAGTTCAAGCTCATGTCTAAGCAAACAAAGAGCATCATAAACACTGGAGTGCAGCAACGGCTGTGACGCATACTGTATTTCACTTTAAATGTGAATTACAAGTATTGATATTTAAACATAGAATCGATTGTTCAGCGGTACGTGTTGCGTGTTTGATTCCTGGCCGATGCCCTGCCAAACCTCACTTAGACAGCAGCAAGACTAGTAAAGAGGGATGGTTGGGCGTGAGGCTAGGATTCCTACCCTGTAAGAACAACATCACCGCTCAAGCTTGAAGTTCTCTGTTCAACACTAAACGCAAAGCAATGAAAAACGTAGAATCTAGTGACAATATACAGCAGAAAATTACTCTAATAGCAAGTCAGTATTAAAGACTATAATAAAAATTCGCTTACCTGCGTAACATCCTCATTGGTAACAGACTTCACAACATCTGGTCCAGTGATAAAAAGGTAGGATGTATCATGTACCATAAAAATGAAGTCAGTCAGTGCAGGTGAGTATACAGCGCCACCAGCACATGGACCCAGGATAACAGATATTTGTGGAATTACACCTGAAGCATTCACATTGCGTTGGAAAATATCAGCATAACCGGCTAAAGAGGCAACACCCTCTTGAATACGTGCACCACCTGAGTCGTTCAAACCAACAACTGGAGCACCGACTAACATTGCTTGATCCATTATTTTGCATATTTTTTTAGCATGAACAAGACTCAGGCTACCACCGAATACAGTGAAATCTTGACTGAAACATTAAACACAAAGGTGAATCTTCAGTAATACTATTTTTTTTTAAAGAAGTGAGTAAACATCTCTACGCTTTATAAAAATCAATATCTGTGAATTATCACCCAGGAATTAGATTAGGCATTCTAAAGACGACAGTATAGATAAAATAACAGAAATAAAAATGCAATTCGTAGTGACCATATATAAAGCGATAAGTGTAGGCAATAAACTGAATAAATAAATACAGATGAATACAGAATTATAAAAACCTGACATTCATAAAGCTGATTCACTTGTTAGACACATATTTGAGGAGCAGTTTAATTGGCCTACAGCCACGCTCAACTTCCAAACATCCAACACTTCCCTAAACGGGATATAGACACAGGTCCTCCGTCCCTAACTGAGGTTACTAAGGCTGTCACTAGTCTGAAACGAGGCAAAGCAGCAGGACCCGATGGAATGACTCCAGAGGTATTTAATTACGATGGAGACAGTTTACTGTCTGCGTTAACTAAGGTACTAGGCAGCGTCTGGGAATCAGAGGAAATCCCGTCGGGTTGGTGTAAGTCACTGATTATTCCCATATACAAGAAGGGAGACAAGTCTTCTTGTGATAATCACAGGGAGATTAGCTTGACTAATATGGTATCTAAAGTTCTAGGCTCAATAATAATGCGTAGACTAAGTGGTGCTCGGGAGGAACAAACACGAGAGAACCAGGCAGGCTTCAGACCAGGAAGAGGGTGTACTGATCATATCTTCACCCTTCGACAGATTCTGGAACATAGGCATACTTACCGGCGTCCAATAATCGTCATGTTTCTTGACCTAAAGGCGGCATTCGATTCTGTCGACCGAGAGGTACTCTGGTGATGCTTAGCTGTAAAGGGAATGCCGAAGAAATACATTGCACTGATCAAGGCACTCTACTCGAACTCATGCAGCCAGGTGAGGGCTTACGGCGAGTTGTCATCTGAAGTGGTGACAACTAGTGGTGTCCGTCAGGGATGCCCACTATCCCCATTTCTATTCAATTTTATCATAGATGTACTAATGGACTTAACCTTAACTGACTTCAGAGACTCAGGGATTGACTTGCTACCAGGGAATAATCTCGTTGACTTAGAATATGCAGATGACATAGTTCTTCTAGGTGAAGACGCTGACAAAATGCAGAGTCTTCTGAACACCTTGAGCAGCAATCTACGAATGTTTGGCATGCGATTCACTCCCGTAAAATGTAAGATGATGTTACAGGACTGCATTGGACTACACTGACTCCTAGCTTAGAAATAGGCAGTGAAGTCGTAGAGCACGTTGACCGCTTCACTTATTTGGGAAGTTGCATTAGCCCCAACGGGCTGATCGCTGACGAAATCTCAGCACGGATACAGAAAGCTCGGTTCGCATATGCCAGTTTACGCCGTCTCTGGTGGAGACGTGATATCCGGTTATCGACCAAAGGGCGGGTGTACTGCTCAGCAGTACTCTCCGTCCTCCTGTATGGCTGTGAGACCTGACCATTGAGAGTGGAAGACATGAAAAAGCTAGCTGTCTTTGACCATAGATGCCTGCGTTCTATCTCCCGTGTGAAGTGGTATAATAGGGTGAGCAATATAGAGGTTAAGCGTCGAGTGCTAGGTAAGGAGAGGAAGTCAATCGACAAGGCTGTGAAGCTGCATCGACTGAGATGGTTAGGACATGTGTTACGCATGCTAAGCCTAGCCATCGCCTTCCTCGACTACGGGGAATGTTAGCTGACATAGAGTGGATCAGGTTGGAAAAGAGCCAGTGGTGGTCAAACTAAAACATGGCTTCATCAGTCAATGAAATCCACAACAGTTAGTTCGAGCCACGTAGGAAGGTGCAGACTTCTTGGTTGGAGTCCTCGGGACGGTAAAAACCAATGGCTGGAAACAATCGGTGATATGGCTCAAAGTGATCGTTATCAATGGCTGACGCAGATGCATCCACTCCTTGTGACTTATAATTCCCAATGAAACTATATTGTTCTTCGTTATTACTATTCTTTTGTCTCATATCCCTGTCTACTATCTCTATTATGCATTTCTTCTACTTTCTTCTCTTGCTTTGTGAGCTACATAGAGAGTGGCGACTTGAGCTGCTGAAGCAAATGGAGTTGGATGGAACACATGCTGAGGAGACCATAGAGTAACATCACCCAAAAGATCCCAGAGTGGAACCCGAATAGGCAACAACAAGTAGGATAGGGATCTGAGAGTGATATGGAAATCGTTTGAAGGGGAGATGAACACACATATATGTGCAATCGTGAAGCCAGATAAACAGGACTGTAGTGAACTGGATGAAATGGATGTGTTGTTGAAGCCCTATGTTCCACTCGGAACCTATATAAATAACAATAATTTTTTTTAAAACACAGGTAATTTATCGTACATAGCTATTAGATAACAATACGAATGGAAACTGTTTCCTATGATGAAGCCTTTATGGCCTGAGAATGCTTTAATTAATTAATAAGGTGGTTGGTTCCATTGGATATGAACGGCTCTACAAACTCAATTGACATGTTTAGAGGTGGTAGGATTTCTGAAATTAGATGACGGCAACACGAACGCTTCACAAGCAACATCACACTACTAAGAGTGATAAAGTGACCTAAAAGCACGAAAAGCATTTAAATGAAAGAATATAATACAACAGTTACCTGCTTAAAATTATTATGCCGGGTTAGACTTAAATTGACTAGTGATCTCCAACAAAATTTTACTGGCTAAGAAAACTGACGCGTTTACTGGCTTTAGCTATGTAAACATGGAAAGTACATTACACAATTTAAAACTGCGTACTGAGTGGAAATGATATTTATTTGTGATTCCGGCAAAATTAATCCAATAAGACAACCTCATAATTAATTTTCCAATATGCTAGATATGCAAAAACAACTGAATTTGACTCACCTGAACAAATAAATCGTACGTCCATTGACTTGACAACGACCAGTCACAACACTATCGCAGGGGATTTTTTGTTTATCCATATTAAATTCATGGCAATCATGCTCCATAAAGGCATCATACTCAATAAAGGTTCCAGCATCTGCCAACAGTTCTATACGTTCACGAGCTGTCAGTTTTCCACGCTTATGTTGGGCTTCTAGGCGTTTCTCCCCACCTCCAAGAAGAAGCTTTGCTCGGGCTTCTTTGACTTTCTTTCTGACATCTAGCGTGTTTGCAACCCCGCTTATGCTTCTTATACTCACATTCCTCAACGAAAACCCTACTTTATAAGTAGTACGAAGAATGTAGAACATCTGAAAAGAAATAAACATTTGAACATATGGCGAAAATAAGAGAAGTTTAGGCAAAAAATCACATCTAAATAAGAAATGAACCCTTTATAACGTCAAACATACACTAAGCTGCATCTCTACTGATGAATAGAACATTTTTCTTAACTGTAATGAATGTCACCTTCAGTTTGGTGGTTTAATGGTAAATTGGCCATCTGTCATGCGGTAGTTCCGGTTTCGATCCCTCGCAAACACATTTCTAAACCTCACCCAGCCGATATTCAGCAAGGAACGAGGAGAGGTTTAGCATAACACCAGCAATCCTACCCTGTAAAAACAACACCATAGTTGCTACAACTTCAACTTTTGAAGCCTTCTGTCCCACTCAGAACGCAAGGAATGAACAAACGACATAAGGAATAGCTTTCCAGTAATCTTCAGCTCTCGGTGCGTGTAAACATAGGTGACGGATGTTTTTAAAGTGTCATCATTGACAAATTTTCTAGAGTACTACACTTCATATAAGAAAATCTAGACGAACGTCACAAGAGCGAAAAAATACAAATAATATCACTGATAGAGACCTGTAAATTGGTTTCGCGTAACTTGACAAAATAGCATACGTTTATTCATACAGCTACTTGTGTGTCGTTAATTTTTTCATAATCTAGTGCTACTTTTCACGGATTCATATTTTAAAAACAGAAGGAAATGTTTCACGACAAAGTTTATTAAATAGGAAATTAATCTAAGGCGTCATCTGTCTTCAAAAATCTAAACACCAAACCTTCGAGATATAGCGAATGAACTATGGAAACACTTACAAAGATATGATACAGTTCAGCACAGCCAAAAAGGCACTGAACGTGACAGAAAATAGATAATAAACGTTCTCCAGGCACATAGGAATGAAAAACCATAATATAGCTCATATTTTACGACATCACAGGTGACAGACACTCTCATAAAAATGTCACGAATAACATATATGAGTCTCTAGTAGAAGTTATTGAGTGTCAGAATCAAGAGCTTATTCGTGGTGGAAAGTAACTACTGATCGGATCTTGGTTTACTTGAAGACGACAAATCTGAAAGATATGTTTGCTAATCTGACTTTTGCTATGTATAAACTCCCTTCAATCAGGAGAGGGATGAATGTCGAATATTTGGTATATGGAAAATTCTGACACAATAAGACGTAAGCAAACGTGGAAAAAATGCAACTATGTATCTCACTTTTCCCATGTTCACGAAAAATTAACAACTTACTTTATGCAACTGCACAGATTTATAAACCTGTGGTTACAGAAGTATAATATATATATATGTATACATATATAGAGAGTCAATTGACAAGAGTCGATTAACCGACCCTCCTACATCTGCCCATATGTGGTCTATAGAGCAGAAAGAAAACCTATTTTGTGTTTTTGGGTCAGAATGCATCACACCGACAAACTGAAGGGATTCTGTAGTGAGATTCTAATTCTTGGGAGTGAGAAAATACGCTTAAGCAATTTAATGATATGATGTATTTGCAGGTTAGAAGGGGGCATTTAGTAACCATAAATCATCAGAAGAATAAAAAGGTCTCTGGATGGACACAAAATGTTCTTGAGACGTGCTTGTTGTTGTTAAACTGTCTGTTAACTGGGTAAATTGTTCTGCGAAAATAAGGAGATCAATTAAAATAAACTCGGGTCAACTGACCTTGAAACGGCCAATCAGAGAAGAAATCCGAAAACACTCGCAGCAAAACAGTTAGTTTGCCACTTAAAAAATAAAATTGCGGAACTAAGTTTATATGAAGATGAGGCTTTAATTCGGAAATAATACTCATAACCCATACGTCAACTTGAGATCTACTTTTGATTGGTTGTTTCAAGGTCATTAACTATACTTCTCCAGTTGCAAGTTTCCAAATACTGGGTTGATCTTGACCTGCTTTTTAGCTTTACACTATCCTAATAATGTGTACCTATTTTGCTTAGTTGTTTTGAAGTCTCCTGGAGTGTGGAAAAAATAATCGGTAATAGAATTTGGGTTGTATTGCCGATATGATACTTTCCTATCAACATATCCACTGCATGCAGAATGACTGACTACCATATTGTGGACATATATGCGTGTTACCGTTTTGAGTTGTGAAAATTTTGCTGCATTAGCTTCCGACATGCACATGTCGGATAGTGTTCTAGTAACTTGTCGGTTCAATATTTCCAGTTGAAAGTTCAGGTTTTAGCGCTTCACTTAAGTGAGAATTTTGAAGAGTGAGTGAATTTCTGCACTCTCTTGTTTAGAACCAGCCTTCGTTGTGTTATGCACTACAAAAGCTTGTACGTAAACTTTAACTTTGTCTGTTCCTGCTAGTCAATTTTATAGGCTTTTGCGGTCATGTTTGGCAGAAAACGTGTTTTTCTAAATTTTTGGTTCCCAGTTTTGGGTCATAGCTGCCATCCTTTAATAGTGACACCTTTCCGTCCTACCGGGAAGATGTTTGCCAAAAATAGCTGCTGTGGAAGGCTGATATGCCCTTTCCCAGCAATGGGTAGTATGCAGTGTGATAACAGCAGTCGACGGTTTCACATGATATGTATCAACCTGACTTCCACACTGGACAAAGTTAGTTGCAAGTTTCTCACACTATGGCTGTGCAAAGGCTGTTGCGACTCAACAGAATACCTCGTACAGGATTTGGTCGGACTGCTTAATGTGACAATGAAGTCCCTCTGCTGCAACAGTACTTTTCAACAAGGAACAGTTCTCGGATATACATGATGGACTGTTAGACTCATAGACAAATCCAAAAGTAACAATGACGAATCATCATTATAAGATCTTGTCTTTGACAAGCTTATTCCTCCAAAAGGAAGAGGCGTAGCAAGTTTCGTTGACTTAAAGCAGGACGCGTGGCATAGACTGCCGACGCTGCAGTTTAAGCCTTCCTCATAGTACATATATGTGGTAAGTATTCATCATAAAAGACAGGTACGGAAAATCGCCTCCCGCAAAGGACTAGGCGAAACCACTACGCAAGGCCCATTTCCCTTGGGAGATAAGAAAATAACTATTCTCCGAAGCAAATCGTGTTAAACGTGATCCTCCTGAGAGGTCGACCATCCTCCACAAAGTGAAAGATTCGAAATCTAAATCCAGGTTCCAATGTGGTCTAGGTCTAATCACACCAAATTCAGATGGGCTAATCCCTACGTCATTAGCAGGCATAAATATCTACTGTTTCTGCTCAGCTGGCCACGGAAAGCTCGGAAACTGAGAGGGACGTAAATCTTGACAGTTCTCATACCTTCAATACCTGATTACAGAGACTGAAGTTAACCTACAGAAAACAACGTATAGGACAGGTCTGTTATACTACAAAAGGGCTGGATAAGTAATTTCCCTTGAGGTGAAGCTAACTTTGCACAGCATAAAAGTTCTCACACACAGAGTGAATCATGAAAGTCACCACACCACAAACCGAAATTAAAGAGGAAGGTTGCTGTTTATCCTAGTCCTGGTATCACAATGGACTACTGTCTCAGATTTAAACTAAGCTAATGGACACCTAAGTGTTACTGTCTTATAATCGCTTTTTTTAACGCCCATCAGTCAATTTGAAACGGCCTACAACGGCTTTCTCAGACAGTTATTTTGACCACAGGCTGGCAGAATCCCTCATTTCACTGATTCCAATACAACACCTTAGGAAACCCACACACTACAACTTTTTCTTTAACCTGGGATCTGGTTTCCTTTCATAGATGAGACGCTAGCCTCATGTAACATATTCCACGCATCATTCTGCTCTTACCTGTAAGTCCACAACTGCTGTAGTATACTGGAAAAAGGGATTCCACAGAGAGGTGTGGAGAATCAAGATAAGCGTCGTCATTTCCGAAGCCTCATCATGGAAATGCATTACAAATCCAATAGCTAATGTGGGGCTGCATCAGATGGTTTCATGGATAATTGCCTCAGAGTTCAAAAACACTGCCGCCCATGGATAAATTTGAAGGTTCGTGAGCTGCTTAAGCGCATGGCTACCATCTTCAGGTTATCCCTGTCACACATAATATCACCCCGTGATGTGGAGGATGCAAGAACAACCCCCATGAACGAAGAAAGATTTTGGATTATCCTCCAAAAGGCATACTTGTTAGTCTTGCCAGTACCTTGGTCAAGGCACCAGAAAAAACAAGGACTGGGCGTATTACGATGGTTGACTCTCAGTGACCAACCAACACACCTCACTCAATATGTCCTAGTTGAAAATTTCTAGGGCCGGTTGAAATTGTTTCCGACAAAAGGTTTTCATCTCAGCCTAACTTTGTTTCACAATTTTAATACAAGCCTATATTTTGCGATGTGAAGTGACACTGACATGTGTTTGCTTGAAAAAGTGCTTCCGTAAGCAATGGTAGAGATACATAGAAACCCCCTTTGTTCGAGAGCTCTATTATCATTGACTGCATAGGAATGTGTAATAACATTTAACAACAGATTAAGAACCGCCTAGCCGTCAAATATTGGACACTCTTCACAACACTTTGTATTGGTTTTCAGCTGCTCATCACCATGACCAGCATATATATGTATTATAAGAATGCAAACATTCCAAATTTCTTCAGCACTAGCTCCATTGGGAAGGGGACTTTGAATTTCCGCACCTGTCATTCGAAAATATTCTCTCACAGACATCTGCAATATGATAAATATTATGCACATTGAGTAAGCATATGTACAATCATTCAGTTACAAAAGGTATATAAATAAAGAGGTAATGGTGTAACAACAGAAGACAAGGGCCAGGCAACAGATCGTTTATTAAGGAAATCAACACATATTTATAGATTTTCATGTACATTACTACATATTATTGTTAGTAGACAGACACAGTCTTCTGATTGGTTGTTTCCACTCAAAGTTAATCTTTCATCTCTTTGTGACTGTTTCCTGAATGTCAGATCATCATCAGCCTACGCAAATTCTGCTATGGTTGGTTGTTGAATCAGTCTTTGTCATATTTTCTCACGACCAATTTGAGGACGTAAACATTGACGTAAATTACTATCTACCAATTTCGGCTAGTAGACAGCTTTCACCACAATGTAATGATACCAGTAAACCCACTTTACATAGGCGAAAACACTATACATGTCATGATCCTAGGCATCATTGTTGTTTGAATCTAGCGAGAATGCGCGTAACAACTGAAGGCAGCGTTACTTGTGGTAGATACGTTAGGCTATTCACAAAAGTATAAAATTGGCATGTAAAACGTTGGTTGGTTTACCGACAACAATGCTTTTAGCAGTATCATCTGTAAATGGCTGACCACAGCAGTTACTGTCCGATCAAAAGTGTAAAGACGTACTATTAAATCAACAGTAATCAGCAGCACGTGAATTTTTAGTTAATACGCGGTTAGGAACCAGAATAACTACAAACTAATCCAAACAGAATGACAGACGAAGCATGCTGGAGCCGAATATTACCATCGAATGACTCAGTGAAATTTGAAACACAACTGTCGTCATATTTTCCTTATCTCTTAGATATCCAGGTTTATTGGAACTGTATAGGTAGTGATTTAGATTTTTCAGCATGACGAACATTTGAATGAATATCCAGATGTGACCGAAGCTTGTTCGCCGTGCGGATTTAGTTAATTCCACTTCGTATGGGTTCTGATTACTTTTCAATCTAAATATATCCTGCAAAGTATCGCTGTGGTCATGGAAGACATACGTGTGCTTTAGATGCACTATTCCTATGACTTCTACCACAATTGATTATATACTGAATATTCAGTAGGTTTAAGAACTTGATCTGTACCAACAGAAATTGTGGATTTATATAACTCCTCGTCACAATGAATTAAACGTCACTGCATTCTTTAGGAGATTAGACTTGTTGGTGAAGTATAAATAGTGTCTGAAAACGCATATCTTCGCGTGTGATATTGTGGTAAGCTTTTTCCTCGTTTCCCTATATTTCATTCGTGTCTGTTTCGTTCCACTCAGTGTATCAGGTAGACATTATACGAACGACTCTTATTTGTTTGAGGGCTTTTGTGTTGAATACTGCTTATTATCTGAAATTATAAATAGGAGCGAAACAAACAACACGTGCAGTCTCTAAGCTGATACGTCAAATGAGCCTATGATTTTTGAAGCTCCCATGTGGGAATTGACACTATTATCGCTTGCAGATTCTTCTAACGTGTCATTAAGTATCTTTTCAAATGAGGTCAGAGTGCTTGCTAGCCGCATTTCCACTGGTAGTTTGTTCCACATCTGAGTGATTCCTTCTGGTTTCTACTGCGAAACTATCTGGCTTGGCTCTGGGCCTAGTGTGATCTGGCGATATTTGCAGGTTTTCCGTGGTGGGAGCGTCTATGTCTGCTCCATGCGTGGTGTTGGCAGATTTCCTAGGAATGCTCTCGTTAAATTTGAGATTCCCCTAGTGTTACTACTCCCAGCAGGTTTTACTTCACTTTCACATGTCGTTTGTTCATCTAGCACCATGCAGTTGTCGCTTTGTGCCTTAGTGTCCATCGATACTTTACCACTAACATTAGACATGTTTTGTGGTATTATCGTGTTTGTATCCAAGCTGCCTGTCGGTGGTTGGGGCTTAATCTGAGGCGGAACTGACGAGGATATCAAAGCAAGGATCAGGAAAGCAAGGCAAGCTTTCATTACTCTCAAGTCTGTGTGGAGGTCAACAACATTCAGCGTCAAAAATAAGATCCGGATTTTCAACTCCAATGTGAAGTCAGTCAGGGCTACTATACGGATCAGAGACTTGGCGTGTCACAAAGAACACCTCAAACAAGCTACAGACATTCATTAACAGATGTCTTCGCTCAATACTCAAGATCACATGGCCGGAAAGGATCAGCAACAAAGATCTCTGGGAGCGAACCAACCAGGAACCGATTGTGAAACAAATAGTCAGGAAGAAATGGAGGTGGATTGGCCACACTCTGAGGAAACCAGCAAGTGACATCACTAGACAAGCCCTCGAGCGAAACCCGAAAGGGAAGGGAAGAGTTGGTCGTCCAAGGGTGACCTGGAGGAGATCATGTGAAGAAGAATTGAAAGCGAATGGGCAGACTTGGAGCCAGGTGAAAACTCTAGCAGAGAACCGAACGCAATGGAGACGCATGGCTGAAGCCCTATGTTCCTCTAGGAACTAAAGGAAATAATAAATAAATTTTAACATTCTTGGATTATGCAGAAGAAGTCAAAATATCCTCAGATTTCCTACATTGTTTGGCTATTATATAGCTGTCAAATTTGAACTGTGCGGGACATGTGCATTTTGGGTCCTTTTTACTTAGCCGAACTCATTGACAGGGTGTATTTAGGAGGTTTCCAGCCCTTAGCAAGGAGTGTTGAATTGACTTTGTAGGCTCATTGTCTGGTATGTTGTACACTGTATCGTTCTGTTTAGATAAGAGTTTTTCAACAAATTCTCTTGACAAAAGTCCATAGTGTCCTCTAATTCTTTTCCACTTTCCTAATCAGTATCAGTTGATTCAAACTTTATATTAAAGAGTTTTAGAAAATAAAGATCTCCCAGTTCTGTTTTGAGGTGCCAGATGATTTCAGGTAATAAGTCCAGTAGACCCGATTTCGTTCTGAGATCATTTATTTGCGGCTGCATGTCGTCTATAATGCAGAATAGTTTAGAAAGCTGTATCTATTCTGATAGAACATTCTCCACCTACATTACAGGGATTAGCATTATGTTCTAGCCGTTTATATTAGGTGAACTAGTAATACAACTGATTTAACGGGTGGTAATGCATTATCATAAGAGCGCATACCATTTTTTAAGTTACTTGTGTCCCTATGAACACGCTGTTTTAGAGGTTTGGGCCATCATTATTAATGACGGTATAGTAGAAAACAATAAATGAGTGTCGGCGAAAACACATGCAAAAGAGTCACCAAATCTGGACGCACTAAGTACAGAGGTGTTGTAATGCAAAATATAATAATAGTATATTCTCATTTTGTACATGAGGGACGCCAGATCTCATTTCTTCACTGTAAAGGACTGTTGTGTTTGGAACCGTCATCCAAATGGAGTTATAAATATTTCCATCACACAGATGCTCTCATCCCTTACTGGACAAACACATTACTCACAACAGATTAGAAGCAGGCTGCGACAAATAAAAATTATTGTCTCATACGGCATTCGTTTGACCCTCACCGTTAGCCCCAGGAATCCATATATACTTTCTTTAATTCTACTTTTACCGTGGCTGATCTCACATCCCAAGTTACTCATTCACACTCAGTCCTCCATTTTAACCAGTTATTTTTGCACATATCTGGTATCACCGCATTATGAGCATTTCAAAGCTCCAAGAGTCCAGTTTCAAAGTCGAGTAATAAATTATCTAAAGATGACTGGGATTAAAACCCCCAACTGCTGGCTACCTAGAGCTGTACGTATATCACGTTCACATCTACGCGAATTCCCGCTCAAACGGTGATCATCTAAATAATCAACTTAGCTATACTGTGAGTCCTAAACACTAACGGATCTTATTCCACCGTTCAATAATTTTAATTATTAGCAGTCGAATTCTTCTGACCATATAATGTAATTTACTGCTGTCTCTTTCTATATATATTGTTGTATCATTGTTCTGTGTTTTTGTATTATTTTCTTTTTGCCTATTCGTTTATATCAAACAAATCTGCTTGTCAGTGACCAATATCAATCTGCATTCAGTTGAATTCACATCTGGAATTACTTGCAATAAAAATGATGTCAAAATCATACAAATAAATCGCTCAATTTAAATTAATATCCAATTTGAACATAAAACAAGAACAAGATACGATGCCGCACACAACAAAGTTATATGAAGAAATTGACTTCAAGCTTATTTTTCCCAAGTATTGTATTCATATTGTTTTGTAATGCGAAGAAATACTTCATATTTTTAATGTGCTCCATTGAACGACTAGCTATCAGATTGTCCTCACTAACTAATGTCAGAGAGGACAGCAACCATGTATATATCTAAAAAGTGTACTGTAGCAGTCTAATTTCCCTATATTTATATTTTATCTAATTTAAATGTTGTAAGAGATGAGACATACAAGATAATCCCCTGTAAGAAGCCATTCATATTATGAATTTCAATCACAGTTAACAAACGAATGCAAAAAACATCTGCATGGTACATAGCAATGAATAAAAACGAGGCATTTCGCTAGGGCCTTGCGCGCTGAGAGGTGGGAAGGTGGTGACTGCTGTTCAGCGGATATGATAGTGAGAACCATCCTTGTTTGTGGGACAGCGCTATGTTCCCAAGGCTCTTGAGTTTGAATGATTTCCACAAATATCGTAGAAGCTGCCTGAAAGCCAGAGCCTAGGTATAAACACTCTGAATGCAAGTGCCAACAGTACCTCATATTGAATCACTGAGGAGACTCAGTGAGTACGACCAGAAACAAAGTGAATCAATCGACTACTCCATCTTACGTCTCCGCAATCTTGCTCTCGAAGCTATGCAGGACAAGCCGTATTCAAAGTTGAGGACGCCGCCTTTTGCAGGTTCTTGCAGGGTATCGACTTCCGTTACAGGAAGGATTTCAACTTGCACACCCCAGCATCCATGGAAGAAGCTGAAACTAGGGCACGCTTACTGGAAAGCCTGGAAGAGCTGGAAACCACATGCTCACAAGTAAACGCAATGGGACATCAGAACAGGACGACTGCTACTACTGCAGGCGGTTTGGTAAGCTTGCTAGAAATTGTGGGCACAACACAGGTGAATCACACGTCGATATGAACTGTACATCTACTGTTAACATAATCCTCATCATATCCTCCCCGAAATTTGTAGGATTTATAGGTGAAAACATTTGTTATGGTAGTTGACTCAGGAGCATCTTGTTCTGTCATACATTCCTCGTGTCTCAGAGACGACTCACAAGTTGCGGCTTACAACAGCCAATGGAGAATGCATGCAATCCAAGAGGGTGGTCCTACTACCTCTTAAATTGGGGACACTGTCACTTCAGCACTCTTTCATCGTGTCTACGCAGGTGCCATGGAAAGTAACCCTAGGAAGCTGGCCGGGATAATAGATTGCAGTCACATGACTCTTATACTGAAGGACTGTTTCATCCCATTTATTACACAGAATGACTTAGAGCACGGCACTTTTGGCGTACAAGGCTGTGTTAAGATTCAGAAACAGAGAATGCCAACTACTATAGAACCCCTACCATCGGAAACAAAAGCCAACTTCAATAAAAAGCTAAACGAATTTGTGGGCTGTTTTGAATGGGGTGGAAAAACCCGGGGAAAACAAAACTGGTCCAACACCACATAGAAACGGGTAGCGCCCTACCTTGTAGACAACCTGCACGGTGAGTAACTGCACATTACCAGAAGGAGATTAATAGGTTAGTTGATGAACTGTAAGAGAAAAACGTCATCAAACCATCCGTATCTCCATGGGCTTCCCCAGTAACACTCCGGTTATGTGTAGATTATCGTAAGTTAACTACACGAGACTGCTTTCCCCTTCCACGCATAGACGACACTTTCAGTGATGGTTTACCACTCTAGATTTAGCATCGGGATATTGGCAGACAGAAGTACACCCAGATAACAGTCAAAAAACAGCATTCATTTTACAATCAGGCCTGTATGGGTTCAAAACAATGCCGTTCGGGTTAGTAAATGCCCCAGCAACATTTCAACGCCTCATGCGAACGGTCTTGAGTGATTGTATACCAGGTAAATCTAGACAATGTTACCATACACAGTAGGACAACGACTGAAGACTTAAGCGATGTTTCCAAAGTATGAGGATGAATGCAAACGTTTCGGTTGAAACTGAACCCATCGAAATGCCAATTTTCCAGGAAAGAAGTGTGTTTCTTAGGTCACGTTGTCTCAGCCGAATGCAAAAGTTCAGGAAGTTAAAGACTGGCAGCTCCCAAACTCAGCTCCCGACTTACATTGTTTCTTAGGGTTAACCTTGTATTATCGATCCTTTTTTACTTAACGTTTCTTTGCTTGCAGCTCCTTTATTCGACATTCTTAGGAAGAAAGATTACAGTTGTCAGCATCAGCTATGGAAGCCTTTAAAAAATTTAAAGACTATTTATGTGGCCCTTCTATCCCAGCATATCCCAGCGTTTCTGAAGAGGCAGGTCCCTTAATCCTAGATACAGACGCTATCGCTACTGTTGTGTCCCACAAAGATGCAGATGGAGCAGAAAAGGTGGTAGCCGATGCAAGTCGGGCACTCAACAAGAGTAAAAAGAATAACTGCACCACGCTGAAAGGAATGCTGTCAATGGTCGATTTCATCAAACAATACAGAGCATATTTCCTCGGTAGACATTTCGTTGTACGCACTAATCATAAAGCTCTAAGCTGCCTACATAACTTCAAAGAAGCTGGGAGTCAGATTGTTAGATGGCAAGAACACCTACAAGAGTATGAATTCGAATGTATGCTTAGACCGGGCAAAAATCATGGAAATGCAGATTCATTGTCAAAATACCTCTTAGATATCACAGTGACTGCCCATAATGCATAGTAGCACAAGTTTCGCTGCTCCAACTAGAGGCTCACACTTCATATAGTTGGCCCGAACTTCAGTCTTCCGACCCTGAACTGGCCTTGATCTACAAACGTGTTCGGAGTGGAGGCGAATGACCGACAACCCGGAAAATAAGCAAACTTGAATGGGAAACTCGGTGTTTATGGTTTCTGTGGGATAATTAGAAAATTGTCGATAACATCCTCTACTAAAAACATGGAGCAACTTATGCTCATTACGTAGTGACCACACAGTCAGCACTACTCACTTTACCATTATCATTAGACCAGCAGTTGGGCCGCGCGAGCTCGTGAAAAATGATCGAAGCGGCTAAAAAGCGTTATTGGTGGCCTCATCAGAGGAAGGATATCGTAGGTTTCTGTGACTCCTGCGAGGTATACCAAATTATTAAGGCTCCGCACAGATATAATTGGGCACCTTTAGAACCCATTATAACTGGTCATCCAAATGACTTAGTGCAAATAGACTTAATTGGGCCTCTCCCAGTAACCTCCAGAAATAATAACTATATTTTAGTCATGGTAGACCGTTTTACTAAATTGTGCGAGGCTATCTCGATTCTACAAATTGATGCTGTAACCACCTCAGAATCAATTTCGACCACTGGGTCAGCCGCTGGAGGGCACCACTTAAGCTACACTGAGATCGAGGATCCAACTTTGAAAGTATCGTTGTCAGCGAACTCTGTCGCACAATGGATATCCTGAAGACACGCACTACCACGTACCACCCACAGGGAAATGGTTTGGATGAACGCACCAATCAGACACTTAAATCTCTCTTGCAGGTATTTGTGGACCAAAACAACCCCAGCGAATGGGACCGATCACTCTTGCAGTGCTTAATGGCATACAGAACAAGCATTCACAAAGCTACGCATCAAACGCCTCATCATATGATCATTGGAAGAGAACTCCAGTTGCCAATCGGTCTGACTTCAATCACACTACGACAGGACACACTGATTGCACCCGAACACGTAATCAGGCTGAGATGAAACCTGAACAAGGCACACCATATGACTGGGGATATACTTCAAACAGACTAGAGGCACCAGAAAGAATGTCATGATGGGAAAGTACATGGATCATCCGTGGAGCCAGGAGAGAAGGTGATGCTACCTAAGGAGGCACCACTTAAGAGGGAGGCTCTTAAATTCCATAAACGGTGGGAATGACCATTTACTATAGTAGAGGTACTAAGTGACTGCACCTGTAGGATCTAGGAGCCCAATTCCCCTCACAGTCTAGTCATACATTTCAGTACATTAGAAATTTTTCTCCAACAGGCCTAAGTTCAGGCAAGTCCTGCGGGAACAGTCACCTAGTACCGCTAGAAGTGCTTTTATGCGAGAGAGGTAGTGTAAGGCATGGTAAATTCGGAGGTTTTCTAATGTTCGAACTATGCTTGTCCAATTTCAGGTTGGCCACGGGGCGTACGGGGATTGGTCGCCCAAGACGAGGCAACGGATGACCATTGGGAATGCCTCTTCCCTATCATATAGTTGTAGTGTGATTGTAAATATAGTCCTTGACTTGAGTCCTCGTTCTTACAAGCACGCGGGACTTGTGTGATCACACTGCTTACGTGCGCTTTGCTCTCTGTTTCAGATCACTGCTTGACGAGTGGGATTATACAAATTTCCTTCTCCAATTTTTCGGCTTCTCGCCACTGCCAACCATCATTGATACAAAATATACAAAAAGAGATGCACGGAGTAGAAGTTATGCAGTAGTTTCTCTGGTTTGCGATTGCTTCCTGGGGGCAAGAGCATGCCAACAGCCCAAGAGGTACTTGCTAAAAGGAGGTAAGGTCGCACCAGAAGATACAAAGTTTGGATATACGGATTAAGCACTGGCCAGTGATGATTGGCAGTAGAGAGAAACCAAAAGCCTGGAGAAGGAAATTTATATCATTCGTAGTGCGTAATGAACGAGATGGACTTCACTATTCAATATATCAATGAAGGCGTAAATTGGTATTCCTCGGCCTTTACAAGCTGACTGCTAGGCAAACAGATGTAAGTGGTTCTCATGATTGTTGCAAGTGCAGTTGAGAAGGTAATTGCATGTTTAATTTACCTTACTGTATCACTTAATGCATTAATTCATGCACAGTATCTAGGAAAAGCAGTAAAACAGCACTCCGTGCAAACTTCTCCATAGTCATGTGGCTTACACCGCGAAACATTCAGAAAAGTCTTGTTTTGATTTTCTTAACACGCTGGGATTAATTTAAAGAATTTATAATGAATCAATCTGACTCGGCGCTGAAATTATTCCAGGAAGTTCGTAACACCTATGGTCTGGAAACCTATAATTTCTCTTTCTGGCCATATGTAATGTGATACCAACACCAATCAGGGAATTTTAGCGAACGTGGCTTGGACATAGATCGACCACGTGAGTTTTGCCGTTGAGGAGAGTTCGGGTGACGAAAGGAGGAATTACAAGGTATGTTCGACCCAAGCAGCTGCTGGATGGAGTTGCATAACTCTATCACTGCAGTACCCTTACCCGAAGTCTGTTCGGCAACTGAGCATATTTCAGTAACTAGCCGTTTAGTTATTTCTAGAATTTTATCTGCAGAAAAAGTTAAGTCATCTATAATGACACCCTGAAGTGTCACAAGTGCAGCCTATACTGACTGTGACAGTTTGGATAAGAAAAGTTCTCTGAAAAGTCCTTCATCAAACTGACGTTGCCCAATAGCTTCCTTCATTCTTGTAAGCATGCTGACGCTGACTGATCACCTAACTCGACGTTACGAAATAATTCGTCCAGATGCTGTCGATCCGTGAGAACGTTTCACCTTTGGAGGATTGATTTAAGCAACTCATACGAGTTACTTACCTCTGGGCTCGACATCTTGACAGTTACGCACTTGCTGAATTCCCGTGGTAGGGAGTGAATAACTGCAAGGAACTGTGAACGTTGATCAGTTATCCCATGCTCACTAAAATAAGACACAGCTATCTGAAACCATGATTCAGCATTATCTGGCCAATATGGTACGAGCTGAATGGTTTCAGCAGTTGAGCGAATACGAATGACCTTGGGAGTATGATCACTGATGACGGCAAATGTATATAGTTTGAAAATAGTACAAGAACAAATACAAAATGGAACGAACTCACCGGATCTGTCTGTGTATTTACCACAGATGAAGTTCACGGTAGGGCTCACCAGTTTAGAGGCTGACTGTATTGACGTTCACGGATAGTACGAAGTATACTAACGCAAGATCTTATACCGACAACTTCTGTAGTATTCGTTCCTCGTAGACCAAAGGCAAAGCAAAACGCGGTAGTCAATAGTTGAAATTACGAGATATATTTCAGACCAATTCGGAGTGCGAGAGGATTGCTTATATGGCCAGGGATCTTGCACGAACGTGACACGACGGAGTACCGAATGGCGGGGATGCTTGACCGGAAGCCTTTAGCCAAACAAGTCGACTTAAACATTGAGGGTCAGCATCCAATGTTGAGTGATGACTGCTGTGGTCGATAATTTTGGGAAATTATTTACCGGATTTTCAACTCCAATGTGAAGTCAGTGCTACTATACGGATCAGAGACTTGGCGCGTCATAAAGACCATCTCAAACAAACTACGGACCTTCATTAACAGTTGTCTTCGCTCAATACTCAAGATCAGATGGCCAGAAAAGATCAGCGACAGGGATCTTTGGGAACAAACCAACCCAGCAGGAACCGATTGTGAAACAAATAGGCAGGAGGAAATGGAGATGGATTGGACATACTCTTAGGAAACCATCAAGTGACATCACTAGACAAGCCATTGAGTGAAACCCGAAAGGGAAGCGGCGAGTTGGTCGTCCAAGGATGACTTGGAGGAGATCATGTGAAGGGGAGATGAAAACGTGTGGGCAGACTTGGAGCCAGGTGAAGACTCTAGCAGAGAACCGAACGCAATGGAGACGCACGGCTGAAGCCCTATGTTCCTGTAGGAATTAAAGGATACAATAATAATAATAATAATTTACCGCTACAAGCTCCTACGAACTAGAAGGAATAGCACTCCCATCAGTTCACACCCATTTGGATTTGGGTGTCATATATAGTCATGATTTACAAACTACAACACACTGTCGCGCGGTGGCTGCACGTAGTTTCAGTTCATTATAGGCAATTCGTAGAGACTTCACTAGAATCACCAGAGATATGTTCACCTCCTTATATACATCTCTGGTGAGGTCAAGACTAGAAAACTGCATCCAGGCCGCCAGTCCTTGTCTAAAAGCGGACTGACACATTCTAGAAAGGATTCAAAGGAAGGCAACACGTATGGTTCCGGGCATGGCTAACTTATCATACGAGGATAGACTAGACAGTTTAAACCTCTTCTCACTGTCATACCGTAGTCAGACGGGAGATTTAATCACAATGTCTAAAATTTTAAATAATGACTACGGACCTGACCTATTTTCTCTTTTCCTTCCCACCAGGTCGGAACACCTTAGAGGATATAGCAGGAGAGTGTAAAAGCCAAGAAGAAATCATATTGCTGTTGAGTACTGGTTCTCACACCGAGTCATAAACTCTTGGAACCGATTCCCAGAAGAAGTGGTGTCTGCAACCTCAACTGATTCGTTTGTAAGAGTTAGACTTAGATTAACTTCGACCTAACAACAACCACTCTTACAAAACTTCTTCACCGCTTATGGCCTTAATAGTACTCTGCCTAACGTGCAAGTACTAACAAACGGAATCAAAGTTAAAAGACTTGAGATGGTAAGTGTGACTGGAACAGAACTGTATTTACAAAAAGAGATATAGAATTTAATAAGAAGTAAAAGGTACACATTTATCCGGAGGTGAGACGGTGGTCAGCTCGGAGAGTGTACTAGGTGAAAGTACAGTGAGAGAGCGAAACCGAAACCGTACAGGAGGATCAGGAATACAAAGTGGAAGTTGGGTTTTTAGGTCAGACTGAGTTCATTCAAACAAAAGTTAAAAGGTACAATGTACACTACACGTTCAAGAAGGGTTTGGACAAGCACAAAAATTTACCAGAAAAGGATTAACATAGGCTATAAGCCTTCTATCCTCAACCAATAAATCTGAATCTAAATATGTAAGTGTAATTTCTGTAAGATTCACAGAACCATGTTCACGAGACACTACTGAGACCGTAGATTAATTTCTAAGTTGCACATTTGCAATACTTCTTTTAATGTAAACGGAATTAGTGTGAAGTTGATCAACAAGTAATATTGATGAGAGAATTACGCCTCAACAGTATGGATGTTTCAGAGATTGTCTTGAAATTTGCGTATGATCCTCTTAAATCTGGAAAACATATGAGGTCTGTTTATGCATACGGCGTCAGTATAAAAATCATCTGTGGACTGACTGCAAATACCTATATTTGTATGAAAATTCTACGTAGTATTAATAAAACCAATGTATTTACTTTGCATACTAATATGTTAATTAGGTTTTATAACTTCTTGCTCTGCTAGTCCTCACATATGCTTCCTTTTTTCTAGGTATATGGAGGTTATCGAATATGAAATCAGCGGAAATGTCAATCGGTCATGATTTTGAATTGATGAAATGTTTAATTTGCTCTTAAATTCTACCTCTTCAATGAGTCGCTTCACTATGAGCTTTTGTAATAAATGAAGGTTGGAGTAATACATTGTAGCGGTAAATAATTCCCCACAGCAATCATCACTCAACATTGGATGCTGGCCATCACTGTTTAAGTCGACTTGTTTAGCTGAAGGCTTACGGTCAAGTATCCCCGCCATTTGGTACTCCGTCGTGTCACGTGCGTGCACGATTACTAGCTAGCTAAGCATTCACCTCTACCCGCGATTTTGTCCCGAAATATATATCGTATTTGGACGACAAAATCTGGTCTTTTGCTTTATCTTTGGTACTCGAAGAACGAACACTATAGAAGTTGTGGGTATAAGATCTTGCGTTAGTATAATCCGTACAACTCGCGAACGTCGATACCCGCAACCACCAAAACATGTTCAGCTTAGTGGAATAGAGACTTACTGTAGTATTATGAGACTGTTACTTTAGTCACTCCTGTTTCTGTGCAATAGCATATTGTAAAATCTCAGCTGGATTTAGCAAGTTGAATAGTAATTCTGTACTGTTCGACGCTCCAGAGTATCTTTATTTGGCCAGTTGCACGTCTGTGTGCTGTTAGACGCCAAGTCTGTAGTAAAAATAAATGTAGTAAGAGCTACTTCATTCACCTAGTAATACGAAGTGGCATCATCAAATAGACTGTTTACCTGACAATGAGCTAAGAAACAATTTTTATTTGTTTGAAATATGCCGTTGAATCATGTGGTATTAACTAATATCCATCATCTTTATGATTAATAACTGCAGTACTTGCATATTTACTCTATGGATATTAAATTACTAACGGTTTTATGTATTTAATTAGAACTAATAAACTTTAATGAGGCCACTTTATCTTGCTTAACGTGTTATTCTGGTTTTAATCATGATAGTAGCGTGTTTTACAGGACTCATCACACAGCGTATCAGTCTTAAATATACACGCATAATGTTTGTGAGCTAGGCATGAGAATCAAAGTAAACGCTTGTGCTAAACATTCATCGCTTATGCGACTACCTAGTAAAATATGTAAGAACCACGATGTAACCAGTTACACAACGTTTAGTATATTTATACACAATTGCCGTACGTTGCTTAGTTCCATGATGCATTACCTAAAGCTACGTAGCTACCTTAAAATAGTTTCCGTTGAAGATGGTCTTCTGTAGCTGCTGCCTTAGTGAGCAGCTTAACGTTATCTTTGAATTACAAAGTAAAAGTGGACATCTTGAGAACTTTTTTGGTAAAAAAATTGTCTCCTGGTCGAAAAAAGTAAATATATCCTGATCTCCACGAATGCGTTTATAGGTATTATCCTGTCATTTCAACCGATTTACTATTCGCAGTCACTTACAAAGTAAAAATAAATCTGCTGAAGACAGTATACTCCCGAATTCTTTTGATATGGTTGTGTTCTCTGAGCTGGATAGTTAATTTGCGAAGCTTTCATCGCCCTACTAGGCGACATCTTTAGCGCATAATTTGCTACCTATTCGTCTAATCATGTCAACAGATTTTTCGCCAATTATGATAAGAAAAAGAAGGCCACTGGTTTAAGGGGAATGTAATTAGAATCTTCTTAAAAATCATGGACATCCCGTAACTGTAGCCACCGAGGAAACACAAACATCAGGAAAATGATTATTTGAATTGAAACAAGCTGTGTATTCGCTCCGAATAATAATCAGCTTCTCAACTTGTTGTAACTTCAAAACATTCACCGGCTTTAGACTACAATCCAGTAGGTTATTTCTGCTAATTGAAGTCTTACGTTCAACCAGAGTAGTTCGTATACTCCACAGATCATCGTATGCAATCCGCTTTCTAAACCGTTTTACAACATATTGAATAGCTGTCAACAGTGGTTTTACTACCATCTTACTAGATGCAGCTGCACAACCGCATCGACTCATTCGTAGTGTATACTTTCTCGTCACCCCCTGAGAACAGATACTGCCACATCCCCTCTCGATCAATGGAATCAAATACTGTCTTCAGGTGAAGGAATGTGATATGTTAGACGCCTGTAAGTATTCCTCTGTTCTGGAAGTGAAGTGGGATAGTGGATATTTAGTGTGTCAACTTATTTTATCATTTTTAAATCAGGTTGACTGTTTTTTGCCATTATGACTATTATCTTCATCCTCGTATATTAGTTGATTTGCTTGTGGGATATATATTCTCCCCCTTGTTGTGCGTTCTCTGTATATCCGAGATCACTGTGACCACTCAATTTCGTGCGATTTATTATCAATCAAATAATCTGATTGAAATATACCATGAAGTTATAATCAATTCGCCTTCATCCGGGCCTGAGGTCTTCTTGGTTTTCATAGGTTTGCTTCTCCCGAATTTATAGCTTACACGAGATTATTAAACATGTAATTTCAGATATTGTGATAGTCAAGATAATCTGCGTATGATTATCACAGGAAGACTTTTCTGTCTTATAAACTAGGATAACCAATTGTTTACAACAGAACTGTCTCTCGACCCCACACATTACCTGACATCTTAATTAACGCAGGCAATCATCATTATCATCAGGTACTGCTGTTTTGCTTCTTGTTAGATTAAAGAAAGCTTTCACAATATTTGTTGTAACTGGAGAACCGACCTTAACATTGCACTTAGGGTAGGTGCTGGATAATGGGCTGATTCAACGTGGCCGCAGGCGGTAATTAAAATACCCTTGTGCTCGGGAACCGTTACGTTCATCAATATATATATTTGAATACCAACAGACAATAAGAATCAGTTTTCTTGTGTGTGTGTGTGTGTTGAAGTTTGACAGAGAGTGGAAATACTGAAGTGTGATCATTTCGGTATATGAGTCTCAATTGATTAGAAATAAGAATGAATAAATAGAGGTCAACCTAGAGTTCAATAGACGTGTGTGAAATAGATGATTGGAAAATAAAGTACAATCGGAAATGTATGTGAATACAATACGATGGAAACATAGGATGAGTGAAATGTTATTAAAGTAGTAGAGTAGATAAAAATGTTAGAATACGATAATATAAAGTGACACAAAACAAAATAAACCAAAAATGGAACATGGAATAAAGAAGAATAACAGAGATTTTATGTGAATTACACAGTAAAATCAACACCATGGTAATGGAAGAGATCGTACAAATGTTTTTTGTACGCAAAGTTCTGGCTTTATGTTAAGTACTGCCAAAGCAAATGCACTCGTGTCCCTTTCGGTAAACTTTGTAGACTATATTAGACGATATGTCAGATGCTACTTAGTGGTCAGTACCTACAATATGTTGCAATTAATTAATACTTCTACGGTCTCCTTTGTTTAGACAAACTGGGAAGTGCTCTCGAACACGGCGGGATATGTTTCTCGACGAACGTCCTATGTAACTAGCTCCGTAAGAGTATGTGAACATATAAATACACATGGAATTGGACAATCGAGGTAACATTAATATATGTGTATTAAGTAATTCCATATTAGTTTGTTTATTAGATGTATCACACAGTGAGTGAAACAGTATTATTTACTGGATGACACTGTTTCGAACACAATTCATCATTGTTCATAATCATATCCATTATAATCACACAACTTCGAAACCTGAGTTTTATAGTTTTCTGTGTTTTCTCCTATTTGCTGTCGTAGGGGTAGTACAATTTCCCAGATATCTGGGATAGGTGTTGAATCAAGCCACTCAAAACCTAGACTGACAAATTCTTATGAACTAAAACATAGATTAGATAATTTAAAATTAGATAATGAAGAAAAAGTGGATAGTTTTGACATTGTCAGTTTATACACACGTATACCAATAAATATGGCTATAGAGGCAGTCACAAACGAACTCATTTCTGACCAAGAACTTGAACTTAGGATGAAAGTGATACTACTAGAGGACATAATGCTGCGAGTTCAGCTATGCCTGACTTCCACAGTATTTAAATTCCAATTGAAAATATACAAACAAACTGAGGGAGTTGTCATGAGGTCACCAATATCCCCGGTTGTGGCAGATATATTCATGGATAGGTGAGAAAACAAGGTGATTGAAACGTTCAGCCCCAACCCAAAACTATGGTGGAAGTGTGTGGATGACACATTCACTGTACTTAGAACACAAGATATAGATAGATTTATCGAACATATTAACTCAAAGGTGGAGGCAATTCAATTCACTTATGAATTGGAAAGTCAGGAAAGGGAACTTCCAATGTTAGATTATAGAGTAAAAAGGAAAAAAGATGGGAAGTTAAAACACACTAGTGTTTACAGGAAACCCACACATTCAAACAGATATTTAGACTTCCGATCGTCCCATCCTATGTCAGTAAAAATAGGATTGGTGAAATGTTTAAATGACAGAGCACAAAAACTAAGTAGTACCAAGGAAAATCTAAGACGGGAAGTGAGGCATATAAGAGAAGCTTTGAAACTTAATAATAATTACCCTGATAAATTAATCAGAAAGTATGTGGGGAAATGTAAAAATAAAATAAATAATGATAGTAGTGATAGTGATAATTATAATAGTAATACTAATGACGACATGAATATCAAACGTGCACAAGATAATGACAACACCAACAATGGGGAATCTAAATCATCAGTAGTAATTCCATACAAGGAAGGAACCCCGGAAACTTTATGTAGAATTCTTAACAAGGCAGGAATAAAAGTGGCTGGCATTCAAACCCACAAACTCAATTAGAAACAAGCTTTGTCGGTTAAAGGATCCCTGTGGAGCCTTTAAAACAAAACAATTTAGTTTATCTAATACTCTGCTGGAATGACTGTCAGGTTAAATACATAGGTCAAAGTAGTAGAACAAGTGCAGTCAAACTAGCAGAGCATAAAAACCTAGCAAAATCTAGATTAGTTGACCCGAATAAGATAAGAAATCTGGAGAAAAGTTCAGCTATAGCACTACATGCAGTTACACACAACCATACAAAAGAATGGTGGGATAAGATGACAGTTTTGAAATCTAATGTCAGAGGGTGGAGGGAAAGATTGATAACTGAAGCTTTGTTTATCGAATCAACTGCAAACACGTGTGTAATAGGAATGATTCAACACCTGTCCCAGATATCTGGGAAATTCTACTACCTCAACGACGACTAATAGGAGAGAATAAAGAAAACTATAAAACTCAAGTTTCGAAGTTGTGTGATTATAATTGATATGATTATGAACAATAAATTTTGTTTGAAACAGTGTCATCCAGTAAATAATACTGTTTCACTCACTGTGTGATACATCTAATAAAGAAACTAATATAGGTCAGCTCGATTTCCAAAGGAAATTATAGTGAGACAATCACCTCAGACTGTGAAAATCGCAAACTAATTTGCAAATTGTGACTTCCACTTACAGTATCACCAGTTCGCCCAAGTAAGCAAGCCATAAATCGGGTGGTTTGAACTGATTCGGCTTCCTGACCGGTTACACCACTGACAACCTCTTCCCTAAATAAGGTAGATCACTTCTATCTGGCTGGCAAGCACTGCTGCTTGATTCCCAGTGATATCGATCCACTCGCCTCAATCAATCAGTAGTGTACAGCGTGATGTCATTAATCAGGAATGATTGAAAATAGAATGAAGGTTTGCATAGCGATAGAATTGAAAACAGAGATCAAAGTGCATAGTCGCATAGTAGTATAGAGGCAATAACATGCAGGCAGCAAGAGATGTGCAATTGATTGATAAGAACATACATATTCAGCCAAAATGACTCTTTGCAACCAACTTAATATCAGGTGAATGACGCACGTCTTCCGGGGTTCGACTACCTGCGGATACACTCCTAAACCAATCTCTTAACCGGCAGTAAGCCTGGAAACAGGGATGTTGAGCGTTAGGCTAACAACTCTCTCCCGTAAAAACACAAAACACCACTGCTACAGAAATTTTAAAGCTAAATGCTTGAAGCCCTGTGTCTCACTGGGAACGCAAACGAATAAAATAAAATATTGTACATTCATGTACGTATGGTTTTTTATAAACAATGTCCCATGGATAAATTTAAACGAAAGGTGTGAATACCTGTAAAAATAATAGTAATAACAGTAATAATAATGATAATAATAATAATAGTTGAGTACCAACCGATAAAACAAGTTACGTATTATAATATAAAGTATATATATATATATATATAATCATCGTGTTTTCATTCTCCGTTGTCTGCAACAGAATATCTATCCTAAATCCGTAGCTATCGAGTCACCTGACAACTCCAGTAGGTCGAATAAAGCAACTCAATCTTCAGAAAGAATGCAAAGCAATAAGTCCGACAGGGCGCTTCTACTAAACTCTAATCCTAAACACCATAATTTTGAAAATACGTTTAATCATAAAATTCTAGATACTAACAGTTTGAACGGACATGAAGGCGCGATGTTAGCTGATGCATAGGAAATCCTTATTAATAAGTAGAAAATGGATATGTATCACTAATTATTAATAATTGGTCAAAATTCTCGACTGTCCATATCTTCTGATGGAGACGGTAAGAAATATTTTACAACTGTTTACCCACACACACATACACACTCTGTTTAAAGTGTTTAACAAAGGTAGACCAATATTTGTAAGTCCGAGGTCAAATTTTGATCACAGCTCATACAATTTGGTTTATTATACTTGTTAATACTTGTGTTTATGAATCATGATTGGACAAAGTTTTTAAAAACAAGTGATGTTCCTTTTATATATAGACCTCTGTTATGTTAATTTCGATTAATTTCTCTGAAGAAGTTCGGACCAGATTGCCGAACACAAGAAACGTTGGAATTACTTATTTCATTCTCGCTGAGCTTTTACAAATATAATTTTTTACAAATGGAAAGAAAGACTTATAATAGAATCGATATTCATTAAAGTCACACCGGATACATGTAACAAGAGTGACTCAGTACAACTATCAACAACTTGGAATATAATTTTGAATAAAAAAACATGAATGAACGTGGAATATAATTCTGAATACAACAAACATGAATGAGCAGAAAAAAATAATGAACTATGTATATGAGTACAAATCATAAATGTGTGAACAAAACAATTCCAACAGTGGTGTGAACACACTAGCAGTAATTTTGCTCGAAATATTACCAATAACAAAACTTATCATTGTGTGTAAACTATTGAAATATAATTATACTTTATTTGATCTAATCCACAATGCTCAAACTTTTTACTGATATTAATATAAAGTGGTTCATAGAATGTATGGATTTTTGAAGAAAAAAGTGTAAAACTAATACGATTAGGAGACAAATAAAACATTGCGTAACTAGGTGAGTGGTTTGATAATAAAGAGTTGGAGATTACAAAAATAGACCGGGAATCGGTAGGTCGGGCATGAGGACAAATACCCGCTATCGATGACATTATCTAGTGGACGTGAATTGGCGGAAATTGGAATTCATAGGCTGGCCAATGGATCGGGTCCCAGTGGTTTATGAGCTAGCCTTGTAACCAGAAGGTCCAGGGGTTCAAGCCCCTGTGGTGGGTCCATACTGTGAAGAGCCCCAAAATGGGACGAAACAGCTGTCCATTACTCCCAGGTTTTCCATTTCAAGGATTCTCTAACCAATGTCAGTTCATGATGAAATCCTGTACCTGATCAATCAAATCCCTACAAACCAATACTTGAAAACTGGTAACTTTTCACAGTGAAAACAATAACAAAAATCGTTATAAGTAGGGAAATGCAAACAGATTTACAAAACAAGACGAAATACAAGTGCATAAATGACTACACAGAAAGGCAGTAGTGGCTCTATAAGGAGTGAGGTAACTAAACACCTTGTCAACATTGGTCATCCCATCTTAACAAACGCCTCCAGCTTCAAAGTAATCTACAAAGTGAAGAATAACCTGCCAAAGGCAATACGCTTTCGTCTTCTTTGCATTGCTGAAGCTTTAGCCATTCAGATGGAGAAACCAGAGTTACGCATACAAAAGAAAATTATTCAACCACTTCTACTATCATGGTAACAGCCTTATTGATTATTTTAACTCCTTAAAACTCTTGTATTGCTTTCAAGCTCTTGCATAATTCCATATTTTCCTTCGTTTCTATGTGCATTCTGATTACAACTCATTCATTAAATTATTCATCTTATTACGTAACTCCAATACACTTAATACACTCATCCTATGCATTGACTAACATGAACAACTATCCTTGTGACAACTAATCACTTTTGTTACTACCGTCTGTCATGGAAATTGCGTATATAAGTGAGATTGTACAGCTAGAGAAAAGAATGAATTCGCCGAAAAAACCCTCCTCGCTGAACTCCACGTTTCGTTCTCATTAACACAGTTTTAGCCGTCTTTTTTATTCTAAGTTCAAGGTAGAAATAGGGACTGCATATAACTTTTTTGTACACAAAGGTCTGGCTTAAATTCGTGAATAGCCAAGACATCGGTGCCACAGCGGTTAGGACGATTGCCTACCATGCGCATGGTTCGGGGTTCAATCCCTGGCCGACGCATACCTGGGCTGCTGATATCACATGCTGAAAATTCTATAGTTGTACCAAAATACTGTGTGGAATCAAGCTATCATAAAAATATAAAAAATCTACTGTCTTTAGAAGTTTGGGAAAAAACGCAGCAATTCACTATGAACTCCGTAGACGATCTTAAAACCATTGTCAGAGTTAATTGAGTGATAGAAGTCGATCAACTGATCTAGAAAAGAGCTCACAAAACTATACTGGAATGCACTAAGGTAGATAAGACACATATAAACACACGAACAATGAAAACTTTCTACATACCATAAGATTAAACACACAACCTGTTGATTTGCCAGCTTGTTAAACGCTCTGACAAGTACCATGGGTATTAGCTGCCACTCAGATCTTGTTAGACTTCAAAAGTTTATCGTTAGAACTTAGTTACTGAGATGGGACCTTTAAAGTACAACGCTACGAGACATACTTATTGTGTGATAATTGATGATACAATACAGCTACGATAGATGGTGTAAGTCTCGAAACCGTGCACTAGAATCTGCCAGTTATGTGCAACAGTTCCCAATTACCAAGAAGCAGGCGCTAAAATACCAAGAGGTTTATACAACATTGCACAAAGATATCAGATACTCAAGCGGTATAGTTGGACAAAATGAAACAAACCTCGTTAATAATAACATTAAGTCAGGGTTCAGTACTTCAGTGTTTTTCCAATGGGTGGGGTACTTTCAGTCACTTTTGGGCTGAATAAAAAGGTAAATTTGAATAAAGCAAGAACAACAGTGGTTTGTGCAGAATAATATGGTACCATCATTTATTTCCTTGGTTTCTCACCAGCTGCTGCTTACAGCCTAAATAAATTATGAGGTTTACATACAGAAAAATTTGAACGTACTTGCAAATTTTACATGTTGTCAGTTGACAGAAGGTTTAGCAATTAGTGAACAGCGCTTATATATTTTTTACACAGGCTATTCAAGTTTAAACAAAATAAATGTATGCATACAATGGTAAAGGAGTTACGTAATAAAGACGAGATATGCGTTAGATGCAGAGTGACTAGTAAATTAGGTAACAATCTACCGAGTTCAACTGAAATCATAGAAAATACCCCCATTTAGACATTTGGAAAACACAAAAGATTGAGCGAAGAAATATTTACTTTTCAATTAGATCCTCTTCTCTGGCTCTACTCTAATATATATAGCATTTTTACAATACACAACAATTTACCAATCAAGTGTCACTGATATGTTTGTTAACAATATTTAAACAGTGTGAAAATGTCAATGGGTAGATAATTAACGCAGAAACAAGCAAAATTACAGATAATAAAAGAAACCTCGAGGTTCCCGCTTGCCATATATGTATGCCCTTGTAAAGACACCCAAGAAAGTCCCTCTGAGACATATACTTCCGATGATCAACTCTCTCCAACATAAGGTTACCCGTTGGCTTGCGGAGAAGTTGGAACCCATTCGCCGACGGCTAGTCGCGCATACCTGTTGTAACCGTAGCGGAATTAAAATGAGGACGTTGTCGCCTTGTTCTGTCTGCGCCTGACTAATACGCCTATCTGCTTCTGGTACCTTCCGATTCAGCGAACCACGCAAATATCAAAAGACAAAAGCTGGTCTCTGACTGTATATTGTAGTACAACAACTACGACAAACTACGACAAAGAAACTTATTTAGGAAATGGTATTTATACACTTTTACAACCAATGCAGACAGTATTTGAAATAATTGGTCGTAATAGTCAATAACAAAATGCGTGGGATATGATGATATACCACTAATGCGAGATTAACAGTCGTTAAAATAATTGAACAATAACAAAGTGTGTGGGATCCTATCAATACCATAAAAGACTTATTTCATTTTGCCAAAAGCGTGAATTACATGAACGTTTCAAATAAGTTCATGGCTTCATTTGATGTAACCTCCTTGTTCACAATGATCCCAATCAATGAAACCATTGAGATCATTTGTAAACACTCGGATCTTCTCTCATTACCAGAGTAAGAATTCAAACGCCTACTGCCAATGTGTACCATGGGTGTACAACTTCACTTTGACAACACTCTTTACCGACAAATAGATGGTGTAGCTATGGGCAGTTCACTTAGTCCTGTCTTAGCAGATATATTCATGTCAAACCTTGAGAAAACAAAGTTGAAGCATGCAATTGATCAAACAACTTCCTATTGTCGATATGTCAATGACACATTTGTAGTATGCAACAACGAAATTCATGCCTCCTACCTATTCAGACTATTCAACAACGCACACACAAATATTGTATTTACTATGGAACATGAAAATAATGGAAAGTTCCACTTCCTCGACATTGCCATGCAATGCCTAGAAGATAGTAGTCTCCAGAGGTCAATTTACCGAAAGCCTGCATGGAATGGACAATACTTACATTTTAATAGTTTTTGTCCAAATAGCTATAAACGAGCACTAGTCAAGACTCTGTACTATAGAGCGAGGAGAATATGCTCTGCAGAGAAACTAGAGGAAGAATTTACGATTCTCGAAAAGGTGCTGAAAAACAACGGTTATCCTCAAAGATTCATTAACAAATATGGAAGATGTGAAGGCTCAAATACCAAACAAATCACAGTTGAAAAAAGCCTGTCTTCATTCAACTAGATTTTAAAGGTGAAAACATTGCAGAAATGGTCAACAGAAGACTGAGAACGTCACTAGCCAGAGCCTATCCTGCAGCTAAGTTGGTTCCTGTCCATCGAACAACATGCTCTTTGGTGCAGTCAAAAGTCGATAGATACCCTTCTCATGTTAACTCCAACTGTGTATACAAATTTACGTGTATCTGCGGGAGCAGTTACATTGGGAGAACAGAAAGAAGGGCACACCTCCAATTTTCTGAACATGTGCCGAAAAACCTACGTCTCAAGGGAACAAACTCTTATAATAGCGCTATTACCAGACATCTCCTCGATACGGGTCATGAGGTGGAAATCGCGAAATCCTTTAAAATTATCAATAGACAAAGGAGCTCCATTCTCCTCAAGTTTGACGAAGCAATTTCTATCAAACGCTTGAAACCAGATTTATGTGTTCAGAAAGAAGCAGTTATTAGTCTTTCCTTGCCCTGGTAACTGAATGTCTTTATTCTTTCTTTCATTTGATTACGTAATCTTTGTCTTTAACCTCACCCCTCCTTTTATAATCTGTAATTTTGCTTGTCTCTTGTTTCTATGATTTGAGTTGAACTCAGTACATTGTTACCTAATTTATTAGTCACTCTGCATCTTACGCATCTCTCGTCTTTATTACGTAACTCCTTTACCATTGTATGCATGCATTTATTTTGTTTAAACTTGAACTGCCTGTGTAAAAACTATATAAGCGCAATTTTCTGAGCACTGTTCACTAATTGCGGAACCTTCTGTCAACTGACAACATGTAAAATTTGCAAGTATGTTAAAACTTTTCTGTATATAAACCTCATAATTTATTTAGGCTGTAAGCAGATGATGAGAAGCCAACGAAATAAATGATGGTACCATATTATTCTGCACAAACCACTGTTGTTCTTGCTTTTTTCAAATTCATCAAGGGGAATAAATGCATGAAGAAAAAAAGGTTAATTCGGAAGTAGCCCTCTCATTTAGCACTTCAGACTTATGAATTCCATGCCATCATAGGCTCACAGGAAGTTCCAGTTAATCAAGAAGAAAAATCTACAATTTCCTCTGCCTCACCTTTGCCATATGGCTCCACAAAGATACTTCTGTCTTGATTTTTGTGTAAACATTTGGATGGGGAAAAAATTTCCTTCAATAAATATGAAAATGTGGTGATTGCATATTTCTATTACTGTACTGCGTAGACGTTTATTGTTGTTTGTTTCTATTGAATTATGTGTGTTCTCTGAGCTGACTGGTTGATTTAATTGAGAAGCTTTCATCGTCCTTCTAGACAACATCTTCAGGGCAAGTTTTAGTATAAAATGAACTCATTTGAATTCTCTATGAATGAATTCACAGCGAATTCCATTCTTAGATGTCTCAATGAAGAGAACTAACACAGGTAAGTTAGAAACACAAGTATGTAGAAAATCAACGCACATAGATCAAATACTCAACTATAACAGTAACAACCCAATCAACAACCATACAAGAAACTGTGTGCAGACATTGTTTAAAAGAGTTCAAAAACACACATTGTAGCACTCCTGTGTTTGAAGAGAATGGAGGATGAATACCTAATAACCGTCTTCAAAAAAATGATATCCTCATAATTTCATCAAAGTGTTTAAATTCCAGTCATAACACCAACATCAAAGACCACAAGAAAATTCATTCTAACATATATAAAAAACATCTCCGAAATAACAGCTAGAATATTGAGAAAGATTGAAATAGATATAGCACACAAGTCAACACAATCAAATAAATTATAATTATATTTCAATAGTTTACACACAATGATAAGTTTTATTATTGGTAATATTTCGAGCAAAATTACTGCCAGTGTGTTCACACCACTGTTGGAATTGTTTTGTTCACACATTTATGATTTGTACTCATATATATATATATATATATATATATATATATATATATATTGTATATTTCATTATTTTTTTGCTCATTCATGTTTTTTCTATTCAGAATTATATTCCAAGTTGTTGATAGTTGTACTGAGTCAACCTTGTTACATGTATCCGGTGTGACTTTAATGAATTTCGATTCTGTTATGAGTTTTTCTTTCCATTTGTTCATGTTAGTTTTTCGAATACACACATTGTTCCAATCGATATTGTGGTTTTTGTCCCATCCATGTGCAGCTATCGATGAATTTTTTTCAAGATTCTTGTAGGCTTGTGTTCCTGTTAGTTGACCTTTGGCTAGGCGTTTATGTTCATTCACTCTTATTTTGAGTGATCTGGACGTTTGCCCCACATATTTAGTCGGACAGTCAGCACAAGATATTTTGTAAATCAAGTTGTTTATATCCATCATTTTTATGGGATCTTTCAGTTGATTTATTTTATTTTTGATTAGATTTGTCGGTTTAAAAGTTGTACCAATGCCGATATTTTTGAGGTTTCTTTGAATTGCCTCTGATGTACCATTTTCATATGGTATTGTGACTGTAATTTTGCATTCTCCCATATATATATATATATATATATATATATATATATGAGTACAAATCATAAATGTGTGAACAAAATAACTCCAACAGTGGTGTGAACACACTGGCAGCAATTTTGCTCGAAATATTACCAATAACAAAACTTATCATTGGATGTAAACTGTTGAAATATAATTATACTTTATTTGATCTCATCCACAATGCTCAAACTTTTTACTGATATTAATTAAACACAATCACTTCATTTATCGATATTGTGCAAACAGGGAGATCCAACAGAAAAAGAAGACAAAATTAATACAAAGTAAATTGTATGAACTGCAATAAACATTATATCGGTCAAAGTGGATGTCCTCTTCGAATCCGAATCCACGAACATAAATTGACTGTAAACAGACATGAAATATATTTATTCTTTCATATCAATGCATGTAGATAATTATGGATACCAATTTGATTGTGATAATGTAGAAATTTTAAATAGAGGAAACACCTCAATTAATGTCAGGGAATTTCTAGTAGCCTACTTGGTAATCAAGTGAATTAGCAATTAACAAACACACTATCATACACCAAATTAGCCAGCTAATAAAAAGTAAATCACATGACAAAAAATTTTGAATTCCAGGTCAATAAAAGTGATCAATAGAGACGTAAATTAACAGCCAGTCACAACAGTGGTCGCGAGGAGATACAATTATATCCATCGTTTATGGAGAATTTAAATGAGTTCATTTTATACTAAAATCTGCAGTGAAGATGTTGTCTAGATCGGGGACGACAAAAACTTCGGAATTAAATCAATCAGTTGCTAAGAGAACACAACTAATTCAATATCATCCACCTGAGCTACAAATTTTCTTCGTTTTTTCTTTCTACTCGTTGTAAATACACAAGCAATTCTACTGAATACAAAGTTATGACTTCTATCCTATGTGTGTAATTCTTTGGCTTACTGGTATTGTGTAGCTGATAAAGCAACGTGTTGAGTCAAACTTCAAAACAAAGAACTACTCCTAGACGACAGAATGATGCAAGAAAAACGCATGTTGTTAATCAAACCTAAGGACGTTGGTCGATTACTTCTATTAGAGATTTTAGTGCTTATTGGTAACTGTGATGATTGAAGACTTTCGAGCCAACTAAAGGACCTAATTTCACTTTGGAAATAAATCGGGCTGCCTGCATACTAGTATTGCTGAAAGAAACCTTTCAATAAATCTTTCCTACCAGTAAGGAACCGCGGCTAAATTCACCGATTTGCAGTTTGAACAGTTTTCTGAATAGGTGTTCGTCCGATTTTCAGTCATAGCTGTTCGAGAGAGAGACAGACAGAGTCTAATCTCCGGTGATAGCTGGACAATGACCACTGTGAGTGTTTTTATGCCACTGGCAAAAAGCCGTCTTTGTATCCGACAATATTACAGTCTCAAAGCTGATACTGTTTATACAGAAAAGATCTGACGTAACGCTAAGCATCAGAATACCAACAGGTTGATGGGGATCATTTCTTTGAGCTTTGATCAGTATCGCAACTACATAGAGAGAGGGTGTTTGGCCAGAGGATACTGAAGAGGAATAAGCTTTCTGGAGAACTGCACGTACTTCATGACTACTCTGGTGTCCCGACTGTATTAAACTGGTAACACGCTGGAGGTTTATTAGTCACAAATACTCAGCAGAGATGTGATATTTAGTGTCAACGTCGGATGTTGTTCCAAGTGGTTTAGCAATCTCACTCTGATGGTGGCGAAATTAGGTGACTACAAATCAATATTAATGATTCACATTGATCTTCCTTCGGAGATTTCGCTTTAAATCGTTCACGTTCATTATACCAATGTGCTTGAGAAAATTATCATTCTTGTTCATGATTAGCTTGAAAGAGCGATACTGAGAATTGAAGAGGCGGACGTAATTACTAAATTACTAATCGATTGTCACTTTCAATAACTGAATACAAAACCAAAAGTCTACAACCACCTAACAAAGCAACATAGAGAAGAATTAAATCAACTGGGACAAAACAAAGAACTTCTAATAACCCGTCCAGATAAAGGAGCTGGCATAGTCCTTATGGGCAGAAAACACTACATAGGGAAAATGAAAAACGCATTGTCAGATAAAACGAAATTCTCGCAACCACCCAATGAAAGGAATAAAACGGAAAAAATTGACAAACAGCTCACTGATGTCCTTAAAAGAATGCAAACCGAACAGTTAATCAGTCATGAAGTTTATGATCAGATTCGACCGACAGGATCAATAATACCAAGACTATACGGCTTACCAAAGATACATATAATGCCAACCTCTCACTGCGTCCAATTTTAGATATGTCAGGTTCCCCGTACCATTCAATAGCGAAATGGTTAGCTGACATTTTAGAACCTGTACGAAAACAGATGTGCCACTATTCGCTTCGTGACACCTTTCAATTCGTCGACTATATACAAGATATCAATGTAACGAACAAAAGTATGCTCTCTCTTTGACATTGAGTCACTATTTACCAACGTTTCACTCACAAAAACTGTCACATTTGTCAATTATAGACGAAAACCAGCTGAACATCAGATTACCGACGACTTGTTTAAAAGAACTACTATTGAGATGTACATAATGTACAATTCACATTCAACGATGTTATCTACAGACAACAAGATGGGATCGCTACGGGATCCCACTGGACCCATTGCTAGCAGACTGTTTCATGGCAAATCTCGAGAATGGCTCACTCAAATCAACTATTGATAATTTCGAATTGTATGTTAGATCGACATTTTTATTATATGTGATGATGGTCACGATCTTAATTAATTACTACAAATATTCAACAAATGCCATTCAGCTACAAAGTTCACTCTTGAAATTGAAAACGGATTAAATTCCTTTTCTTATGTTGAACTTACAAAAGGAGCTGACGGAACTTTAAGAGGGTCCATTCATAGGACACCCACATCGAACGGCCAACTGACAAGCTTCTACAGCTGGGTATCAATCAGTCGAAAAAGAAACCAAATTAGATCTCTTGCTACTCGCGTCCGACGCATCTGCAGCTCTGATACCCTGGAAGAACTACACTTCCTGATAGAAATCTTCATACAAAACGGTTATCCACCAAGATTCATAGACAAAAACATCAAACAGAAAATCCAAAAGCAAGAGACGCCATCCTTGCTAAAAAAGATACTTTATATGAACCTCGACTTCAAAGGTGACCTACTCAGTGATGTCCTTAGGAGGAAAATTTCCACTTCTTCAAAAAGAACTTTCTTTGCAACAACATTGAGAGCAGTGTTCTCCAGTCGCCCGCTGATCTGCAGAAGCCCAAAGGACAAGATCCCATACCTGACCACTTCTGTGTGTATATATCAGTTCACCTGTTGCTGTGGAGCCAGCCAGGTACATCGGTCGTTCGACGCGCATGCTGTCAAAAAGGGTCAAAGAACACTATCCAGCGTGGCTACAGAAAGGAAGTAGTGGCCGTATAAGGAGTGCAATAATCGAACATCTCGTCACCACTGGTCATTTCATCTCAACAAACTCGTCGTGCTTCAAAGTAATCTACAAAGTGAAGAACAACCTGCCAAAGACAATACGTTTCCGTCTTCTTTGCATTGCAGAAGCCCTAGCCATTCAGTTGGAAGGACCGGAACTATGCACACAAAAGAAAATTATTCAACCACTTCTACTATCAAGGTAACAACTCTGTTGATTTGACTTAACTTTAGCTTGTTTGCTTCATGCTTATTTTTCTAACTACTTAAAACTCCTGCGTAATTCCGTATGTTATTTTGTTTGCATGTTCACCCTGAGCACAACTGTTTCATCAAACTATTCATGTTATTACGTAACTCTTTTAAATCGTTTGTGACAACTCATCACTTTTGTTACTACTCTCTTATATCAACATCCAATTCATCTGAACTTACTAATTTTTTCGTTTGTCAAATTTGATGTATTTAGAAAACAGAAAGATTGAGCGAAGAAATATTTACTTTTCAATTAGATCCTCATCTCTGGCTCTACTCTAATATATATCCATAGCATTTTTATTACAATACACAACAGTTTACCAAACAAGTGGCGACATGTTTGTTAACAATAATTAGTCAGTGTCAAAATGTCAAGGTTGATAATTAACGAAGAAAATCAATACACATTTAAAAGGTAGAAATGGATAGAATAAATTAATTTTACAAGGATAACACGTAATTAAAGATGAAGTGGTCAGAAAAATAAAATAATTTGGACAATTATAATTTTTATACTTTTTAAAGGTTTAGGGGGAGGGGGGTGACGTAGTCCTGTTTATGCATTCTTGTAACGATGGCCACGGTAAGGAAAGTGGCTTACAAATTTCTTCTAACACATAGGCTTGGCTTCTTCAGGTGGATTCCTATTGCTTCAGCTGTATGTAGAAGACGAACTCGTAGAGCAAAATTAAGATTAGTCGGAATGCGATAAATAATTTTAAATGCAGTATTCAATTACTAGGTCACTAGTATTCTAGCCGGTCCCAAGCCCGGATAAAGAGGAGGGTTGGGGCGTGGTGCTAGCATCCACCCAAACTTAACCAAACTGCTACTAAAACTTCAACGCACAAATATATTACTAAATGCAGTATTCACATCAACCTTATGCTCAGTATCAACAAGGTGTGCTAAAATAGAACTACGAATAGATCTTGTTTGTCCCTTGCTTAACCATGTTGGATGATGTTCGGAAATACGATGATGAACCTGCCTAATTGTACGCCCAATGTAGCTGGCTCCTCAGCTGCAGTCAAACTGGTAGATACACATAGAGGAAGCAAATTTAGGTAGTTTATCCTTATTTCTCGAACGTAGAATAGGGTGCCTCAATGAGGAGCTTAAGATTATTAGAGAATTACTTAGAAAAGCGGTTATCCAGATAAATTTATTGAGAAAAATATGAATTCAGCACCTAGGAGGGTCAGTATGGAAACGGTTCCGAAAAACTAATGTTCATAAAACTGCAGTTCCTGACAATATCAGCGAAATAATAACACAGCGCCTGAAGAATGCAGTTAAAAGAGCTTATTATGCAGCAGAGCTACGTTGTCTCTTCACAACCACCCCTATTCTATGTTCGAGAAATAAGGATAAACTACCTAAATTTGCTTCCTCTATGTGTATCTACCAGTTTGACTGCAGCTGAGGAGCCAGCTACATTGGGCGTACAATTAGGCAGGTTCATCATCGTATTTCCGAACATCATCCAACATGGTTAAGCAAGGGACAAACAAGATCTATTCGTAGTTCTATTTTAGCACACCTTGTTGATACTGAGCATAAGGTTGATGTGAATACTGCATTTATTAATATATTTGTGCGTTGAAGTTTAGTAGCAGTGTTAAGTTTGGGTGAGTGCTAGACGCCAACCTCCTTATTGACCGGCTAGAATACTAGTGACCTAGTAATCTAGGCGAATACTGCATTAAATTATTTATCGCATTCCTACTAATCTTAATTTTGCTCTACGAGTTCGTCTTCTACATACAGCTGAAGCAATAGGAATCCACCTGAGGAAGCCAAGCCTATGTGTTCCTTACCTTGGCCATCGTTACATGAATGCATAAACCGGACTACGTCGCCCCCCTCCCCCTAAACATTTAGAAATTATGAAAACTATAATTGTCCAAATTATTTTATTTTTCTAATCATTTCATCTTTAATTACGTGTTATCCTTGTAAAATTAATTTATTCTAACCATTTCTACCTTGTAAATGTGTATTGATTTTCTTCGTTAATTATCAACCCATTTTGACACTGACTAATTATTGTTAACAAACATGTCGCCACTTGTTTGGTAAACTGTTGTGTATTGTAATAAAAATGCTATATGTATTAGAGTAGAGTCAGAGATGAGGATCTAATTGAAAAGTAAATATTTCTTCGCTCAATCTTTCTGTTTTCTAAATGTCTAAATGGGGATTTTTTTTCTATATTGAAATTTGATGTACACACACATACAAAACAGCCATATATATTTGCGATTGTACAGCTATGAAAATGAATTCCCCGCCGAAAATATACTCTTCGCTGAACTACTGGTCTTTTGTCTACTAAATTGTTGTCTCCATCTCTGCAGTGTGGCGTCAAAGGTGTGATCGCGTGGAGATTGTTGCAGAATTAAATTATAACATGGGTCAAATTCAGATGGATCCAATTTTCAAGTAGGAGACACTCTATCCAGAAATCATCTTGGCCAGAGAAATCTACTTTGAAACTGAACCAAATATCAAACTTAACAGTGGTATCAAGATAATAGCAGAAATCAGTAATGTTATTAGCTATTCCATCCAAAGAAACAGGTATTATAACCGGAGTAGACTGGGATGATTCGACACTAAAAATTCTTGAGTGAGTAAGCAACTCAGCAATTTTCACTTGTTCTTTAATTGTATCCACCTTCGATGAGTCAGAATACCTGCATCGACTTTGATTAATGGCTTGGTAATAAGTCACACAAAATTGTATGGCCACAGTGATTGATCTCGGATAAAGACAGAACGCACAATAAGGGGGGGGAGAATACATATCCCACAAGCAAATCAACTTATATATGAGGATGAAGATAACAGTCATAATGGCAAAAAACAGTCGACCTGATTTAAAAATGATAAAATAAGTTGACGCACTAAATATCCACTATCCCGCATCACTTCCAGAACAGAAGAATACTTACTAGCGTCTAACACGTCACATTCCTTCACCTGAAGACAGTATTTGATTCCGTTGACCGACAGGCACTGTCTGTTCGTAAGGAGACTGGCAAGAAAGTATAAACCATGAATCAGTCAATGAGGTTGAGCAGTTGCATCGAGTTAGGAGACGTGCCACGTACGCCGACCAATCGCCTTTCTTGTCGAGCAATACTACCTGATAGAAGATTGTTAGATGTCGTCAAATCCAAATACATCCTCAAGGCTTAACTGATGCTTTCAGCCACTTACGGAGGTGTAGACTGTGTGACTGAGGTTTTCGAAATGCCTATATACAATGGCTGGAAACTGTTGGTCATACAGCTCGAGTGCATTCACTACTTATGGCCTCAGACCCATCGAATTCTCATCATTCTACACATACTTACTCGTCCTCAAGGAAATCTCAATTCATCTGTATCCAGAAAAGACATGCTTGAAAATGTGGTAAAAATGGGGCTGTCAAGCTACTCCTTAACAGGTACCACGCCTACACTATAGGAAAGTGTGATATAAAGATTGATTCGTTCTAGGAACCAGCAACAGAGAGAAGCTCAATGCAAATGGAACGTCATGCAGTGCAGAACAGCATATGCATATCAACAACTTACAAAACGATTAGAACACAGACCAACAGAATGTATAGGACGGTTGTGTTGTTCATAATGTTAGACATTTTTGCTCTGAAGTACGATGAGTGTTTCAGAGCTGGCTAATATCGCCTCATTAAAAGGAGTGTAGGCATGAAATAAAAAACTGCAAATGCTGAAGTTATGTAAGGTAGTATAGAAAACCTAGTCGACCAGTTAAATACTACTTGGGAGGATATACATGACTGAGAATGCTTCATCATTCTGGAATGAGCCTATATCACTGTGAATAGACACAATGTACTTGACGATCACTGAGGCATCAGGGTCCCTAGTGGTAACAAATTTATTGTATGCTGAAGTGATTCCGGAAACTCGCGAGAATATAGTTGACGACTTCAGGCTTTCCCGTTATCCATCATTTCTTTACCATATACCTGTTACTCGAGAATTACTGAATTTATTGAAGGTCAACAATCGTATTACCCCTTCTTGGGATAATCCTAACGAGTTGCATGTGTACTGCCCAGTAAAATTCTTTGACAATGAGTGTGCTGGCAACATACAAACTACCTAAGTAGTACTCACTAAGCACTCCACGCCTTATACTACCAAAGAACTATGACTCTAGTATTTCATTTCTAGACGTCCTCATGACCAGAAAAGAGGATGCCACAATAAGAAGTGTATAAAGAAAACCTACATCAATTAGTCAGTATACTCATTTTTTCAGCTTCCTACCCTAGAAATACAAACGCAGAGCAAGAGCAATCTGCTCGGATTAATGTCTTGATGAGGAACTTAATAATATTAAACGGTTGCTGAGTGAAAATGGTTATCCAGATAGGTATATTGATAAGAATATGAATCTAATATCAAAGCAGCCCAAGATACCAACAGTTCCTAAAAAGGCCTTATTCTTACAAATGCAGTTCTTTGGGGACAACATCAGCGAGATACTAACACAGAACCTTAGAAATGCGGTAAAAAGAGTATTCCCTGCTGCTGAATTACGCTGTTCTTCAAAACCACCCACCCGTATTTTGCGTTCGGGAGTGAAAGTTAAACTGCCTCATTTCGCCTCTTCCATGTGTATCGACCAATTTAACTGCTCCTGTGGAGTGAGTCATTTACATAGACTGTACAATTAGGCATCTTTCTCGTCGAATTTTCGAACATCACCCTGTGTGGTTAAGTAAAAGATAAACAATCTATTCGTAGTGCTATTCTATCTCATCTTGTGGATACAGAACACAAGATTGATGTTAACCAGGCTTTCAGGGTTATTTACCGCATACCAACAAATCTCAATTTCGCCTTAAGAGTTCGACTACTAAATATTGCTGAGGCTTTTGGGAGCCATATAAGAAGCCTAATTTATGCGTCCAGAAGAAGCTAGTTCAGACATTGTCCTTACCTTGGCCATCTAGGTTCGAATGATCCCCAACGTTTTGTAGAAATTTCCTAATTTTAGTTGATATTCTATTTGCTACTATATCTTTATTATTATTTAAGCATTTTTAATGAACTGTAGTTCCATTGTGATCTTACTTTACAAATCGATATTATTTAAAAAACACTAATATTGTTATTGACTACTAATCTAGAATATTCTGTGTATAAACACATATATATATATATATATATATATATGTAATTGTAGAGCCAGAAGAGGAATTTATCGAAAAGGATATTCTTTTCTCAATTATTTCGTGTTTTATGACGCAATCAGCAAAACCTTATGCGTGTACTCATTATTAACAGTGGATCGTCACAAGAATCTGAACAATTCGCATGTTAAGTATGCTATAGCGGTTAAGTCCTGCTAATATGTAGTTACCTAACTCCATCGATTTCGAAAGTCAGTGAATTTATGAAAGTATTTTTTTTATACAAGTAGTTACATGTTTATTCACAAAACCAACATTTTGATAAAGAAATAGAAAATGAACGAAAAACAGTTTCATGATCTGGGGGCAGCAGCTGCAGCAGTCGCCAGTGGATTTCGAAGCACCAGAATAACAGAATCACCACGCAGAAACAATTTACTGATGAATCTTTCCTTGTTCACTGGTTTAGACTTTTTCAGACCTTTACCCGGTCGAGGCACTTCAGTCCACATCTCTTTAACATTTTCCAACACCATATTGCAATGTCGGTCAAATGCTTTCACTCGCGCTAAAAGCTTCTTATTATTTCTGCAGTTGATCAACACCTATACGAAAGAATAATAATTGAAATCAACTGTTTTTTTTCACATTCCATAATGCGAAATAAAAGATCTTTTACTACAGTAGACATATATACATATACTATGCAAAAATGGGAAAATTAGACGTCTAGGTAAGTGAAATTCACGGAACCACTGTTACGATGGTTTATACACCTGTGTCTGCACCTAACAAGTATTCACTCACAAAAATGAAAACATTTTGGTGAACATTCACAACTGTGTTAAAAACGCTAATCCAAGTGATGAAAGTATGTCAGACGATATCGGCCATTATCAGTACCAATCAGCGTACCAACACACTTCCGCAGTGATTAAGGCACTACTTTAAAATTTCAGAGTTTCAAAGGCAAACAGTCTTGTCCTGTTGACTGAAGCACCTACCACTCGAGATCTACTGAAAACCTAGAGCGGAAGTTCACACACACACACTTGGGACTTACTTTTTTCATCTACTGTAAAATTATACAAAACTTATCCTCACCAATTTCTATCAGATTACTACATTTTCTCAAAAAGCGATGTATCTGATCACTGGTGAAATCTCAGTGAAGACAGGAAAATGGTTTCCGACACATCTGAGAATTCTCGCTATTGACATATGACAAGTTTTCCACCACAAGATGCTATGCACATTATACTACTTATGTCCTATGGTTAAGATATGGGGAGAAAACCTAGAATAAAATAGGAAAATATAAGAAATTACTAAACGCTTTAGAGAGAGAAACTTCTCTTACCGACAATTCGATTTCCCTACTATACAGTCATATTTATAGGCAGATTAAAATAGACAATGAATTTTGTCAGAACGAATGCAATCAGTTAAGGGTGCAATTCTCAGTGAAGAAATTCGTAGAGAATGGATTTCCACTACAGTTTCTGAAGGCCAATAAGGCACACGAAAGGAACTCAGAATCGAGGATATAAAAGCAAGGGTTTCACTTAAATATAGAATCAAGGCATAATATTGTAAGTGATGTCCTAAAAACCATTGAATGAGGTAATCAAAAGAAATAACAGAACGAGTGAATTAATTAAACCGTCTACTGTCGCATTATAATGCTAAGGAAGTGTTATTTTGACTACCTAGTTCCATGTGCATTTAAAAGTTCACCTGCTTCTGTGCAGCTAGGTACAAACAACTTTTATCAGATATAACCCATCGCGTTCAGCAGCACCCCTCAGCTTGATTAAGCAGTTATTAGTTCATCAATACTATATGTATCAAATAATGAGCACAGCCTTCTATGCCTTCTTTAACAGCGTCAACAAAGTCCAACGGAAATTGCCGATGTCCTGAACACACATAACAAAGCTCAGGATTTATGTGTTAGGTTAATTTGTGAAGAATGCAAATTCTTAGAGACATCAAAGTAAACCACGTTTACATCCACAATCAAATTAAATAAAAGTGGTGAACTGAACACCCCTGATAAACACGAGGTGCTGTTACTTTAAGCTACAACTCCACTAACACTTATTACGCTGAAAGAGTTCTGATTGTTTCTTAGCTGGAATAAAATATTGCATTAGCAATGCCTTCAACTAGATAATGCCTATCGATCAAACTATTCAAATGCGGATCCTTCTGTCAAGAAATATGAATTGTTGGATAGGGGCCAGTAACCACTCAAAACTGGGCCTAAGGCCTGTTTTTATTGAGTGTTTTCGTTAAATGCCACGGTGTTTTTGTATGACATTGGTACCTAGGACCACCCATTATGCTTGGTTAACTAACTGCGATATTGTTATTGTCAATATGGGGAAAGTTGCTCCCATATCAAATGACATAACCAACGACGTGTAGCAACCTGATGGAAACACCTCGGATCCACAAAAACCAGCTATTCTTCTAGGTAACTTAGACAATAACTCATTTTCAGCAAACTTCATTACTTCTGCAATGTAACCGTCAGATGTTGTGTGGTCTTAGGTTGAAGACTGGTTTGCGACCTAAACAAGTCGAGTTCGAATTAACAGCAACTGTGTTGCGGTTAATAATTCTCTTTCTCAGGGTCCCTGGGACCCCTCATCAGTGGTTTTAATGCTGCTTTAAAATCATTTCATTTCAATCAGTCAAAGAAGGTAAAAGTAACCCTAAAAATGAGACAAAATAGGAGAGGTTATTGGATTAAAAGAAATTGTCTTGAGCTCCCTCTTTTACCGTATCCCCTGTTCCTGTCCTAACAAATCATTAGTTTGTTTTATAACTAAATTCCTACTTCGCTCTTTATTCCTGCTGTTTCGTCCGAACTATCTACCTATTTACCCTTAGTTTCTTGGTAGTCACTGTTTTTACTGGTCATTTACGCAGACTAAAGTGACCAACCAGTGAATATCACTTCAACTGGCACACGACGTCTACTTGATTACTCAACAACATATAGAGACTGCATTGCACACCATAGCAAATCAGTCAACTGTATAACGCTTCATGATTACTAGTCAATACGTACCCGAAGGTGTGCATTCGTCATTTGACTAATTCTAACAACCATGCAGGTGGAACTGTAGATTTAACGTTCCTGAAGAGTTTAGTCTTATACTTACAAAAAGATGCAAGTAATAACTTAAAAATTATGTCCCGAAATCCCATAAGATGTGAATGTGCTGACTCACTTGAGTATTGTTTTTAACTGCATCGGTGAGTACAGAAAGTGGTCCAGTTTCAAATTCCTGTTTTTCTATCTCGTACAGTTCGTCCTCCGGAAGATTGGATTTCGGCACAGCACTCGACTTTGCCATTGCTGATTGATTTTCAAAACGCCCGGAACTAATGTCCAATCCTCAATACCATTTTACCAGCTAATGTAGACCTTTTAATATATGTGTAAAACTTGGGCACTGTGGTAGTAAGTAAAAGTAAGTAAGTATAGTAAGTAATCATAATTGATATGATTATGAAGAATAAATTTTGTTCGAAACGTCATCCAGTAAATAATTCTGTTTCACTAAGTGATACATCTAATAAACAAACTAATATGGAATAATGTAGACCTAATTGCTTTTATTGTACTCACTTCTTGTTTGTTAGGTAAAGGTTCCTGACCTTCGGTACGCTTCTGTTTACTCTGTCCCATCACCCGACTGCTGTAGCTTTGGGTGACTCCAGGTGGACCATTCCTGGAATTGGTTATATGAGATGTAAAAACAGTGTCTGTTCCGTGAATGGGGTTGATTTTTTCAACGCTTAGGCATCCAGTGTTGTCGGAGTGAGAGATGAAATAGTAATAATGGCGTATTGCCAGTGTAAATTACATATACATACAAAGAAAATCTTACAATGGGATAGAGAGTTAAATTTTATGATTAAGATTCAGATTTCAGATTCGGATTTACTGGTTGAGGATAGAAGGCTTGGAGTCTATGTTAATCGTTTTCTAGTAAACTTCTGCGGTTGTCCAAACCCTTCTTGAACCAATCAGCTGAGGTTGCAGACACCACTTCTTTAAGGAGTCGGTTCCAAAAGTTTATAACTCGATGTGAGAACCAGTACTCAACAGCAATATGATTTCTTCTTGGCTTTTAATCTCTCCTGCTATGTCCTCTAAGATGTTCCGACCTGGTGGGAAGGAAAAGAGAAAATAGATCAGGTCCGTAGTCATTATTTAAAATTTTAAACATTGTGATTAAATCTCCTCTCTGCCTACGGTATGACAGTGAGAAGGGATTTAAACTGTCTAGTCTTTCCTCGTATGATAAGTTAGTCATGCTGCGAACCATACGTGTCGCCTTCCTTTGAACCCTTTCTAGAATAAGTGAGTCCCCTTTTAGACAAGGACTGGCTGCCTGGATGCAGTTTTCCAGTCTTTACCTCACCAGAGATGTATATAAGGGGGTGAACATTTCTCTGGTGATTCTAGTGAAGGTTCTGCGAATTGCCAATAATCACCTGAAACTACATGCAGCCACTGCGCGACAGTTTGCTGTAGTTTTTAAGTCGTGGCTTACTATGAAACCTAAGTCCAAGTGAGTCTGAACTGATGGAGGTGTTATTCCCTCTAGTTCGTAGGAGCTCGTGCTTACTTGTCCAATGCGCATGGTTGCACATTTTGCCACACTGATCAGGAGTATCCATTCTATGGACCACTCTGACAATTTGTTGAGGTCCTCTTACAACGTGGACGTGTCACTGTTGCCCTTCAGCTCCCTTCAAATTTTTAAGTCATCTGCGTATAGGACCATAGGGGAGTCGGTGAACAGAGATAACTCATTGATATACAAAATAACTAGGAGAGGTATAAATACCGTGCCTTGTGGCACTCCGCTACGTACTGCTGTTCAAGGGGAGAGTTTCGAGTTAATCCTAACCCTCTGCCTCCTATCTATGAGGAATTCCCTGAGCCAGTTTGGTAGGCTGCCTTTGATACCAAGACTTTCCAGCTTCCTGAGTAGTCTTTTGTGAGGTACTTTATCAAAGGTCTTGCTGAAGTCTATGAAGACGACGTCAACGGGTCTTCTGTTGTCCCTTGATTTGACCCATCTTTCTCTCGCAGTGAGAAGATTTGACAGGCATGAGTTAAAGAATAAATAAAATAATGGAAAAGGTGCGATAAAATAAGTTAATGAGTAGGTAGAGTTGTCGGAGGAGTGAAAAATAGTGAATAGGCTACGGTAAATGATAAATTTATATGTTTACTTATTAATACTGCGGTGTGAGAGACACCATACTCATCCATTGTCAACTAAACGTCGAGGAAAACTATGTAAAGTGGTAAAAGGTACGTGGTTTAGGAGCGTCTAAGCCACAGTGTGTCCAGTCGTGAAGTTTCACACCCAGAGGAGTATTCTGTGCCATTTTCGGTTTCTAGTATTCTTACTGTGAAATATCTCTTGACTTCTACTCTGAATATCCTGCTAAATATGAATGAACAATGAACAAGGAGTGGACCAACAAAAGACTTGTACGGGAGAGCTCTGTATGCATTTCTCCGGACGTTCATGAGTAAGAAGCCAACGAGCTTGCATGACGTCGATACTTGTTTCGGGAAATATTCTGAAAATGATAGGGTATTTGAATATTTCATTTCTAGGTCTAGCATATATCTGAGTCTGTGAAGTGTATGGCCTTGAGTTACCATGCTAAGTTCCGGGTTTGGGGCAACCTGTGTAAAGACACCCACATTTCTCTAGGGTGATGTTAGAACTTATCACTAAGTTTGCCATCTTCATTGAACAACTTTTGCTAGTCTGTGGCAGAAAGTGTTGTTTCATAATCGCAACCAGACAAAACATTTCATGGCTTAACATGTAAAATTGCATCTCCATGGTTCCACGCTAATGCATACGGTTTGCATCAGAAACATTTCGTCCTTACTAATATCCCAGTGGCGCTTATTCAAACTTGTATGTTTTGTGGACATGACATATCATCGCCCTTCTTCAACATTAAACACAAGTCCCCAGGTATCACACCACCTGTCCGCTTTATCGACTTTTCACAGCAGTGTCAAGATCTGCGTCCTTGTATGTATGGATTACTTTTAAGTCGTCTGCAAACGGAAATGATTTGTCTTCACTGAAACCTTCACAGATAGTGTTTATACTTATTATGAAGAAGAAGAGCCCTGATACATTTCCCTGGAAGACACCACTACTTATTGGTTGGGACCTTTCTGATAGTCTAGCTAACATCTGAGGTCTGATTTCGGTGACACAGAAATAACTTTATACACTTCTGGGGAACGCAAATCCTAGGTGAGAATAACCTGCCATTCTGTCTGTCAGAGGCCTTCGTTATATCAAAAAGTAGAGGAGCTACTACTCTTTCATCTCTCTTATAGGTGACTTCTTTCTAAAAGTCTACACGGAAAGTGGCGCATGATGTTATTTTGAGGAATCCATGCTGCCATAAATTACATCCTAGTAAGTAGTCTAAAGTTCGATCTTTAGCTGCTTTCTGCGTGATTTCTGGTACAAATGGTTCTATAGTGATGGGCCTATACTAACGTTTACTAGTTCTGTAACAACAGAAGACAAGGGCCAGGCAACAGATCAGTTTTATTACGAAAACCAACAGGTATTTATATGTATTTTACGTACATTAATAAGGCTCTGCCCGGAGAAAGAAGGCGGTCTTCTGATTGGTTGTTTGCAAACAAACGCAGTCTTCTGCTTTCTGGTTTTCGATATTTCTCGGAAATGCGAGCCACTTGTCTGCGAATCATATTTGTCCACGTCTAGGTCAGCTGTGATCGGTTGTTGAATCAGCCTAGATTAATTTCCACCAATCAGCGTAGATCAATGTCTACCAATTGGCTAGCAGCTTGCTCTCACCACAGTTCCAGCATCTGTCCTACAATCAGGCATTACATATGGTTTTCGGTATTTCGGGGAAGGCTTCAGTCTTTGATGCGGGCGTAAATATTCTGAATAACAAGAATATTATATCCATGACAAATATTTGGATATGACAGATGGTATAGCGTCTGTTCCACAATTACCATTACCTCTTGATGTCTAAATTTATAAGGCGATATTATGCATATTAATGATGATGCTATAAAACTTAGAATTGTCCATATTACGTTTAGATAGACTGTCAGACAGAAGGATTGTCTACGGGAAGTCTCCTTGGTCCGATAAATTTTGGCATATTTCTAACACGTATAGAATTACAAATTAAATGATACAATGCAGCAGATGGAAGGTCTGTTGATAATACAATTATTATGTGACAGAGTGAAAATCAAGCAAACTATCTAATCTACTCAAGCATTTCAAGTTACTTCATCCAAATGTAAAATTCACATCTGAATATGAGGTGTTCAATGAAATAGGTAAAATATAAGCCTTAGAAGAGTTGACGATGACTGTATATCATTACGTCGGATTTATCATAAGCCTGCTTGTACAGGTCGATATTCTTTATCACTGAAGATCCTTTGCGTGCTTTGTACAAAGAAATTCTAGCGAAGAAACTGTTTTCACTTATGCCAATCATCTGTGGATCGTACCTGATCCGTACATTCACGTTCAGGTCCTTTGCTTCAATCTCTTTTTCTCTCCACAAGTACCTTTTGGGTTGTTGGCATACTCTTAAGTGGAGTGAGCATCTGCATACCAAAAAAAGACTAATTCATCACTACAATTCTGCAGATAGCGGTCACGCTATATCGTGAATTGGGAGAAGTTAGGATCCACTGGCCATTGGATCAGGTCCCAGGGTTCGAAACCATGTGGGTGCGTGCGGATGAGGAGTCCCAAACCAGGAAGAAACAACAGTCCAGTACTCCCAGGCCTTCCAATGGTTCTTCAACCAGTGTCAGCTCATTATGAAATCCTATACGTTTTTACTTCTGTATTTCGGGACAATTGTAACTCACCAAGTAACTGTATTTTATGTGTATATTAATTTATGTGGACTGAATTCCTCTCTACATATCCACATACATGTTTGTATTTGTTTTATCCTTTTTATTTCACGTATAAATGAGCTTAGCCGTTTAATCTAGTGAAAATGGCGTGAGGATTAAAGCTGTCGTGAGGTGTTTTCGCGCATACTAAAGCAACCACTACAACGATTATGAAAGAAAGTTGATAAAACACCTCTAAAGCACCCTGATCTAACATCTCTGCACGTAAAACAAAATCAAATAAGACCAAATACCTCAGGACATTCAAGTTGTAATTTATCACCTCTCTTCTACTTCCACAAGTATATTGAGATCGAAGCGCGGCAAATTTGCTTCGTTATCACGTTTGTACTCACTGGTAATAATGTGAATGAGTATATAAGCTGTCACAACAGCAATTCTACTCTCCTTTCGCTTCCTACTACTTCAAGTAATATAACGGAGGCGATCAGTCACAATATGAATGTCCTAAAATATTTGGTCTTATGTGAGATTTCAAAATATTATAATGAGCAGAAATGTACACGGGGTTTCCATGGGTATAGGAGATGATAAAGAGTGAGAGCATGTGAACCACTGAGAACGATTTTGAGTTGTATCACAAATAATCCCCACCTACTGGTTCTTAAATTCTCCAGGACTCCAACCAGTCACTCCACTTCTCCATAAGCAGCTCGAAACAATGATATGTTTTGGCCGACCACCACTAACTCATTCCCAATTTAATCTAAAGTCACATAACACTCCCAGTCGAGGAAGGCAATGTTTTGCTGTGCTTAGCACATGTCCTGGCCTCCTCGAACAACTCAGCTCCACAGTCTCGTCGATTAACCTACCCAACTTACCTAATACTCTACGCCAAATCTCAATATTATTCACCATATTACATCAATTGACTACTAGATGACAAACACTGGTTTGCTGCAATGAATATTCTCCGTATCTATGTCCCACCCCTTCGTCTTATACACATCTTGTGTAAATAGATAATCATATGTGTGCTTACTCTCTCTATATATTATTATCATGTTTTTGGCACTCGTAAACTGAAGTCCCTTATGTACAAGAAAATGAGAATGTATTATAACTGCCTTCAATAGACTCACTATTACAATAGGTGCAGGAAAACACTGTCCACTTATGACTATTCAGTAATGTGGATGTATATATTTATTACTGTTTATGCAGGAACATACCAATTGTACAGGCATGGATAAGTTATTATATAAATTACACATGTTTCGATGTATGTTGAATTTACAGTTTGTTTGTTCTTTCTGACATTAGAGTTAGTCGGAACAGTCTGCAAAATAGTCTGCCTGTGCAACACATAAAGAGATATAGAAATATTGTCTTCGCATTAACAAAAACCCAGACATCAGATGAATATAATACAAATATGTGGGAAAATTAAAGCTTGAAGTCAATTCTCCTATATAACTTTGTTGTGAACAGCATCCTTGAGTTAATGTTCATTGATGTATAATGTTGAGATCATTGATGTATTTATTCCAATTTTTTCAGCAGTCTAATCATAATTTTATAATAGGAAAGAAATTTGATTGTGGATACGAAAACTAAATTAGGTCATGTTGGATTGTTTTACTGCATGGAATGGATCTTGAGTAACCTTTGATTATGCAACCATATCTGGCGGGACAAGAAGGTCTTCAAGAATCTTTACCAGGAATAATATTCAGAAAGTACATCCAGGCCTGAAATACTCTCGACATGCAGTATATCACTTTCGAAGTCCTAAAATTTGGTGCCCTGAATTTAGGAGCGATGTGCCGCGACTTTCTGTCCCAGTGAGCCATTTGATCTCTATTACTCAATGTGTACACTGAGGTGACCGTAGCCGTACGGTTGAGTATCCCTTGCAAGACTATATATCCACATATTTGCTTTCCACTTCCAAACCACACAGGTTACAACCTACAAAGGTGTGAAGCGCTTTGACAACAGAAGGCGAAGTTGTAAGGGAACTCGATGATTTCTCACTGTGTGAATAACCCTTCACTATCTATCCTTTGTGTTGCTTCCTCTATGCTACTTATAAGCAGTAAGTGGGATGAGTCATAATTTATCTACTGTGTCGTTACTCCGTAACTGTAACTTATGTTCCTCTACCGAAATTTATCTCACTCACTATACGCACATTATATTTCATCTGTAGTAGTTGTCTTCTTATACTTATATTTGTACACCTTAGTTGTGTTTCATTCTCTGTTGATCACTGTTTATTCTTCTAGACACTCGCTTGCCGTGTACTCTTCTTGAAAAGGCTTTTCTGTTTTCTCCCATTCACGCGCGGTGACTGGGCACCTTACAGACTTAGACACCTCATAGTCTGAGTTTCGTATACTATATGCATAAACTATACATAAACTACGCTATACAAATAATATAGTACCATATTTAGAAAATTCTGTATTTTTGGACTTTAGGCGATACTCAAACGCCTGTTTCAGTTAATAGACTGTATTTATCGCTCTTCATGTCTTCGAAAAAATCTACAATGCGCGAGAAAAAGCGATTGAAGGAAGACGGGACGATAATTTGAAAGTGTTAGATATTATGTGCAGCCAACGAGAAAACCATGAAACCTGAAATTCTAATTCATCCACCCAACAGCATTTAATGGAACCGTTTTTACTTTCCATAGTATGCTGTATGATTGAGTCCGCGACAGTCAGGAAGATCACCAGTAGAAGCAGGCAGCCTTATCTTAATCCAGTCTCCACTTCGTAAACTTCTCCAAACCACCTGCTTTAAATCATTCGGCACGCAATAATGCCATATAACAGCTGAATAAGGCCTACAAGTTTTTGTAAAACACTGCTCACTGAGGAATCGTTCACCCGCCAGACTCGAAGTTTGTGTTACGTTTCCGCGTGATTCTCGTTTTTTATTATTCTCCCACGTATTCTCAGTTTGTAGGTAATATTTTAGTGTTACTGATTAACATTATAAATAGCGGTAATTTTTATATCTAAACTCGCCTTTCTGGTCGTTGGATATTATTCTTGCTATTTCACCCGTTTTAGGTTACTGTTTAAGGTGTTACCACATCGAGTACCTGACCTTCGGTGCTCATATTACAATTGTTTTTTGACATAGCGTCAAATAACCCAAGACTCATACACCTGCAGTCCGGAAGCTCCGTAGTAACTTCACACATTATGCCAATTAAGCTATCGAAGCGTCGTTCTTCATTACCAGCTGAAAATGTCAGCAAAAGAACTAAACAGCATGGCAATACGCCTTCCCCTGGTCTAACACAGGTTATTATTACATCTTCACCGTCTTCTGTAATAGGTGATTTTATTAGGAATATTTGCAGTAGTACAGGATGTGAGGCAGGCATTATGAATACCTACCAAGCCACACTGGATCTCACCAAAAGATCTGACATCAGCTGCTTTGATATGGTTGAATCCACACTACCCAAATGCCTTGCTCGGAAGTGTCAGTCAGAAGCCCCGAAAATACATATGGCCTCAGTATCACCTGTGCCTACTGATGTCAGAAGAAATGATAACGTATCCTCAAATAGACAAGAAATCTCGTTTGCAAAACTACTACCCAACACAATAAGTGGAATAAAATGGACATAAACCGACAACATGAAAAAGGTATAACTCACCACAACATCACATAGACAGATGAACGCTCGTTGGGCACCATATATCCCTCACCAACTGCTACCCACCTTTCCTTAGATAATGTGATGAACTTATATCCATAATGTTGCTGAGCTGTTAATATTCTCAACTCCTGTCGGAACAGCTGAAATTCATAAACCTTCCTCACGCTAAGAAAATACCCACAAGCAGTAGAAATCCATTAATTAATGCGTCTAGAGCTTATGTATTTACTCCCAACAATGACATTGCAGATCAAATGAGATAAACATATTACTGATTTCAAAATAACACATCAATGAACTATAATTCAAGGATTCTGCGCATAACGAAGTTATGTATGAAAATTGACTTCAAGCTTTATTTTTTTCCCCGGGCACTTATAATCCATCCGCCAAAGACCTGGTTTTTTTGTTAATGCGAAGACAATACTTCTGTGTTTCCTGATGTGTTGCACTTACTGACAATCTAGCAGATTTTTCCAACTTAGCACAGAAATGATTGTATATAAGTGAAAAGGCTGGGATTAACACTTATCAAGTGTATGTATAATCTCCAGCGAACATGTAAGGCATATCTTGCTACTGCCTGTAAATTGTGATTGAATTATATGGTTCTATTTCTGTAACAATTTGATGATGCCTGTAAACTGGCGTCCCTGGTGTACTGTACTATGAGAATAAATTTATTTATTTATTTATTTAAATGCCTCGTAACCAGAGAAGTTGATCTAGATAATCCTTGTAATGCACAGGTAGATTTGCTATTATCTAGTTCAACTAAAATGGATGCTCTCAGGCAGGGTACACATGTGCCAGTACATAAGGTAGATTGTAGCACTGCTGCTACTATTACCGATTAAGCACCTAATCGTAAAAATTTACATCGGTCATCAACGACAGGAGGTGGACAATCTAACTCCAAATTTGAGAAAGCAAATAGCTCATTGTCTTCACAACGCATCCATCCAAGCCATTAATCCAGAAAATGCAAACATGTTTCCATCAGCCAATGATCTCTTACCTCTCAGGTATCTGATTAAGCCTGCCGGTTACCCTGACCATGATACATTACAGTCTGGCGAGAGAATTATTGATCATGTTTCCACGGAGGTGAGAAAGCGTGTTCAATGCATGTATAATGCAATCATTTAATGTGCCAGACAATGACAACATTAAAACACTGAAAAACACAAAGGCATGTGAAAAACCAGATTTATATTGTACCTGCAAGCGATTGCGTTAATCCTCTTTTAGTGCATCCCGTCCACTAATGTCTCAATTTAGTAGCGTTGTGGATGCAAGACGCTTTGTAAAACACCAGCATCTTTATAGGAGAGTAAGCAGCTTTGAATTTACACGCATTATTCACGACAGGACACCAATCTAACGTCGTGCCAAGCAAAGTATTCCAGCTGGTGAAATCAGTCATCAAAAACATACTACCACCTCTATCAATGCCAACAGAAGCCCCCCAATTAACCTTAATAGAAGCCCCCACGTAGTGACTCAAAAATGAAGCATAGCGGTTGGGACGCTCGCCGACCATCCACATGGTCCGGGGTTCGATCCCCGGCCGACGCACTCCTTGGGTCCCAGTGGCTGGATGGTATACGAGTTTGCCTTGTTACCGGAAGGTCCTGGGTTCGAACCACAGTGGATGCATTTGTGTGCGTCGGTAGCACAGTGGTTAGGACTCTCGCCGACCATGCACATGGTCCGAGGTTCGATCCCATTCCGACGCACACCTGATATCTATGGTCGGCCTGCTAAATTTGGGCTACCGATATCAAATGCTGAAAATTCCACACTTGAACCAAAAATGCGCTGTGGAATCAAGCTATAATAAAATAAAATAAAAAATAAATACTAGATCCATTATTTCTCTAGTCGTTACGCAACCTGGAAAGCAACCACTTGCTGCAAAAGATACCAACAAAATCATACCCACTGCATTGAAGGTATCGAAAACCCTTGTAATATCTTCCCATCTAACCCTAAGATTCTGAGTAAAAATGTAAGGAACAGAATTCCTGTGCCTGGCATACATTCCGTCAGGTCTGGTTCAGCGTCCTCTCCTACTTGTGCACTTAAATCTCCTAAAAGGACATTCAAGGCATAAAATATAGCTGAGATTAGTCAGCCTTTCTTCTTCCCTTATCCTCACCATTTTAATACTACTAGTTGCAGCTGCCCAGCTTTTACTGTGAGGTGGCATAATACCAACTTTAACTATGCCCATATTGCAGGTGCATAGTCAAATGGACTCAGTTGCTTATACTTTCAGCATAGTCTGCCTGAAGATCTATCCAGCAAATGCTGCTACTCCACAAACACACCCCAGATACCAGAACCGTCTTTACAACGCTTCAACTAGCATTCAGCGAACTATACAACGACCATGCTCGCCAAAAGGAATAGGAACTGATTTAGATATCAGCATCTCTGTAAACTAAGCTTCACTGATAGGTATAAAAATACCTGGTACTGCTCTAGGTTTTCCTAGTAAATTCTCACCTAAATGTAGTAACCTCACAACGGTTAACAAATTTCACAGGATTGAGTCTGATGATGGGGAGGAATACTTTATGTTCAATATGCTTGCTAAGAGTAAGCATGTCAACAATTCCACGCCTGATACGCAGAAGCCCTTTCAAAACGCATATGTGGGTGGTGGTTTACAGCACATTACTGGTCTCAAATCCTACAGCTGCCTCGTGAATCACCCATTATCTCCCCCTGCGACGCATCCTGGACGGCAGTTGCGGAATATGCCTTTGTGCCAATAAAAAATTCCAATCACTACCAGTAGAGTCTCACTAAACCTGATAATTTAAGAAATAATTAGAATATTCCGATGATTGCATTTATAATCTCACTGACTCGCGTGCTGATACTTTAAGCTCCTACTGCTCCACTTGTCATTCAATGTAGGTTAGTTCTCCATTATTCTGGCTCCTAGCCGTGTATGGACTGAAAATTAACCGTTGCTGTAACAGTACTTCTTTGTATGTTCAACCGGACACTAACTGCTTTGGTGAGTCAGTGGCAGTTAATATTGCTAAACATATCATTATCCGTGAACTGACGTTTTATACGACAATTTTATCGCTTTATGAATTACCTACCATACCCATCCCCAGCTATGCAATCATCAAATACGGCGCGCATTTTGCTTAAATCTACTCAATGGAGATGCCATGTGTTATACTGTACACATCCCCCGCCCGTGTAAAGTGATATTATTCCATTACCTTGTCTTATATATATCCTGTTTAAGTGAGTAACTGTATTTGTGTTTACCCCTTGCATATGTTGTTTATCATATCTATGATGCCCGTAGACCAGCGCACTCGTGTGCAGAAACTAAGAATATATATCAATATCATAATTTATTTCTATTGTGAAACTCGCACAAGTGTTTTCTCGGTTCCGTACCTGTAATCATACAAAAGGCCAAAAGCTCAGTCACCTGTTAACCTGATGACTGTTGGCACATATCTGCTCGCTACAACACCTCTCAAAAATGTGGTAGTTATTCACGCACCTCAAGAGTACCTGCTGTGTCACTAACACCTATCATGACTGGAAACGACAGGAAAAATATGATAAGAACTAGTACTAACTTTGCTCTTGCATGCTCTGCACCTGATTCTCACACAGATCCCCTCATTGCACCCTATGTCACCGAATCTCAAACTTCCTGTCCAGTTCCAATACTTACTTCAGAAATAGAACTACTAAAGCCATCCATAGAAGATCTGAAGGCTGAGATGCCGGATAAAAGGTGTTTTAAGGCTATGAATGCAGGATGCTCAGAAAATATGGCCAGCATGTCTGAATTATCAGCGCAGATTAGTGACGTAAAATGGCAGGTCTGTGTAGTTACACCCCTAATCATCCTGGCCAAGACCATAAACCCTGTGAACTCAACATAGAGTCGGTAATGAAGGTAGACATCGTGATAAACTTCATCACAACAGAGGTTATCAAGAGACCAGACACAAAACTAAGCGTGATAGTCCGCAATATGTCGGATAATGAGGGAATAAAAAAGTCCGAGGCATCTTACCTAGGGTGGCAAAAATGTCTGACTCCCAAACAAATTACCAACGGTTAAAATTGGGTCAGCACGACCTCTGATGCCTTATACATCTTTAGTCTGAAACACAGACAGAGACTAAGAAACTCATCAACTCACAAAGTACTTTATCACAGGATACGAGCTAAAAACAAATAAAAGTTTTAGCATATATGACAGCGATTGAAAGCTGTGCTTACTACCACCTTACTAAACCTAATGGTAAGAAGGACAGGGCATTTAAAGCCACCGAAATAGGTAAACATACGGCCAAACTGGTAGATCTCATAGCCTCCCCTCTTTCAAGCCTCACAAAATTAGCTCCACACAATATGACACAAGCCAAAAGGCTAATGGATTATAACCCCTCTCCTATGGACCTAAACATGTCACCAAACAGCCTCCCGTAAGTTGAAAACATCCTGTCACAACCATAATTCGAGGGTTAAAGGGAATTACCAGCAAAACATGCCGAAATATGCTATTCATAACCAAAATTCACTTCAGCTCACAAAACGTTTGTAAGAAGAGTCCTTTCCGGAAAGGAAAACAGACATGAAATTATGCTTACAGCCACACGTATAATAGGGCAATAACACCAGCATCTACTCAGCTAGTCACACTGAAGCCCACATTAACAGCTGGCGTAGCAACACCATCACTCAAAATAGTACATGAGAGAATACTCAGAGCTCAGTCACCAACCACTCTGGGTCTTCAAAGTACGACACACAAATTACTTCGACAGAAAAAACAGAACAAGTCTGCTGGGAATCTAACCACAGTGCAGCTTTGCATATAACGAAACCCATGTAAGGACGCATAGAATGTCCCCAAACAATAGGCAGATTATTAAGTCATGGGCAACACAAGGTACCGACGATTTCTTATTCAACACATCCCTGTCAGAGCTAACGAAACAGCTGGTGATGATGTTAACTCCTCGCAAACTGTACCACTAATATTGGCTCCCCATCGGGTTAGTGCACACGGAATTATTAATCACGTCCAATGTCTGTACAAGCATAGGCCAAATAAAATCTCCTACCCAAGTCTCCAACCTACTCAAGCCTAGGACTACCTCATCCTATAGTGAGCCCAATAATAAAACTCATTATTCACTAAACAAATGGATAGTAACTCGACAGACATAGGTGAACATGGTGCTCACACTAATTGTAACACAGGGTTGTTAAGCCATGAGGAACCAGTGGATGCTGATCCACACTTGAGCCTGATTGACGAGCTTAAATACTTCAAACACTACTTCAACTCTCAACTTTACCTAAACATTATTAATGCTAGATCTATTCTTAACAAACTACCGATGCTCAGGGCAAACACACTGGTATATAATCCTCCAATAATCATTATCACTGAATCCTGGTGTCACTTCAATATACCAGACGAAGAGATAAGCATCGATGGGTACACAAACTTTCGATGTAACGGGAACAGTGGTAATGGAAAAGGCTGTCTGATGTACTTCATGAACACACTTACTGTATCACAGCTAGAAAATAGTGAACTCAATGACATGCACGACAACTTATGGGTCAATGTACACTTCAAGAGTGTTACACTACCAATAGGATGTATCTACAGAGCAGCTGGCACCTTTATCGATTACGAGACACTGCTTATAAATGCGCTGGAGAAAGTATCCACTCTTCCATACGAGCATGCGATCACATGTCGAGACTTCAACCTACCCGAAATCAACTGGGATTTATTAACAGGCCCAACTAAATATGACAAGCTCTTAGGGACACTGGACATTTTCGGCTGGAAAAAACTGTCATTATTCCTGCAAGAGGTGACAAAGTACTGGACTTAATATTCTGTCACGATATAAGTCCCCTCTCAATCTTAGTGGGTTCTAATTTTTCAGGTAGTGACCACAAAACAGTGATGTGTGCTCTGCCACTTCCACTGAGTAGCAATGCAGTTCATACCTCCACCTCACAACAAGAAATATATAAGAACTATACTAAGGCAAACTGGGCTTTAGCAGAATCAATGCTAAGATCCTTCGAATGTGGCGAATACTTCACTACTGATGGCCTCTCGGGAGCTCTTAGCATCTTCTACCAGAATTCAGACACATACTTAGATGCTATCATTCCACTTCAAACACTAAAGGTTTTCCCAAAAAGAGAGTCATTTATGAAACGAAAGGATCGTACGAAATTGAAGAGATTCTCAACAAGTTACTTCAAACACCACGACTTTGGCACACTAGGTTTAATACTTAACACCCTTAGCTCCATCTCACAGGCTCTAGATATGCGTATGAGAAACGAAGAATGCACTGCAGTAGTCAGTCCTGCTAGAGTGTATGCTCTCACAGAATTCCTAAAGAAGCGATTGGATCGCAAAAGTCACAGCATTTCCCTCCTCATAGACAAAGGTAGGCTATGCACTAATTCTGCAGACATGTGAATCATTCAACTCAACTTTCGCATGTAACTACCTTAAGCCCACAGTCCGGTTACCCTGCCACTAATATGGCACAAACTCCGTCTCCACTTACACCGAAACAAATTAGTGCTGTTGAATTCACTTATGCTAACACTAACCAAAACATTAAAACCCTCAAATGCTCGAAATGATTTTGGTGTATCATTCTATTTTTTATAAATATGGTGGCCCTGACATTCCCTTACTACTGCTTAAAATCTTCGTAGTGTCCTCGGAAACCCGGACTTACCCGAATAGATTTAAACGATATTTATTACACCTAACCACAAATGCGACTCGAAAACAGAAGTCAACAACTACAGGCCGATCTATATCACACCTTAAAGCATCCAGAATTATGGAGAGACTAGTTAAAGATAACATACTCAAGCAGATGCCTAGCTGCAACATAATGATAATATAAATTTCGTATAAACGGGTAAGTTTACATGAAATGCATGCCATCTTTACAGGCATGATCAATTATGTTACGAATTACAATTTTGAATTAGCATAGATTATTACTTTTTCAAAAGTTCAAATTGTTGAATTATAGCACAAGCATCGGAACAGATTCTTATAATTGTTAATTTGTAAATCTTTCACGAAGGTCTCCATCGAAGTTGAGCGACAACCCAAACTTCGTTCCATTTCCCGATGATAGTAATGGCCCATCAATAAATAACATATATTTTAGTGAGTACTATGACCCCACGTGCTTGAACGCTATTTCAGGAAGAGGAGAAAATCCTGCACAGCTACAAAGTGGTATAAAATGCAATCATGAACAATACATTATTGGAAGTATATTTACAAGAAAAATACAAGAACAAGCTATACAGTACTTGATATGGTAGTGCACATTTGCAACGTATGATGCTAACCATATTGGTCTTACCATGGAAAACTATGACGTTTTCTATGAAAATATATAAGTCCGAACCAACATTGATTCCTAAAATCCAGATCTTGGTTAACATACCACCTAGACTTCTTTAATTTTGTGACCAGCAGTCGTGACAGACGACAACTAGTACTTGTCATCTACTTTGACATTTCTAAGGCATTTGACCGTGTCGACCAATTACTGCCAATACATAAGCTGAACTCCTTTGTAATAAGTGACCCTCGTTAATGGTGACAACGAAATCAGTATAAGTGATATGGTTCCGGTCAGGCGAGGCAGGGATAACAAAGAAGGGGGACTTGCCATTTACTTTGACAAGGAACCTAGATGCGTACGTGCAACGGGTCCACCGTTTATTGAACTCCCAGACTCCATATGGTGTCATTTCACCGTAGGGCACATCAAGTATTCACCAGATGACGTCTACCGATCAGCCACATTTGGGGCAACTCACAACCAGCTACTATACAGACTATCACAGCGATACGGGACTTGGGCTATGACCAAATCATCATAGCTAGACAGTTCAATGCACCATCACTAAACCTTGGCTCGGGGTATGCTAGGGGAAAATTAGGCCGAAATCTTCTGCAAACTATTCTAAACACGGGACTGACTGAGAACGTTGGAGACGACACTAGGTGGGGCCCTAGTGCAAAGTCATCAAAACTAGACTACATTCTAACTAGTGACCAACTACTCGTCGAAAAGGTCCAGGTCATGACTCCTCTAGGAAGTAGTGACCATGCAGTCATAGGTTTCGACCTCGTTCTCCGTGAGCATTTGCAGTGGGACGCTACGCAACAATGTCTGTGTTATAGCAGGGCTGACTATGCTGAAATGCGGAGGCTCTTGTCCGATGCAGACTGGCCCTTAGCATGGGATGAGCTGCCTGTGGATGAACACTGGGAAGCGGTAAAAAAGATTATTCATACAGTAATCTCGGATACCGTCCCTTTAGTCACAACGCAGCCCAAAAGAAAGTCATCATGGTTGAAGAGAGGCACGCAGCGTATTCTGCAAGCAAAGCGGAAGGCTTGGTTTACCTGACGTGTATCCAAGAGTCATACCGACCACGACGCATACCTGGAACTCAGAAACCGGTGCGACGCAAGAGTCGGGAGGGACAGGGGTCATTTCAGGCTAACCTTGCCGAAGTACTCAAGGCGAATTCCAGAGGCCTATAGCGCTCCATTTTGAAGAGAAAACCAGGCAACCAGGAGGCATGCGCCTTAGAAGCTCCAATACCTCACTAGTCTGGAGATGGCTGAAACATTCAGTTTAGCCTTCTCCAAACAGCTGAACAGCACTGTGGGTATTACTGGTGCGGACCAAATTGGCGGCACCACTATTTCACAGGAGGAAGACCTAATGGCTACTCCCCAAATAAACCCGGCAATGGTACTTAGGAAGTTGCGGCGGCTCGCACCTGGGAAGTCCCCAGGTTGTGACGACATCTGGTCATCTGTTCTGAAACAGTGCGCCGAAGCTCTCTGCAGGCCCTTATGCGACTTGTTCCAGCACTCGATGGATTCGAGGAAACTGCCAGGGGAGTGGAACAGAGCCATCCCTTCTCCGGTTTTGAAATGTGTGGACGGGCGAAATGCCGCCAGTCATAGACCTGTAGCCCTACTCCCAAAGGTATCAAAAGTCCCGGAAAGAATAATCGGTGATCACACCAGGAAGCATATCGATAGGACTGATAGACTCCATGAAGCACAACATGGTTCCAGGAAAGGCAAATCCTGTGTCACAAACCTACTGTCAGCCTGGGACAATTGGACATCATGGTAGGATATGAATATTCCAGTCTGTGATTTTCCTAGACTTTGAGAAGGCATTTGGTACAGTTCACCATGACCTTCTCTTACACAAAATAAGTTAGGCAGGTATTGGTGAGCCGCTTCTGTCGTGGTTGAAAGACTACCTAGGTGGAAGGAAACTTTGCACTAAGGCCAATCGAGTCAGATCATCTTGACACAGCTCATCATCGAGAGTGTCGCAAGGTTCTATCTTAAGGCCACTGGCTTTTTTGATTTTATCAGTGACCTATCATGCCACCCAAGCTGCCCGACTCTATAAGACGCTGACGACGTAAAGATGTGGGGGTCAATAAGGTGTCTGGAAGGCTCAGATAGGCTGCAGGCAGATCTAAAGCTTCTGGAAGACTGGGTGGTGGCCATTGGGATGACTTTCAACCTGAAAAAGTGCAAAGTCGTGAAGTTACGCACCTGTAGACTGCAGAATGCAAGTTACACCCTGTGCAATGAAAGCTTGTCCTGCACAAAGTGGGAACGCGACTTAGGTCTAGTTCTAACGGAAAAATGGACACAAGCGTAAATTACACGGGGGGTGTAGCGAGGGCATATGCAGTCATACATTTTACACATAGACAGTTAGGTGCACTCACTCCTGAGTCCTTTCCCAGGTTGTACAAAACATAGATCAGACCACATTTTGAAGTACATAATATCATTGCACCTCGACTGCTTAGAAGAGACGCCAACCTCTTGGGAAGAGTTCAAAGACGGGCTACAAAAGGAGTGGTTGGCTCCGAAACAAACGGTATGGTGAACGGCTGAAGAAATCAAGCCTGTTTACTCTTAGCTGCCGTCGGCTTAAGGGAGACTTTATTCCTGCGTATAACATAACAAATGACTAACATCAACCAAACAAGGGTGATCTGCAACTAAGTACGGATGGGCTTCCTCGTGGAAATCCCCGAAGGATGGCTCACAGGAGGGCAAGGACCGGGGTGCGCTCCCAGTTCTTTTCACTGTGAGTTTGCCGTCCCTAGAACTTCTCACCGGCAGATGTAGCTACGGCACGGTCTGTGGGCAGCTTTAAACGAAGGCTGAACATTCATGCGGCGATATAAGGACTGAGTCCAAACGGCCAATCCACTTAAAATCCAATACACTATTCATAGTTAGACATCTTAGAGGCTGATAGTATTAAGGTTCACGAATAGAATGAAGTACACTGAAGCATGGTCTAATATCCACAACTTCTATAGTATTCGTTCCTCGTAGACCAAAGGCAAGGCAAAACACAAGAGTTGATCGTCCAATTTGCGAGATCGCTTAGGAACCAAATCGGAGTGCGAGATGATTGCTAGGGATCGTGCACGAACGAACGAGCGTGACACGACAGCGTACAAAAAGACGTGGATGCTTGGCCGGAAGCCTTCAGCTAAACAAGTTGAGGGTTAGCATCCAATGTTCAGTGATGAATGCTATGGCCAATAATTCTGAGGAATCACCTACCGCTGCAGCTCCCTCCCCCTAATGAGGCTGTGAGGGACCTAAGACAAAACCAGCCGGGAATAAAAACCCAATGGTTTTCCCATCGGTAAAAGCTATTCCGATCGCCTTGATGTAGTGCCTTCTGGTCGTCTGCCTATGTTAATAGGATGTCTGTACATCGATTCATTTACGTTTGTCTGTTAGATCTCGTGCTTCGTTTGTTTCTTGTCCAGTGTCCATTGCATCTAGAAAAGAAAACAAGAATGCTTATAACTTTGTTGAGGAAAATGTACTAAAAATAATGTTTGAAAGGTGATATGCATCTACCATACAGAAAAATAATGAGAAGAGAAGACGTTGAAATAGTATCTAACTTTTCAGTGGATTTAACATGTACTGTTATAGAAGTTTTTACTTGTGTTGCCGGAAGCAATATAAAAAGCTGACGTGTCTGAGAGAAAAAATACCACAAACGAATAAGAATTGGGTGAATCGCATCACTTAGTTATGTGATATAAGTGTGAAGATGTTCAAAGAATCTCACGTTTCGTCCAGAACGTGTTTTCTTTGAGGGCTCGACAGAAAATTTAGTGGATTTCACCATGCTTCTGATTTCTTCGAGGACTAACGGATATTCGGTTACATTTGTATTATTGGGAATGCTCAGTTCTACGCTCACGGGATTGCCTTCTAAGTAGGGCGGTTTAAGACGGTCGATGCTAACAGAGTCTTCGCATCTTATAAATTAACATGCTTTCCTTTGTCGTATCTTCGAATATCACTTAACAATGTCTCATCCCATTCATTTTCTAATAACGTCTTCACTTGCTCATTATATTCCACTAAACCTAACTTTTTATAGCTCTTTATGAATTTGATTCGAATTATTTTATTCCTGTTCTCTATAGGGTACGGTTGTACACCAAACACACAAAAAGGGATGAAATAAAAACAACCGGCTTGTGGATAATTGTATTAAAACCAAAAGTGGACATCATGATAGTAAGACCTCTATGGGTAGCATTATACATTGCAAATGGACTTTGTCACCCTAGGGATTACAGTCTCCCATTGTATTTCCTTTATGAATGCATCTATTAATGATACATTGCATTTACCTATTTCATTACACCTTAATGGTTCACCTTAGCACCTTTACTTTTCTAAAACAGCTTACTATCCCTTGTAAACGCTGTACTTACCTCAATATTGGTTGGCTATCGTATGCCTACAACTACGGGTTGAAAACCAAACGAAGTCGATTTTCCTGCGCAACCTGGAGGACTACTGTTTAATTCAATAATGATACGACATGGGTCAGACAATGAGTGTATTTATATATATATATATCAAATATTTAGCTGTTCAAACATTAACTTGTAGACAGTCTACTATTTGATGTTATACCATACTTGATCGTGCCTGTAAAAATGGCATGCATTTTTATGTAAATTAATTTTTATATGAAAATAAAAATTATTATTATCCTACTTTGTCTAAGACAAAAATGTTTCCATACGTTTATTGACTTTATATGATCCGTCTATTGGGGGTTCCAGAGGGCGGCGCACATGGTCACGATGAACGAATACATGTGAAGAAGTTTTCAAACATTGGTGAACAAAGACATCTGTGGACTGTGGTCGAAGGGGAGCAGGTTTAACTGAACGTATTCCGTTTGTAAGCCTGTTGACGTATGAGGTGTGATCTACCGCAGGTGGGAAGCTAGAGGGAGGAACAAACTCACCTGGCAATCGTAGTGTCGTGCCATATACTAGCTCAGTGGTAGTACAAATAGCACCAGTTTTCAAGGCAATCCGTACGCTGCCGCATACAACAAACTACACAGTGGTTAGGACTCTCGCCGACCATGCACATGGTCCGGGGTTCGACCCCCTGCCGACTCACACCCGATATCTATGGTCGGCCTGCAAAATTTGGGCTACCGATATCCATGCTGAAAATTCCATACTTGTACTGAAAATACGGTGTAGAATCAAGCTGTAATCAAAATATAAAAAATATAAAATATACATATAATTAGTCCCAGCACCACTGCGACAGTCAAGTGGCGGGAGGAAATGTGCCGAAGATCAGGAACATTTACCTCACAATCAAGAAGCACGCTAGCTCGTAAAAACGATATGGGATAAACAAGTGCACTAAAAGATATTAGATAATCAGACAGTGTAGTTAAACATAAAGGACCTACAGATGGTGGTCGCGCTAAATCACGAATTAGTAGAAGCTAGAATTCATGGGCCATTGAATCGGATCCCAGTGGCTGAATGGTATACGAGCTTGCCTTGTACACTTTTGATTTCAATATGAAGTTTCCTTGCCGAATGTATTGATGTAAAAGCCTACACAGTTCACAAATTAACTGATAACACTGAAGCGGAAAAACTTATATTTGCCCTTAGTGAAATTAATATAGAGAGTCTTGTTAAGTAATTTCAGTGTTATCTATGCAAAAGAGAGGGTAAGGCATTCAAAATCTCTTGCTTCATGTGAAACTGCAATGCAACTCGATGCACAATAGCATTTATATGAATAAACTGAAAAATAAAGTCTTTCTTACCTTCTAAACAACTTGTCTTTATTCCAAATAAGGTAATAAGTATCTTTCACGTATAAGCCTCAGCTATGTCTATGAAATCAGAATATTGTAGCAATTAAATCTTCCCTCAAAATAAGGGCCACTTGATACACAAGTTCATAACAATGCTACATATTATGACCATAATGCTAATGCTTCCTGTCTTAAAGGGATAAGCTGACTGTTATGAGTATATGAAAACTTAAATTAATGCGTAAATTGAGCTACGAATACCAGCAACTAAAAAACCAATAAAGACAATAGCTTCTCAACAAATAGGCCGAATATACCAATGTGATTCCATGAAAACTCAAAAAACGCTAAAATTTTGAACTTCCTACCTTATTCAGTCCATCACAATGTGCAGATATCAGTATGAAGCGACATTTCCTAATTCAAGAGCTGCAAATGTAACGCAGTTAAAGTACATTATGCCGCCGATATTATGTGAGTCAGAAATGTTTTTAATATGAAATTTCATTTGAAAAGCATAAATTGTTACTAAACTAACATAGCAACGGACATGAACACTACAATTAGTGGGGATGTAATAGATACGCTTGGCTTAACTTAGACCTAAAATAACCAATCTTACAAAACTTCTTCACCACTTTACGACCTTAGTTGTAGTCTGCCTAAAGTGCAAATACTAACGAACGGAATCAAGGTTAAAAGACTTGAGATGGCAAGTGTGACTGGAACAGAGTTGTATTTAGACAAAAGAGATATGAAATTTGATAAAAAATAAGAGGTTATACCTTATCTGCAGTCCTGACTGTGGTAGACTCGGAGAGTGAGCTGGTTAAAAGCACAACGAGAGAGAGAACCAAAAATGTACAGGAGATTCATGAATCGAAAGAGGAAGAAGTGCTAAAAGTCGGGTGAGTGAGTTCAAACAAAAAATCCAAAGGTTCAATGTACACTACAGGGATATGCAATAAAGCCACTCTGAAAACTGCTAGTGCTTCTTGAGGCGCGCTTCTCGAAAATCGGGAATAAACTACCTACCTACCTACCGCTCTTTCACTACCAAGAAGCGAGATCAAAGTAATCAATTTGGGTTAAGCTGGCTATTGTAAAGGAACGTCGTTATTGCAAACAGCCGTTCACACAAACACTAGTGTGGTAAGTTAGCCAGAATTTGTGGATACAGTTATAATTGTATCCACAAATTCTGGCTGTTTGCAATAACGACGTTCGTTTCAAAAAGACAGCTCAACGCACATTGATTACCCTGAGCTCGCTTCTTGGTAGTGAAATAGCGGTAGGTAATTAGCTTATTCCCGATTTTCGAGAAGTGCGCATCAGGAAACGAGTGTACACTCGGAGTTTTCATCCTTAAAAAGTGGTTGAAAGTCACCTCTGTAGGTGCTAGTAAAAAAAACAATCAGGTATTGAAGCTTTGATTTTATTCTTGGGGTTTATTTTTTTATGTGTAACTACACTGACTGATTATATAATATCTTTGTTTATAAACCTCTTGCTATTCTGGAGCTATTTTAGATAGTTGGCTGATTTCAGCGCATGTCTCAGGTTCGATTACTTCTCCAACTATTGCAGCTGTGTAGTATAATCAATTATCACACAATGAGTGTGGCTTGTAGTGTAGTATACGAAAAATATGTTCTGGGTAACTAAGTTCTATCAACTATTCAAGTCTACCTGGAGTTGTGTGATGATCGCTGCTTATTATACTCAACTGAAGAGTTTCGCTAGCTGTTAAATCGAGGTGGACAGTTTTCGTTGTTTATATTTGTAGATATGCTTGAATTTCAATTAGCGAGTTCCGGTCTCTTATTCCACATCGCTTACTTGATCCTGAATAATAATTATTATTATTAGTCCTCACGCAACAAGTGTTGTTTGCACTCTGTTACATGAAGAAACTGTTCGGCTTAGTCGATTTCCAACTATCTGTATAAGTTGTTGATATCTGTGATTACGTAAGGGGATTTGAGTCTCTAATAAAATTTAACAACGTGTGAATATATTGTTCTTGTTAACTAACATTTTTCATGTTTTATTTTAGAAACCAATCTAGTACTGAAATGCCAGCTGACAGCATATTCGTCGCAAAGCGCATGATGTGAAATGTAGTCCATCGCGTCAATTGTCGTGCATTCTTCACATCTTATCTCGAAACCATCAACTACAATTGTCATCCTGCCTATTCCTTGTGAAGATATCTGTACACCTAGTATCATTCATGAAGGAATTAATTTTCTGTGAACAAGATTGTGGAATTTCAGGAATATTATAATATTGGACAGTATTCTTGTGTTATAACCGGAATTCACTGTCTTATTGATATACGCAGTTGTTATAATACACATAAGGTGTTCGAATGTTCTTGTCAAAGTGATTTTTCATGTAGGGTGAGTGGACTTGTGTGAAAGTGTGGTGGTTAGCAGGGGATCGCAATCACACTTTCACATACTCTAATACTTGTGTATTACTCATGTTTGTTTCAAATAAATGTACTATTACAAGAAAATGACTTCTTGTTCAGTCGTAATAAGGAGAGCACATTCAACGAAACCAGGAGAATTCTAGGTGGGAAAAGTGTAGGTTGGGAACTATATGCAATGTAGTAAATGAAGTTCGTTAAATTCAGTATTGAGTGACGCGATTTTGAATTTCTGATGAGATAGGATCCTTTGGAACCTCGTGATGTGCGCTTAGCTGATTTTTAATGCTAACATCTCGCTGTTGTCCCTGTATTTGAAGGGCCGCCTATTGTTGCTTGGATAGGTAGTATGTGGGTCACCCCCGTAGCTCGCGAACTGCTAACCGAATGATATGATTGGAACAGGGTGAATATGGAGGTGAAATGGTTAGTCAATGAAGTGATGTCATGCAACGGAAGACATTTGTATTGGATTAGCATCTGTCGGCAGATCACAATTAGTGAGACCCAATTTCTCTAAACGTTATGAGATATGTCTCAGAGTCGAAATCACTTGTGGGCATTCTGCAGTTTCTTTGGTGCATACTCTTTCTGTAATTATTGAAATTTCTAATGGCCCCTCTTTTATGTATTCTAATCTTTCTCATACTTCGTTGCATCGATCCTGTTTTCCTAACCACTATATTTTTATGTTTTCTTATGGTGCCAGTGTATGTTTGCTTGATATTTCCTTGTGCGCGAAGTGACTGAATTCCTGTCAAACTGTCTTTTTCTGTACTGGTGTGATGAAGTGTCCTATTATCATGTTTGTATTCTCTAGCTTAACAATGCAGTAGTGAATTTTAAATTTAGACGAACATTTTATGATGATAATCAAGACCAATCAGAATAGTAGAGATTATGCTTGAACCACTAAGTACAAAAATTCTACAATACCCTATTTAGCCCGTATTTTATGTGATGAAGACTCTGTTAGACGTGAAACATATAACTTACTATGTAATTAGCATAGCGAATCGACCCTTTCATTGTTCATCTTTCTGTAATTTAATGGTGTCACCCTTTCTATCGTTTAATTATAACTTTGCTATTTTTATTTTAGTTGTTATTACTATTATTAATGTAATTTTATACTTTATGCATATTTTTCTCCGTATTGCTTACAGTAATTTGCTAAATAGCTGCTATAACAACGTTTTGTTATCATTATTATGTAATGATTATTTCTTTTGTTTTTTTTTGTCGTTTTTGAGTAAATTAGATGCAATATTGTACCGAATGCTGAAAATTCCTTACTGTATCATAAGTACTGTTTTTGGAATAAAGCAAATTATTATTATTGTTTCATTTCTTCATAATGATAGTTTTGATCGTGTATTTAGTGGATATTTGTGGACATCCATTTTGACTATAAATGTTGGAACAATAGATTCTTAGTTGGCATGTTGCTAATTCTATTTATGAGGATGGTGTTTAGTAACTCGGCGTCGATTAAAACTGGACCTCATTGATAAGGAGTGCCAATAATAATATTAAGAACGTTTCTTGTGCTCTCGACGTAGGGATTTTCATATATGTATTTATGGGAGCCTCAGGTGACAATGAAAATGAGACTTAATAACGGTGGAATAGAGAAATAGATGTTTGGATGTTAATTATCAGTTGAATTTCAATGTCTTGTTAATAGTAAGTGATTACGATTTCAACTAGCGATTCACGGTAATCTGATGACTTGTTCACTGCTTCCCACGAGGCAGTATTGATCACTTGATGTAAATGTGAGTTTTTGCCTGATATGCAAAGATAGGTACGAAGGAGTGGTATTCATCACAGATTCGATAAGTGCTTATTTACTACGCAATCGATCCTATTGGGTTACTTCGCTGGTGATAACCTTTTATTCGGAGTGTCTGTACTGTGTGTGAGTTATAGGTCAACTTATTGCTTTAATATTTCTAAATTATTTGTTTGGAAATATGGCTGAATAGTTCAGTTATTCAACCAATAGATCTTGGGTTTGTTTGCACCTACTTTAACCTGAACTTTCGGGTAGTAATACTAGAGCTAACACGATAAATATGGCCTACAGTCTACTGCATGCAAAGCCTTATGCTGATTGCCGGGTTGAAACAGATAAAGAGTTGCTTTATAGCTGTTCGTTTGCAGGGAACTGATCGAATACTGTTTTATCAACAGGTAACATCAGTTAGAGAGCCGTTGGAATACCAAGGAGTACTTGACAGCTGTTTCCTCCTAGGCTGAGAGTCTTCAGGAGAGTTTGAGTGGCAGTTATTACTAACTAAAGACACTCGTTCATACTTATATTAGATAAGTAATATATCTGTGATTCCTTTTCATCTATTTTTAGTTTGGTTTGTGTCGAAACCAGTAGTCGATATACATTAACAAAGCATCTAAATTGATGGAGAATGATTTTATCAGATTAGCTTGTGTTGAGGTTAATAATAGGTTGGGGAGATTTTGGAAGTTATGCGATTTATATGGCTGAGCTCAGGGCTGTGAGAATATGCACATCAAACAGCGTCAAAGTGTAATCGAATGCTTGCGCGTTTAAACACTTAAATTTATTACTTATTATTCCCTTGGATTCCGAGTGGAACATAGACAGCCTCAAAAACACATCTCCACTTTGTTCTATTCTCTGCTGTCCACCTAACCGGGGTCCACGATTGCCCATAATCTCTCATCTCCTCCCCTCCACACGACCTCCTCCATGTCACCCTCTCACTGACAACCCACTCGTCGCTGCCCATTTGGATTCCACTCGCACAATGACCTGCATTGTACGCGATGTCATTCGATGTATACCCGATCCATCTTCATTTTCTCCTACACATTTTTTGAGCGATTGGTTCTTGGTTGGTTTGTTCCCAGCCTGAATTTCTTGTTGCTAATTCTTTCTGGCCAGCTGCCATTTGATCATCAGTATGGAGCTGGCGAAGTGGGCAGCTGTTGATGAAAGTCTGCAACCTGTTGGAAATGCTTTTCGTGACGCATGAGCAAAGTTTCTGACCCGTATAGAAGAACTGGCTGACTTCACATTGGTGTTGAAAATCCGAATCTTGTTATGTGTGCTGAGTGTAGAAGATTTCCAAACTGGTTTCAGGTTGATGAAGGCGTATCTTGCCTATCCCATTCTATCTTGGACATCTTCATCCTTTCCGCCAGCTGTTGAAACGATGCTTCCTAGTTAAGTGGAGGAAGTAACCTCTGTCAAATCTCTCCCGCTGATAATGATTGGTGCTGGTTGTTTTTGGTGTTGTTGATTGGTCGGTTGGTTATCTTCATCACCTCCGTCTTCTCTATTTTCACCTGGAGTCCTGTCTTCGCTGCCTCTTCAGACATTTTTTGGTTTCCGCCTGCAAGTCTTCGAGTTTATGTGACACTAAGCAAAAAGCATCCATTTGCGAAATCCAGATCTTCTAGAGTCTTCTCACCAGTCCAGCGTATTCCTGTCTTCTCACTCCCACGCACAGTCAGACGCGTAATCCAGTCCACCACAATTAAGAATATCATCGTGGGTGATAATAGGTAGCCAGCTTGTCTTACTCCCGTATTCACTTCAAAGGCTTAGCTGAGTTTGACGTTGTGGATCACCTGACACGTTTCAGGCATTGTCATATAGCCAACTGTTGAAAGAGGTCGATGAAGATTTGGGCACTGCACGCCATAGTGTTGAAGTAGTTTCCAAATTACTTCTCGGTCAACGCCGTCTGTCGAAGGCCTTTTAAGCCTTAAGCCATGGTGCCAGGAAGGTGCACTGCAAAACTTTTATTTCTTTTAGAAGTCCCATTAAATATCAGTAAATCGTCTGTACATATCATCTCAATGTTAAGAAGTGTACAATAAGTGATTGGGTTCTTGAGATAAAATCAAGCTGTAAATTGTATTAAAGACTACTGTTCACGTCAATGTAAAGTTCATCAACACACTGCAAAATTAAATGTTTCTCAGAAAACATGATCCGATCATTTTCATGCATATGGCTCTTGTTAATCTGCGATGCGATTAATTCTACATTCAACTGATGTTTGATTTATCGCAACAAATGACACATGCATTACAACCTGCCATATTGGTTTGCTATTTCAACTTCTGTTTCAGCCTTTGTCAATTCATATTGACTGTTGTTAACCGTTACTTTTACTTAAAATTAATTTCCTGGTGGAAAATTCAGTTCCGTCTTGATTCTCATAGACTTCCTTCCTTTGTCACTTGATGATAGGGACAGCAAAATACTGTGAATTCAAGTTTATTCTTTCTGGAGTTTGATACTCAGAATTCATCTTGTTGTAGTGCAGTAATATTATGTTTGCGGATTACGCAATAAACAGGTACACATTTATCGAACCCCTGAGCATCTAATTCAATGACTTGTAAGATTACAGAGTTTAAAATATTTGGGCGCCGAGTGAGAAGTAGACATTTGTAAAAAATTATATTTGTAAAATCTCAGCGACATAATTTTTCGTCAATTGTCCGAACTTCTTCAGGAAATTAATCGAAATTAACATAACAGAGGTCTATATATAAAGGAACATCACTTGTTTTTAAAAACTTTGTCCAATCATGAGTCATTCAACAAGTATAATAAACAAAACTTTATGAGCTGTGATCAAAATTTGACCTTTTTAGTAAACATAATTTATCAAGTACTAATAAATAGTGATGCATATCCATTTTTATTTATTAATCAGGATTTCCTATGCATCAGCTAACATCATGCCTTCATGTCTGTTCAAACTGTTAGAATCTGGAATTTTATGATCAGACGTATTTTCAAAATTATGGTGTTTAGGGTTAGAGTTTAATAGAGCATCATTAAGAAATGCGTCGGGATAAAGCGACAGTAACATTTTTCGATGATCAGACTATCTGGAACAACTTTTGATTGATAGGCCACTATTGATGTGTTGCTTAATTTAATTTCATCACAGATGTACTGACGGAATTGACGCCAACTGACTTTAGCCACCTACAGATTGACTGTTATCAGGAAACAGTCTTCTGAACCCGGAGTATACGGACGATATTGTCCTTCTAAATGAAGGCGCTGACAAACCTCAGAATCTCCTGAACACTTTGAGTAGAAGTCTTCGAATATTTGGTGTGCGATTCATTCCTGTCAAGTGTGAGATAGTGCTGCAGGTCTGGACTACACTGACTTCTAGGCTGAAGACATGCAATGGAGTGGTAGTGCATGTTGACCGCTTCACTTATTTGGGGTGTTGCATCAGCCCCAATGGAATGACTGCTGACAACGCTCCAATACCAATAAAAAGACTTGTGCGACATTTGCCAACTCACGTCATCACTAGCGTAGACGCGATATCCGGCTATCGGTCGAGGAATGTGTGTGTACTAAACAACAGTTCACTCTGTCCTCCTTGATGGATGTGAGGCATGGCTGCTGAAAGTGCAGGATATAAAGAGACTAGGTGTCTTTGATCATAAGTGTCTGGGTTCCATCTCCCATGTTAAGTGGTGTAATATGGTGAATAATATTGAGATTTGGCGTAGAGTATTAGGTATGTGAGGTAGGTTAATCGACGAGACTGTGAAGCTGAGTTGGTTGAGGAGGCTAGTTCATGTGCTAAGCATAGTAAACCATCGCCTTCCTCGACTGGGAGTGTTAGCTGACTTAAGATTAAATTGGGAATGAGTTAGTGGTGGTCAGTCAAAACACATCATCAATCGATAAATGTTTCGACATTTGTTTCAAGCCGCCTATGGAGAAGTGCAGTGACTGGTTAGAGTCCTGGAGAAGTTAAGAAACAATGGCTGTAGACTATTGGTGATGTAACTGAAAATCATTCTTAGTAGGGACTCATATATTCTAAAGTATTATTCTTCCCCGAGTACATTTCTGCTCATTATAATATTTCGAAATCTGACATAAGACCAAATATTTGAGGACATTCAAATAGTGACTGATCACCTCCGTTATATCACTTCAAGTAGGCGTAAATAAAAGGAGAGTGGACTTGCTTTTGCAACAGCTTATATATTCATTCACAGTGAGTATAAACGTGATAACGAAACAAATTTGCCGCGCTTCGATCTCAATATATTTGTGGAGGTAGAAGGGAGGTGGTCAGTTACAACTTGATTTCCCTGAGGTATTCGGTCTTATTTGAATTTGTTTTACGTACATAGATGTTACATCAGGATTCTTTAAAGGTGTTTTTATCAACTTTCTTTTATAATTGTTGTAGTGTTTGCTATAGTATGCGCGAAAACACCTCGCGATAGTTTTAGTCCTCACCCCATTGTCACTAGAATATACTTTGTTGTAGACTAAACGGCTAAGCTCATTCATATGTGAAATAAAAAGGACAAAACAAATAAAAAAATGTTTGCAGATATGTATAGAGGAATTCAGTACACATAAAATACAGTTACTTGGTGAGTTATAATTGTCTCAAAATACAGAAGTAAAGACGTACGGAATTAGTTACAGGATTACATAATGAGCTGACACTGGTTAGAGAACTATTGGAAGACCTGGGAGTACTGGACAGATGTTTCATCCTAGTTTGGGACTCTTCAACCACACGCACCCTCCGGGGTTCGAACCCTGTGACTCGATCCATTAGCCAATGGATTCTGACTTCTGCCAATTCACGACATAGCGCGACCGCTAGCTACAGAAACGTAGTGATGAAGTAGTCTCTTTTCCGGTATGCAGATGCTCACTCCACGTAAGAGTATGCCAACAGACCGAAGGTACTTGCCGAGAGAAAAGGAGATTGAAGCAAAGGATCCTAATAGGGATGTACGGATCAGGTAAGATCGAGAGATAATTCCATTATGGATAAGATTTTATTTTGATAAATCACACACAGTGATGTTATACAGTAATATTAACTGATGACAACCTTTCGAGCACAATCTATTATCGCTCATAATCATATCAAGTCACTACTCACACAACTTTCTTCTTTCATTTATATACCTGTGTGGAATCGATTAGATATTGGAATTCAATCAATATGAGATAAAGTACATTCAGAAATAATAATATTAGTGATATTGATCAATTACAATCAGATGGGAAGTAAGACGAGTGTTTTTACAGTCAAAATAAGTAACTTGTTAGAATGTTGTGATGTGCTTGAATTGAAATAGAAATTTAAGATTATTTATTAGCCTCCTCTGATTTGACTGACTGGTGGTAATGTTATCTTCCATACATATCTCTGGTATTCGCATTGAGTCATTTCTGTTGCATGTATTGGGTGTAGACTGAATGAACAAGGATTCCGTAATCAACCTCTCTTTCCACCTACCTATGTTACTTTTTCGAATTTTAACCCTATCCCACCCTATTGTGTGACTGTTTGTTAATGCATGAAGTGCAATTGCTGAGCTTTTTTCTAAATTACTTATCTTTTCAGGGTCAACCATTCTTCCCTTAGCTAAATTCTTATGTTCCGACAATCTGACTACTCGTGCTAGGTCTACTAGTTTGACCTATGTAGTTGATTTCACTCACAGTCATTGCAAGGTATTTTGTAAATTATATTATTTTGTTTAATTGGGTCACCCTACAGAATCCTTTAACCTACAGAGCTTGTCCCTGAGTGAGTTTGTAGGTTTGAATGCCACTCTAATTCCTGCTTTATTAATTATTATTTTTTTAATTAATTATTATTTATATTTATAATAATAATTATTATTATAAATATTATTATAATGATTATTATAATAATTATATTAATTAATTATTAATTAATTATTTTAACTGATCAATAACACTCGTATCATTGCCACCAGTCAAATCAGGGGAGGACAAGGAATAATCATAAAATTCTATTTCAATTCAAATACATCAAAACATTCTAACAAGTAACTTATTATGATTATAGAAACACTCATCTTTTTTCCCATCTAATTGTAATTGATCAATAACACTCGTACTATTATTTCTGAATGTACTTTATCTCATGTTGAATTTTATTCAAATATCTAATCGATTGCACACATGTATATAAATGAAGGAAAAAGGTTGTGTGAGTGACTTGATATGATAAGGAGCGGTAATAGTTTATGCTCGAAACGTCATCAGTTAACATTACTGTACAACACTGTGTGATTTATCAAAATAAAATCTTATCCATAATGGAGTTATGCTCTACCACAGTGCCCAAGTTTTATACTTATATCAACGATCCAGAGATGATTGGCAATAGTGGAAAGGAAGAAGCTGGATAGGGAAGTTGCGTCGTCCGTAATGTACTGCGCGCTGAACCATGTTGTATCCTTATTCAATCTCAATTAACAACTATGATGTACGGTGAATTCATTATTTTTACTATTTTACAATATGAACGTATAATTTTGATATTTTTCGGCCTCCACAACTTCATAATATGTTTGTTTGTTTATGATAATTCGTATAAATATTAAACAAAGACATAAATACAGTTTGTCATTTATAATCAGCGAAGTTGAATGGAACACTCTGTGAAATCTGATGGCCAATTTATTATTCAGTTTATGCATATTATTGTATGGCACACACGCACGCACGCACGCACACTCACACAAACACACATACTTTGTTAAACAAATTTGTATTCTGGTAATCATAAACTCAGACATTATCTCTGTTGATTTATTCAAACAAAAATCTCAGTGAATAGAATTCCGTTTGTGATGATTTCATTATCATAATTGTACATGTAGCACACAAAGCAAGAGAAAAAGTAAAAGGGAATGCAAAATAGAGGCGGTAAACAGAGATATGAGGTGAAAAGAATAGTAACAACGAAGAACAATATAGTTTTATTGGGTATTATAAGTCACAAGGAGTGGATGCATCTGCGCCAGCCATTACCGAGAACGATTTTGAGCCATATCACCAATTGTCTCCAGCATTAATTGGTGTTTACCGTCCCGACGAACCCAATCAGGAAGTCTACACCTCCCTACATAGCTTAAACTAGCTGTTGTGGATTTCATTGACAGATAAAGCTATGTTTTGGTTTGACCACCACTAGCTCTTTTCCAACCTGATCCTATGTCAGCTAACATTGCCCATCGAGTAAGGCGATGGCTAGGCACATGTGTGGAGTACGTAACAATATGATTGTACACCTTTTTGTTAGATGTTGAAATTAGAGACATTGTACATGACTTTTGTTTGAGACGATTCATTTTTGAAATACAGATAACTTCCGAGTACAATCTGAAATAAAGTGTACTGTTGGTCGCTTCATCTTCTCACTGGTCTATACTGTCTACTTGCTTCACTCATAACCATGTTGTATACTTTAGATTATTGCAGGAACCTCTTATCCTCATCCGAAGACTATTCTACAACCGGTGCACAGCTTCTACCAGTGGACACGATTCCGGCAGTGAACGCTTCTGTCGATTATATTAATAATTTGTAGCCGTGGGCTTTAACTGCATATACAAGTAACCGTTTTATATACTCATTGCTGTTTTTTATAAATTTATTTATTTATATTGAGCTCGCTAACATCCCTATATGGGTAACACATGTCCTAACCATCTCAGTCGATGTAACTTCACAGCCTCGTCTATTGATTTCCCCTCCCCACCTAGCACTCGACACCTAACCTCAATATTGCTCACCCTATTATACCACTTCACACGGGAGATAGAACACAGGCACCTATGATCAAAGATAGCTAGCCATTTTATGTCTTCCACTCTCAATGGCCAGGTTTCACAGCCAGTCTTAAAGGAGGACGGAGCGGACTGCTGAGCAGTACACACGTCCTTTGGTCGATAGCCGGATATGGATTATAATAGACAATAGCAAGTAGGTTTGGTGTGTGTACGGATGTCTTAAAATTTGAGGGTGATTAAAAATACTGATGCGAAATGATATTGTTGTTGTTTTCCAAAGTTATTTTTGTATTTCCCTTGGTCTAGTGGATAACGCTTAAATGCTTTAAACAACTAGCACTGCGCTTCAGTCTCAGTGGAGCACTATTACTCACTGAGGATTAAGGTATTATCCGGCTGACTTACACCTACCTAATAGGTGGATATGCGGATCATAGACTCCACTGCCAGCCACCTACCATCAACAGGACAAATCGTAAATCTTATTTAGTCGGTGAATTCTTCTGTGAACATAAGTAAAGTGGGGCAAAACATGGATAACATTCCGTTCAAAACCTGGAGAATTAGTTAGGAAAAGTGGATAATTAATTCTTTGAGAACATGGGGAAAAGTGGATGACGGTTTGGAAAGTGAGTGGATAAATAAGGGGTAAATAGATTTTTTTAATGTTGCACTCACCCACGTCTCATCCAATATATATATATATATATATATACTATATATATATAGAAGGCATGAATAATTACAATACAGGTCAGATTGTGTACAGGTCAAGGTCACAAATAATGGGTAGGGAGACACAAAAGGCGTGGGTAAGAAAGATAAAAGGAGAAAAAACAAGACAAAGAAGGGGTTGAAAATATTATGAAGTAAATTGGTCCTTGGTTCTAAATTGGATTACCAAGGCAGGTTTAAGCTAATAACAAATAACTTTTGGACACATAAGACAGGTTCAACTCTTTTTATGGCTAAGGCTTCAACGAATTTAAGTATGTGGCCCAACCTTGTTTTATCTATGGGCTTAAAAGCATTGTTGAAATCAACCTTATGACCCGTCTCTATAATGTGCTTCGCTATAGATGATGTTGGACATCTACTTCCGGGGTCATGTGTCTGGCGATTTTATTTGTTGTTTCAGCCACTTTGGAATGTGTTCTGTAGCCCTAACCTGCAGAGACCGATGGGTCCTCCCTATGTACGTGTCTCCACAAATACATGTAAATTGATAAACACAGTGGGATGTGACACTATCGTTCGGATAATGTGAGGGTTTACAGGACAACATAGTTCTCGTTTTCTCTATGAAGATAAGTTTAGCTGCATAATAAGTTCTATTAATTGCGGCCTTGAGTCTTTGTCTAGTGACCAGATTTGTTGATCACCTCTGAACTGCAAGGGTATGTGAACATCCTTTTTGGGAGCTGATTGGATTGGTAGAGCTCTATAGTTGACACTTCCGTAACGCCTAATAAATCTCAGTGGGTAATTGTTATCTAACAATATTTCAGTGAGGTATTTTCTTTCTCCTTCAATTGTATCGGCAGTACATAAACGGTGAATGCGCTTGAACAAACACTCAACCAACGCCTTTTTATACTGTAGTGGACAGAAACTATGATAATTTAGATACTGTCCCGTCCATGTGGACTTTCTGTAGACAGATCGTTTTACTGACCCATCTTCTCGGTGGGTTATGAGTACATCTAAAAATTAAGAACACAATATTCAGCGAAGAGACTCTTTTCAACGAATTTATTATCAAGCTGTACAATCGTATATAAATATGGCTTTTAAGAAATTATATCCGGTGAGGGAATTAGGTCAAAGGTGTGAATACATGAAATAATAATAGTAGTATGAAATGCAATTAAAATATTTGAGATTATAATCATAGTTTAATGTCAAGTGGCACAATAATTAATGTCGCATATAGAATAATACATAAGGTGTATAGATTTTGAAAGGGGTACATAATTATAAGATTAGTAGACGAATGTAAAATGTTACATAACATGGTGTGAAATTCGATAAGACAGAATTCAATATTGTAAAAATAAAAATTAACAATTTTGGGTTTTAAATGTCAAGTGGAAAAGATTCAGAGTGAGAATAGTAATAATAATAATGTTAATAATGGTAATAATAATCGTAGTAATAAGGGAAGAGTACATAGAATAACTAAATAAACAAGATAAATAAGTGTCTATCCCTCTACGGCCAAGGCAGAAGTAGGGATTGTACATACTTCTTTTGTAAACAAAGCTCTGGCTGGTTTAAACTCATGAACTGCCAAGGTCTCCTCTGTCTTTAGAAGTCTGTAACAAAGAAAACGCGGGAAGTTAGCATGGATTCTTTGTATGATCTTAAAATCATGGTCAGGGTTGACAGAGTGACAGAAGTCGATCAGGTGTTCCAAAATAGAGCTTCGCACACACCCAAAATTATTAATTTGTATATTTACAATATTGAATTCTATCTTATCAAATTTCACACCATGTTATGTAACATTTTATATTCGTCTACTAATCTTATAATTATGTACCCCTTTCCAAAATCTATACACCTTATGTATTATTCTATATGCGACATTAATTATTTTGCCACTTGACATTAAACTATGATTATAATCTCAAATATTTTAATTGCATTTCATACTACTATTATTATTTCATGTATTCACACCTTTGACCTAATTCCCTCACCGGATATAATTTTTATAAAAAATCCATATATATACGATTGTACAGCTTGATAATAAATTCGTTGAAAAGAGTCTCTTCGCTGAATATCTAAAAATGGCAGGCAACCATTATTCTCTTTAACGTATGTTAGCGATATACTGTTTTGTACTCAGTTGATCTAGTTCAGGATTTCTATGGCGTCTATCGGTTCATCACAAATAACTATTATGTCATCTACATATCTCTTATAAAAGTAAACTTTTCCAATTTCTTCCTCCACTAGGTTCTCGACATGCGACATTTATATATATATATATATATATATCAGCTAACAATGGACCTAGGGGGCTTCCCATAGCAACACCACTGATCTGGCGATAATGCTCGCCCTCGAATGTAAACTTAACATTGTTAGTACATAGAAGCAGTAACTCTTTTAAATAAGATATGGATACTGGTAATAGGAAATCGTTGTCAGAGATGTAATCACATAAAATGTCAACCGTCTCTAAAAGAGGGAAATAAAGAATCAACATAATAATAATTTGCTTTATTCCAGAAACAGTACTAGTGGTACAGTGTGGAATTTTCAGCACATATCTACAATATTTGCATCTAATTTTACAGACATTTAAAATAAGTATTAAACAAAGTATTAAAAAAAATAAATCTGAAGACACCAACAGCAAAAAACAACAGGATAAACACAAAATAATTATAGATGCAAAAAAGTACAAAAGTCTACCAAAGTCTAATGCAGTGTTTGTGGTGGTAGTGTGAGTAATCCTGAATAATACAAAATTTTTTAAGGTGGTGACTATGGCGTTCACAACCAATGATTGTCAGTTTAATATTGCCGAAAAGTATAGAAAAGTAAGAAAAAAAACAGCCACAAAACTAATATTACATGATGGTTAATGACAGGACAATTTTGTAATACTCATAGTGCTAATAGAGTCGGAACCAGTGGATACACAATAGAAGGAATATAGTAAGGTACAAAAAGTAAGCCAATGTCAATAATTTAGGTAGCTAAGTATGTTTGAGAAGGAGTTCACTAAAGAATACAAAGTAAAAGAGCCTAAAATTATGTTGTTAATAACAAAGGAAGTCATAGGTTTCACGCTTAACATTGTCTCTGTCGCTTAGAACACGGGCCAAGTATGGTATCGTTGAGTTCCTGTACTTGGTTGTACGAGCATAGATTATTTTATACTGATTTCTGGTTTTACTTGATGAGATACAAGGCGAGAGTTGGGAATAGAGGGGGTGTTGGGGGTCTAGGGAAAACATGGTTTTGTCCTTTTTATCAACGTTATCAAGACAATCAATTAACTCAAAAGTATCTTTCAATGAGAACTTACAGAAGCTTCTTCTAATAGGCTCTAATATTTCCACTAGCCACTGTGCAAGTTTGTGGGTTGGAGATCTGCACATTGACATTATGAGACGTAGAGGAATGTTAGGTAAAAGAAGATAATGACCTAAAAGACAGGACACAATTATCCGTAGAAGAGATAATGAAAGGTGTTGAATTCTGTCTGACAACAACATCTTTTACATTTGAAGGAAAAATATACCGACAAAATGAAGGAGTATCCATGGGATCGCTCATCTCACCAATATTAGCTGACATATTCATGGATTTTTGGGAAGAGAATGAACTTAAACCATTCACGTCATCAATGAAATGTTGGTGGAGATATGTAGACGACAGGTAATTAATGGTGGAAAAGACCGATGTTGAGAAATTCTTCTCACACATAAACAGTCATGTCGACTCAATAAAATTCACTGTGGAAATAGAGAATGAAATTGGGGAACTGCTTATGTTAGACTGTAAAGTACAAAGAATAACAGATGGTAGGTAGCATAGAAACGACGCTACATAGAAAAACTGCACACTCTGGAAGATTCCTTGATTATCACTCAGCTCATTTACTCACGGTAAAACTAGGATTAATACAAGGTTTCGCAGATAGAATACGTAGACTTACAACAACAACAAACGGCCAGTGAAAAGAAATAAACGTCTTATTCGAAATGCTACTCGACAACAACTACCCAAAAGAATTTATCAAAGATAATATAAAGAGGAAGAGGGTAAAACGAGAGAATGACAAGGCGAAAGAAGGCAGAAAATCAATCACAATACCATACAAAAATGGTACATCAGATGCGATTGGAAGAAACCACAGAAATATTGGGATTCGCTCCACGTTTAAACCGATGAATCTAATTAAAAATGAAATAAATCAACTGAAAGATCCAATAAAATGATGGGTAAAAACATTGTGATTTACAAAATATCTTGTGCTAAGTGTCCGACTAAATATGTTGGTCAGACGTCTGGACCATCACTCAAAATAAGAGTGAATCAACATAAACGCCAATTTCACTAAGACTCGTCAGGGAGATACTCTATAAACATTCTTATTCGTACACTGTGTTTTTTGAGCTTAGCCTACACACACAGCACATATGAAGATTGTGACGATAACAACAGCAAGTAAGCATGAATTCTAACATATTTATCATCTATAAACGCTGAATGATCATCTCTTAACATCCTTATTAAGTGAACAATACTCACCAAAGTGTAAAATCGAGTAAGTGCAGCACGAACAATACAGCTCTGAACGGCTAGATCTGAAAAACTAGGAAACTTCCAAAAATAAACAAATTTAACCTATATAAAACATATAGGCCTGAATTACAAGCATCTGACATGTCTGATCTAAACTCCATAAGATACTTTGAAAAGCTCTGGTATCAGGATTACAGAGACGAGTTGGTGAGAGTGAAGAAGAAACAAAGATGGGAATGCAACATACAACTTGAATTTTACACAGAAGAAATCTGCATCGAAATTAACTCACATGCATGTGAAACTCATAATGTAAATATCAATCTCCAGATGGTGAGTGGATATGTTGTAGTCCTAATGTCAGATTGTAGCCGGTGGGGGTAATCCATCTCAAGGTGAATTAGATTCTCATTCATGGCAATGGATGTCAGCATCCTTAAACGATGAATTCACAGGTTATTCCATTCCAATCGAATGGTTGGCCTCCAAAAGTGGAGTTCAACTACGACAGCTGATAGATGGTTCATTACAAATGTACGGAAATCCCTAGAGAACACCACAAAGAATGTTTGTGGCTACCAACTATTCAATAAGTCACGAAGGTGGAGACGGCTGGTGAAACCATACACAGAAAGCTTCATCCTGATACCTCGAAAACAAGTCACAAGCAGCAGTTCAAATATATTTATTCCAACACATCTATATGCCTAGGATTAAGAAGGCATATGACAATAATTGAGAGGGTCTGTGCAAAGAGAATTTGTGAACGTGTTGTGAAAAGATTGCCACGTAATGAGGTGGGCCACTACCTATCAGTACTATTCACTGGTAGATATCATGTCCCTTATACGAATCACGCCACTAATTGAAAGACAGTTCAGAAGCTGACGGTATTGACGTTCACGAGTTGCATAGAGTATACTAACTCAAGATCTTATACCAACAACTTCTATAGTATTCGTTCCTCGTGTACCAAAGACAAAGCAGAACGCCACAAATGATCGTCTAAAGTGTAAAATATATTTCGGAACCGAATAGTTAACCGTGACGAATGCTTAACTAGCTAGTGATCGTGCACGCACGTGACACGACGGAGTACCAAATGGCATGGATGCTTGACCGGAAGCCTTCAGCTAAACAAGTCGACTTAAACAGTGAGGGTCAGCATCCAATGTTGAGTGATGATTGCTGTGGTCAATAATTTTCGGGAATTATTTACCGCTACAACAGCTTTCCTGGTATTCAATACACAGCTCGATAATAGTAGATTACTACGATATGTAGAAGCATCAGCAGCAGCAACACCAGTCCCACGATGACGCAAATCTAATTTATGCGTGTACACAAGTGTTTTGTCGTCACTCCACCATGTATTGATTCACTTAGCAATTTCTTATCATCCTCTACTACTAACCATTTGGTTATTCCTCCGATCTTCTTACTCTGCTGCAATATTCTTCACCTTTCTAACACTTTCCAGTATGCATGACTATCATTTTTTCAATTATAGCTTGATTCCACACCGTATTTTCGGTACAGGTATGGAATTTTCAGCATGTGATATCGGTAGCCCAAATTTGCAGGCCGACCATTGATATCAGGTGTGCGTTGGCAGGGGATCGAACCCCAGACCATGTGCATGGTCGGCGAGAGTCCTAGCCGTTGTGCCACCTCTTACATATCAATCTTCCCTTCCTAGCTCCTCTCTCTCTGTCTCTTCTTCACTGTTTTACCATATTTTGCTTCATCCCACATCATCATCACCATCATCATCATGACCATCATATCACATGTGTCAGTCATATGTTAACTACCCTCCCTACCCCTCCCCACCACCTTCATTCCCAATCACACCTTCTCAGCAATATGTTCAATTGTTATTTCGTTTTCATCTGGAATGATGACAGTATTATCATCTGTCATCTCAAGATAACAATTTTGGTAAGAGTAACTGTGACTCATCATCTAATGAGAGGCTTTGCAGAGAGGCCCTGCGTGCAGTGCGAGGACCGACATCCTTAGACCATCGTGTGCTTTCCAATATTGGCTTCTCTTGTTAAGTCTACATTTGGTTACGCAGTTCCGTCCAATGCTCTGAGTGTCAACGTGACGAAACTCAACCGGGCATGGGAAATGGCGGGAAGAGGGTTATGGTTATATGCGGCAGGTGCCTCCGCGTGGCGACCGCTGGGTGGGGCTTATCGGCGGGCAAACCAAGCTCCAGCAAAGACCTGTCGCTTGCATGAGACATCATCGGCGTCTGGTTACTCAGTCTTGATGAAGCAGCGGTGCCGTCCTTTGGCCTTTATGGTGGTGTGTGAGGCATCGGCGGGGCCAGTAGATCTGCGGGATTCTTGATGAGAGGACCGGGGCCAATAACAACTGGTTAGTGGGTGGCTGTTAGAGCTGGTAACTCAAACCGCGGGGCGCAGCTTGGTGTAGTTGTTAGCCGAGGCCAGTCTCGAGCAGTGTCTTATGCTGTGGTCTGTGGCTTGGAGGTTGGGATCTTGTGCCATGAGTCAAGGTTTGGTTGGCTCCAATGCGCATGTGTCCCTGAGAGGATGTTCCTGTTTCTACCAGCTGGAGGAGTGGCACCAAGGGTGTCCTGAGATGTAACTATTAGAAAATTGATGAAGACCCGTCTCAGGGAGTTCGCTTGGATGTATAGTGCTGGGGTGACTCGCGACGGCGCACTCTTACTCCTTTCTCGGATGAATGATGGCGTTCGGCGGTTGGCATGGTTCGAAAAGGGTAAATACACGGTAACAATTTCTACTTAGTTAGAAGAAAAATTTCGCGAGATGATATCATCATTTCGCAGTTTCTTTACAACCGCTTTACAACTAACATGGTTCACATTAATAATAAAATAAAATACATGACAATTGCTCAGTTATATAAAAAAACAAAACTGTATCTACAAGTTCACCTGCAGTTGCGGTGACACCTATATAGGTAGAACCAATAGAATGTTCCATTTTTGTAGAAAAGAACATGTTCTAAAATGGTTATTAAAACACACAGAAAATCTCAATGCAATTAATATGAACACAAATCCATCACCATCATCATCCATTGCAAAGCACTTATTAATGTCACGTCACAAAATCAATATTAATGACTACTTCACAATTATTTCATCGCATAACTCTCATTCAAGGTTGGTTATTCAAGGTGATAGAAGCACTTTGGATTAATCACATGCATCCTAAACTATGTGCACAAAAAAAACAATAGACTTCAACCTTCGCTTACCATGCAGTGACTACTTGATCTATGTAAATATGATTGATCATTAGTATGTACTTTTGTTTTATTTAAATAACTGAGTAATAGTCATGCGTTTTATTTTATTATTGTTAACCATGCTAGTTGTAAAGCGGTTGTAAAGAAACTAAGATATGACGATATCATCTCGCGATATATATATGTGAAATATATGTGAAACTAATAAAGAGTTAAGAGGTGAGAAAGTTGACTTGGGTCAAGTTAAAAAGACATACTGAAGATCAAAATAACAATGAAGGTTAATCACTAAACCAAATAACAGAGGTACTAGTACATCTGCCCTGGCTTGTATCAAAACAAAGTTTACCAAGGAAGGTTTAGTGTGATGACGAACTGTTTTTGATGAACGCATAAAGATGGTTTGAACTTCTTAATGGCCAGTTAGGGTTTCCACAAACTTTAGGATACGCCCTCCCCAAACACATTTTATAGATAGGTTTAAAAGATGTGTTAACGTCAAGTTTATGTCCTGTCTCTATAATATGTTTCGCAATAGAGGAGCTAGGTCTCCTGTTCTCACCAGTAATGGGTTCTGAAGATTCCATTTGTTTCTGGAGCCATTTAGGAATATGCTCTGAAGCCAGCCCTTACTTGGAGAGATCGATGAGTCCTCCCTATGTATGTCTGTCCACACGTACATTCGAATTGGTAAATACAGTGGGATGTGACGTCATTTTTCGCATGTTCAAAGGGCTTATATGGATATATTGGCTTCACATTCTCAAATATTATGATATTAGCTTCATAAAAAGTCTTTTTAACAGCAGCGTTCAATCTTTGTCTAGTTATCAAGCTGCTGTGATGAACCATATAGGGTAGCTTGACATACACGTCTTTCTTAGGAGCGAGTTGTAGAGTGGGTCTTGGTGTTCTGACAACTTCAGACTGACGACAAAATTGATATAAAAATAGTCTTTTATAGGAAATTTACTTGCTCATGCGGAGCTGAGTACATCGGCCGTACCATGCGCCAACTTGAAAAACGCACTCGTGAACACTAGTAAAAGGAGAACGAAAACGTGTACATAGTTCAGTGACAGAACATCTGGTCAATTCAGGACATTCAGTGCCATTCGAAAAATCCTTCATAATAATATTCAAGATTCGATCAAACTTATCAAAGGGAGTAAAATTAAGACATCTGGGCATAGACGAGGCACTAGCTAACCAATAGCTCAAACCCAAACTATATATCCAAAAGAAATACGTTCAACCCTTGTCCCTGGCATGGCCATCATAAACAGGTAATTCTTTTAATAGTGACTAACCCAATTGACTTTCTTATCCAAACTTCCTGTTTATTCATGTTAATTTTGTTTTCTTAATCCCTATTTACACTACCATATTTTCATATCCGAACTTCCTGTCTATTTTGTTATTTTATTATTTCTACATATTTAATCTCTGATTGCATAAACAATTATTCGTCATATTAGTTGTGATCCCACTAGATTTTTTTATTCAAACATCCTGTCTGTTTTGTTACTTCTAAATTTCTAACCCCCAATTGCACAATATGTCAATCTCTTCAGCAATTATGATGCTACTTTGTTTGAGTTCTATCCGTCCCTCCCCCCCAACTCTGTTTACTATGGCATTTTAACTCCTAATTGCAATTTTATTAATTCAAGCCATGGCCGTAAATTATTCTGGAACTTTCCCACCCATTTATTATAAATACATGAATGTACAGCATAGTTGATGACTTCATCGAAAAGAAAATTTTTTTCGCTGTTATAATGAATAAGAGATAGGAGGGATTTATCCAGTCAATACAGAGGTTCATACAAAGTATATGTAAGGTAATGCAGTACTTATGAATTTGTAAATTCTACAGAACTACTCCAGGGTAGGATTAGTGTCTGGAATTGTGTCGTTTGTACACAATGCTCCATATTGTCTTAAGCGAATTCTGATGGCATATGCTGTTTGGAGTTTTCGGCACCTATTGGCTTTAGGCAGTTTATTCGTTACACTATAAACGACAACAGAAAACAATCAGCATAAATGGGAGAAATCTGAAAGAAGCAACCTCCTTCACCTACCTACCTTCCCGGGAAGCATCCTTTCAACTACAGGCGGACGGAACCAATGAGGATATCAAAGCAAGGATCGGGAAAGCAAGGCAAGCTTTCATTTCTCTCAAGTCTGTGTGGAGATCAACAGCACTAAGCATGGAAAATAAGATCCGGATTTTCAACTCCAGTGTGAAGTCAGTCAGTGCTACTATACGGATCAGAGACTTGGCGTGTCACGAAGGGCACTTCGAACAAACTACAGACCTTCATCAACAGCTGTCTTCACTCAATACCACTCAAGATCAGATGGCCGGCCAGAAAAGATCAGCAACAGGGATCTCTGGCAATGAGCGAACCAACCAGGAACCTGTTGTGCAACAAATATGCAGGAAGAAATGGAGGTGGATTGGCCATACTCTGAGAAAACCATCAAGTGAAATCACACGCTATGCCATCGCTCGAGTGGAACCCGAATGGGAAGCGGAAAGTTGGTCATCATTGTGAGGGTGACATGGAAGAAGTCAAGTGAACAGAAGATGGAAGCATGTGGGCAGACATGGAGCCAGGTGAAAACGTTGGCAGAGAACCGAACGCAATGGAGACGTGCGGCTGAAACCCTATGTTCCTCTAGGAACTAAAGGAAACAATAATATAATAATAATATACTATAGACTACCTGAAAAGGATTCTTCTACGCTAGCTTTGTGATTTGTTTGGATTAGTTGTGTTAAAATCGAACACTGAATGCTTTTTATTCCACTCATAGATAAAACTGAGAATGAAAATTCAAGTTCCTAGGCTTACTGACGATAGATATAACTCGCTCGGCAGAAGCATTCGAATTTATAGATGTTTCCACAGAAGTATTTCATTTCGCTAATGTCATCTTCCCCCCGCTTTTGGATTTAGCTAGTGTTTCGAATGATGTGCTGCCTAAAATTTCTTGGATTATTTTATAAAAGTGCAGTCACTTCACAATTTGTACCATCTGATGAGAAGTTCCATACCAATAATGTCAATCTACTTATTAGTAAAATTTAGAACAACACATTTAAGCGAACAATATTGTGGTTTCAATTAGATCTCATCAGGCTTAACTCTAATATACATAACTTTACAAATAAAAATTCAAATATAAACCAATCATGGTGTTTTGTCTATAGGATAATAAGATGGTGAATATAAATTGTGCAATTAGTCATAATAGTAATAATGATAATAATAATAACAATGTTTAATTGGTGGATGGTGACTAGCAGTGGAATCCAGGATGCTGGTTTCGTCCTATTTGGAATTCGTCATATGGATGTACCTGCATTTTTCAGTGAGTGATGATGTTTTCGCCGAGGCTCGAACCCAGTGCCCATAGTTTCAAACACCAGAGCATTATCCACTAGACCACTTGGACCACGAGAGCCACCTCTTGTGCAACGGGTCATATTAATTTAAATTCAATTAAATTAAATGTGGCAAAACTATCTAGCCACATCTATATGCATTTATCAATTCAACTGCACCTGCGGTGACAGTTATGTTGGGCGTGCTACTAGATAGCTTAGCCAACGTGTTAGTGAACACCTCCCATCGTGGTTTGGCAAAGGACATACAAAAACAATCCGTAGCTCAATTTCGTCACATTTAGTTATTGATAGTGGTCATGTTGTGGAGAAAACGAGAGCTTTCAAAGTAATTCATCGTATCCCATCGAATCTTTCCAGTAGACTTCGTATTCGTCTACTGCACACAGCTGAGGTGATAGGCATTCGAACTATTAAACCTAAACTATGCATTCAAAAGAAGTTCGTACAGCCATTATCCCTCCCTTGTTGGCCTATTAAGACATAAACAACTAATGATTTCTCCACCACCCCTTACTTATATTTTCAACCCCTTTCTTATCATCCTTTAATCTTATCACATCTTCATTAAAAACGTGTTTCATTTACCTCCCTTACAATCTAATAATAATAATTTGCTTTATTCCAGAAACAGTGCTAGTGGTACAGTGTGGAATTTTCAGCAAATATCTACAATATTTGCATCTAATTTTATCAAACATTTAAAAGGAGTTATAGGTTTCCAGGCCGTAGGTGTTACGAACTTCCTGGATTTAAAAGGAGTATTTCAAAAATATCAATATAAAGACAACAACAAAAAACACACAAAAAAACACAAAAATAATTTTAAAAAATGCGAAAAAGTACCAAGAAGTAGAAAGGAAAATAAATAACATAAAATAATATCTCAGTATTGGGTAGTGGAAGCTATGATATGATTATGCATGGTGACAGTAAAGCTATAGTCATACAAAAAGTTATGAAATGATATTTAAGAATGTTTATCACCAAGATGATCAGTTAATTTGGTTGAAACAACACTAAACAATCATAAAATAACATTTCAGGGTTGTTGTTTTTTATTGTCAGCTCTAATGCGATCTTTGCAGTGGTAGTGTGAGTAATCCTGCATAATACAAAATTTAAAGATGGTGATAATGGCGTTCACAACCAAGATTGTTAGTTAATATTGCCGAACAAAAAACAACAACAACCACAAAAACTAATAATTACATGATGGTTAATGACAGGACAATTTTTTTAGACTCATAGTGCTAATATAGTCGGAACCAGTAGATACACAAAAGAAGGAATATAGTAAAGTACAAAAAAGTAAGCCAATGTTAATAATTTAGGTAGCTAAGTATGTTTAAGAAAGTGTTCACTATAGAATACAAAATAAGAGTGAACTAAAAGAGCCTAAAATTATGTTATTGACAACAAAGCAAGGTATAGGTTTCGCGTTTAACATTGTCTCTGTCACTTAGAACACGGGCCAGGTATGGTATCGTTGAGTTCCTGTACTTGGTTGTACGAGCATATATTATTTTGTACTGATTTCTGGTTCTACCTGAGGAGATACAAGATGAGATTTGAGAATAGAGGGGGTATTGGGGGTTGGAGATTATGGTTTCAGACCATTTTTCGCATGTATTTAGATGCTTTTCTACTAATGAAGTGATGAGCTGACTGAGTTTTACACCACTAGTCCTACTAACTACCTTCAACATCCTTCTCAGGATGGTATAGTCCTTTTTCAGTAGACCAGGAAAGAATAACGGGGAGCAGTAAAGTAGAATAGGTAAGATACGAGAGTTGACAAATTGTGAAAGTAGAGGTTGGGTGATTCCAGATTGTCTAAGTTTCTTAGTGTAGTAGGTAAGACAGAACTAGACCGAGGTATTTTGCATTAGACTTAGTTTCAATTATAGTCCCCTCAATGCAACAGGCTTCATGAGTACTTACTAGTGTTCGTAGATCTCGCTTATGCCTAAATGAGAAGTCAATAGTCTGGCATTTTGAGGGATTCAGCGTGAGGCCATTTAGTTTAGACCACTGCCTGGTGTCCGACAGGAAGCTATTTAATTTGTCTGAGACTTAATGGGAAGCGAAACAGTCAGGTCATCTCCATATTTGACGAAGTTGATTTCGTCTGAAAAAAGTAAGTCATGTAAGAAGAAGGAAAAGATAAACGGAGAGAGAACAGCACCCTGAGGAACTCCGGCTTCAGTAAGCAAAGGAGAAGAAGATACACCATTATATACCGTGTACTGCATCCTATTAGAGAAGTAAGAGTGGAGCCAGCTGGTAGCCCAGGGTTCAGTATGCGAAAGGCTAAGCTTGTTTAACAAAAGGCCTGTAGGTACAGAGTCAAAGGCAGATGTATAATCCAGGAACGTACAACGCACATACTTGGCTCCTTTGTCTAAGGATGATATAACGTTGTCATGGAACACAGCAGCATTACTTAATCGGTTCATTTGTTTTTCCTAGCCCTTATCGACTACTACGTCTACCTGAGCATTTGTTTATTTAATGATGCTGTTTTTCATTATTCTTGTTATCACAGATTACTTCACTTTTTCATCCTTACTATTGATAAAACCATTATTATTATTATTATTATGACTAATTGCACAATTTATATTCACCATCGTATTATCCTATAGACAAAACACCATGATTGGTTTATATTTGAACTTTTATTTGTAAAGTTATGTAGTATTAGAGTTAAGCCTGATGAGATCTAATTGAAACCAATATTGTTCGCTTAAATGTGTTGTTCTAAATTTTACTATGGGAATATTTAATATACTTACTAGTAGTTTGGAAGAAAATCTGAAAGATTAGGCAGTAGTAGTACAAGTACGCAGTTTAACTACTGAGGTCGGAAATCTTTAAAATCAATAAGTAGCTTTTGTTGTGAAACTAACAATGATAACATCAATAAGAAAGAATATAAGGCATCTACAGTTTTACCACATTAGAAGGAGGCATCTAAAAGCCAACGCAGGATTCTTAATAAAGTAGGAATTAGGGTGGCATTTAAGCATACCAACTCACTCAGGTAGGAAAAGCTCTGTAGATTAAAGGACCTGGTGGATACAATTAAACAAAATAACATAACTTACAAAATACCTTCCACTGACTGTGAGTGAGGTCAACTACATAGATCGAACTAGCAGATCAGGAGTAGTGAGATTGTGAGAAGATAAGCATTTAGCTAAGGTTAGAATTATAGACCCCATGAAGATAAGTCATTTAGAAAGAGGAACTGTGTGACTCTATCAAAATAAAATTTTATCCATAATGAAGTTATACTCAACAGTCACAGTGTCCAAGTTTTATCCTTATACCTTTACCAAGTCTTCGTCTTCCGTTACACTCCTTACTTTTCTAACGGCCGTCTCTAACTGATATCGACATGAAACTTTTCTGGACGATAGTGAGTTGATTCTCATTCTTTGTTAGTTCTTCTTATAGGATACTAACAATACATTTCTCAAGAATTAGTATGACTTTTCACTAATACTATGACTTACATCCTAAAACTACAACTTCCGATCATCGTCATCTTATTCTAATTGTCCTGCAGCTAAAATACACGACATCCAGCAGCAGTAGTAGATGATATGTGCCTTGGGTGGTCCAACAGTAGAATGCTGCAAAACCGCATTCATTTTTCGGCCAGTACACTTTTAGACTTCCCCTTATTTACTGGTTGTTTAATAAGCCCGGCAAAGAGGGATGGTTGGGTGGTGTTCAGCTCGCAATGCTGCCACTGTTAGTAAAATTTTGGAGCCCTATGTGTCTCACACTTGGAACGTAGAGGAGTGAAAAGGCGTACATAAATTAGGTGTGACGATGATAATCAACCATTCTGATAACTTTGCTTTCCTAGTGGAACATAGGGCTTCAATCTTTGAAGTCTTTGTATCTATAGTGTTGTTTCTAAGGGGTGGGGTGAGATTGCTAGCCACACATACAAACTTCCTTCTTTTCCAGGCTAACTATCGCCCTAAGTAAACTAGAAGATATTTAGATGTGTGTGTGTGTTTGTGCGTGTACTTGTCAGCCGCGACTCTAACCCTGGATTGTGTTCATAGTTGACATGCATATTCTTTCACTGAACCACTGATAAACCATAGATAAAGACACAACCAACCAGACAATCAGTAACCTGATCATGAGATTCAGACGAGTGAGTAGTTGTCACAGATTACGTGGATTTGCGCTGTGTTGCTTTCATCTGAACACCCCTACCTCTGTTGTTTTACCTAATTCTATTTCAACCGACTTTACTTGTCAAAGACGGGTATCTTATGGGGTTATCATAATCAACCCATCTCAGTTGATGATTCTCCATAATCTAACCTTCATTATGGAACTGTCTACGTCCACTTCCAACACTATTTACCATACTGTGTGCCATACAACTTGATGAGCAATTGAAAGAGTACATGTGTTATATGCGTGTGTACAGTTAAAGACAATTGATGCTATTCACCACCATCAGCCAAAATAACATCATCGATGTTTGTGCATACTGCAGGAAATAGACCATATCGGTCCAATAAAATTTTGTCCGCAAATAGCAACTGGATAGCCCATTGCACAAGAGGTAGCTCTTGTGACGTAACCACGTAGATAACTAACTCTTACATTTGAAGCAATCGTTGATGGGTTCCAGTCTTAGTAGGATCAAAAACCATCAATCACTGAGGGGAGAGTTGGTGATGACATTTTCATCCAGTTGACGGGCCCCAGTAGAGATGAAACATACATCTTTGATTCCATTGCTTATTTTTAAAATTTTTATTCCTTTATGTTCCTAGATAGGCATAGGGCTTCAAGCCAGAGCTTTGAAGTTTCAGTAGCAGTGGTGTTTATTTCTACGAGATGCGCGGTTGCTAGCCTCATACTCAACCCTCCCTCTTTAATGGCTTAGCGAGTTAAAGGTATGCGTTGGCCGGGGACTACATGTGACGTGGTTGGCGAGCATTCGACAGATGTGCCACCAACGCAGGATTCCACTGTTAATCATCATCATCATTCAAAACTTGATATTTCCTAACACCTTTTATCACTGGCAAACAATAAATGCTAAACATTTGTTGATTTGTTTGATCAATCCTACTATTTTAAGTAACTTAACAACACCCTCTCACCCACCCGTTGACTGAATTTTAGTAGTTCCATAGTAGCAGTAACTACATATATATCCACTGGCCATATGTTGTAATAATTGTCATTCATGCATGAGCAAGTGTTCCCTTTTGACCTTAAGCACTCTTGAATAAAAAGAAGTATATGTTCTCACCATTAATGTGCTTAAGTCACTGTAGCAACTAACCCCATCCTCCAATGGGTGACTCTGTCAACCACTTACCACATATATACCAAGCTGATATTTGGTCATCACTTAATCAGAGAACCAAAACAAAAAACCACCAAAACTCCCAACCCAACCATAATATTGACAGATGTCATGTATTTATTATCAAATATTCCCATACAAAAGAAAATATCTTCTCCATCTCATACACCAACCAATCAGTGTTGTTAATATTATTGTCATCAGATTTTTCCCCTGGTCACCTGATCTAATAAGGGTAAGCTTGTCTATCGTAAAGTGGGTTTGTGCGCGTGTGTAGCTGATCTAAAACCACACGCACACACCCTAATACGTGGAGGATGTAAATTTTACAAATGTGAACCTGTTTTATGTTGAGTAGGTGTGAATTAGATTATCTTATAATTTATTATGGATGGATGGATGGTGTGAAACAGCTTTCCCCATAAACCGAGAACATAGCAGTGACAACCTTATTCAAATTTGTGAAATTAAATCATGCATTATCCTCACTCAGTGTGTCTTAAATGTATGATAACCTAGTTAAGGTTTGACCGTAAATAAGGGAACTGAGTATGGAATGTGCCTGATGACGACCAGCTAGTAACTTCAGATATTGAACGTGTTTTGTATCCTCTCTCTCGAACAAGTTGACGACATGTCGTTTTGCTTTTTTCTTGAGACAATTTACCTACTTACTGCACACAGACCTACTGAGTGTCAAGTCAATTACTAATTTAATTTAGATTATAGGATTTTTTAAAGATCTAGTTTGAATTAATTTCAACTGTCAGATTTCGTCACAAATCAATACATCAGTTAAAGAGATCATTGAAAATGAGGGATTACTTGGTGACTGTTTTATCCTATTATGGGACTCTTCATCAGTTCGTACCTGTGACTCCATCAGACATAGAACCTGAAAACCTTCAGGTTACGAGGCCAAACTCACTGACTGACTATTCAGCCATTTGAGCCGAAATTCAAGGACGAAGCAGAGCTGTCCAGCGCTCTCTTCTGATTTTCAATGATTCCTTTAACTGATGCTGGTTCTTGAGGAAAAAATTCTGATCGTCGTTTTCTTTTGTTGCTTCATTGCTTTGTTCACTTTCAAATACATACGTACATAGGTTCGAACAAAGTTGATCCAATTCTGTTACAACGTAGTCCAAAGGATACATCTACTGTTCGAGCACATGGTAAGTTCAGTGTTTAGTTTAAAATTATAAAATGGATGTTCGAAGTACTTTTTTTGTTCTTAAAACTATGATTATTATTGTTATCAATAACCGCCAACCTTGCCTATCTATCTCTCGTGCTCAGCGGTATGTTATAGCAAGTGATACTGAGGTTAGCCATAGAGTGTAACATAATAAGGAAAAATTAATCGATGAAATTACTAGGACATGTGTTACGCATGCCATACCGTCGCGTTCCTTGTTGTTCTGGTGTACTAGTTAACATAGGATGAAACTGGAAAAGAGTTGGGGTGGTCAAATCAAAATATGACATCAGTGCATGAAGTCTTTACCTGTCGGATTTGAGCCGTTTAGAGAGGTAAAGGATGCTTGGCTAGAGTCGTTGAGTGAGTGAGCAATTGAGAACCACTGTCTGAAGACTATTGGTGTCATGATTCCATTATGGGTAAAATTTATTGTGATAAAGTCTCACAGGTTATGAGCAATAAATTGTGCTCGAAACATCATTGGTAAATATTACTGTATAACACGGTGTGTGACTTTATCAAAATAAATTTTACCCATAATGGAATTATACTCTACCACAGTGCACAAGTTTTATTCTCATATCAATGTTGGTGTTATAGTTTAAAATCGTTCTCAGTGATGTAGATCCATTCACTGTCTATAAACTTCTAGACCAATTAGACTCTCACAATCTCCATGTCATTATTTTTATCTCCATACATAGCCGTTTACATTACAGTTTCGCTGGATTTTGTCCACTTTTGTGAACTTAGTCAGTCACCTAGACTAGTTCACTAAACATTTCTAAGCGCAGGGTAAAAGAGCCAAGGTTTGGTGTGGTGCAATCGCAACAGTCATCGGTACAACGCAGAGAAAAAATAAACTTATTCTTTGCTGGGATTTTGAGAAGACCCCGTCCCATTCCGGAGATGTATGATGCCAGTTTGCAAAGCAAGCAATTTGGTCGGTCGGTAAGTTTTCTATTGATGAAAGTGAATGAAGCAGCTTTGGGGATATAGATACTCTGTGCCATATTTAACACTGGCAAGGTGTGACATCACACACCTTGTGAGGCGGCGAGTTAGACATGGGCAGGTCAGTGGGATGACACTGCAAAAGGAAACACTGTGAAAAGGAAACTGAAGGCTTGTGGTGGATATTTATGAAGAGCTAGCTGATGAATACGATGACAGGTAGTCGATTTCAATAGAGACATATCGCTGAAATCCCTACCTTCCTCTCCAGAATGCAAGGAATGAGTTATGACAAAATATTTTGATTGGAGACTTGTAACTAGTGTGATGTGTCTAGTCCTTTCTTTGATGCAGACAGAGCCCGAATAGCTCAGTGGTAACGTCGCTGGCTTCAGGCAGCACTGGGTGACGTGGGTTCGAATCTCAGAAGGGATATGAGTTCCTTCAAGGTTGCAGATACGCCTTGCTGACGAGTGCCAACCTAGGTGGAAGGCTTCCTGCCGATTGTCTCCAACAATATAATATCATCAAATATAAAATGTTACATACAAAACTGTAGATTAACTTATATTAATTTTTATACTTGCGTGCATGTATGTCTACCCGTGTATTGGAAATCTTTACTCAACAATCATCTGCATTTCTAAGTATTTGGCATTGAACCACATCTACTATAGTGTGTTGTCGAGCAATAATGTACGATACCCACTATCTGACTTTGCAAACCTTAATATGGTTGATGGAATAGGATTTGAGCTTGTTCTAACCTAAAAGCGCCCTCTACTTTTTAAGCCTCTATGTGTCTCAAACTCGAGCTAGCTGAATTCAATCAAAGTCCAGAGTGCTAACCACTCTACACTACCACACTACCACTTATTTAAGGACCCTGATTCTAGTCTGTTAGTGTTGTTTATGCATATGTCTTGTTTATAAATGGATTACGTAACAGCCAGCATGTTTTTAATTTAAAATATTTACATGTTTAACGACTTACTCATACTTTTAGTTAACAATGATACACTTTGTTACATTAATTTGGGGTAGACTTCAGACTGATTGCATAATAGGCATTCTGTGTTTGTCTGTGTGCGTGTGCGCGCGTAATGCTGCTGGTAAAACTAACATGTTCCTTTCTTGTATTTCTATTCCATTTATATTTTTAACATTAATTGTAGTTTTATGACAAAATATTTATCTAAATGTATGTTGGCCATTAGTGGTTTGGAATAATGCTACTATTACTAATAAAAATAATAAGATAAATAGTTGTGTTGTGTCACTACTTAAGAGGTTTTAGAAATAAACAAAGTTACAAGTTATTATTATTATTATTACTGTGTTACTTTGTTACTAATTAAGTAACAAGATGCATTTAAATGCTTTTTTCACTTTTCTCTGACAACTTTTCGGCTGTTTTTTCGGTACACTATCAAATGTGGTCACACGTTCAAACGCTGTATGTGTGTGTGTATATATGTCTTTATTTTCATTATGATTAGTTCCGGTTTCTTGTTCAGATGGTGGTGTTGGGCAGACTGTGTATGTGTGTGTGTTACTTATTCCGTTACCCTTCTACATGTTTTAAAGTAAACTGGGCAGAGGCAAGACTCGGACCTGAGACGTGTATTGGTTATGAAAGTCTAGTCATTAAGCTGATAGTGAACCACAGTTGTATTGAATGCTGTCAAGTAATCGAGGACTTTTTTTCCCTCTTACTTGGAATAACTAAAAATTTGGTTGGCATTCGTCAACTCACATCATCTCTGGCGTAGACATTGATATGTGGCTATCGATCAAAGAACATAGGTACCATGCAGCACTTCTCTTTTTCCTTCTTTATGGCTGTGAGACATGGCGACTGAATGTGTAAGATATGGTAAGGGCTAGCTGTCATTGACCAGAGATGTTCACGTTTTACTTCCCTTTTTAAGTCTTCTAAATATGGTGAACAAAATAGAGGTTAGACGTAGAGTAGTGTTAGGTAATGAAAGTAAATCAATCGATTGAGATGGCTAGGAGATGTGTTGAGCATACATAGTCCACCGCCTTCCTCCACAAGTAATGTTAGCTCATATAAAATTAGGTTGGAAAAGAATTAAAGGCAATAACCTGTGAAGCCTTTAACATTTAGTTTGAGGCTGCGATGTAGGAAGGTGTAGAACTGCCTGGTTGGAGTCATCGGGTCTCTAAGATCCAATGTCTGAATGGAGAATATTGAAGTTATGGTCCAGAATTGTAGTCAATGGGGCGAATGTATTCACTCTTAGTGCAGTCTCCGATATTCCACTAAATCCTCATGTTTTTCCATGTTACTTCTCTCTCTCCCTTACTCATTATGGTTCTTTCGAGTCTCTTTGTTTTCTCTCATTTTCTCTACCTTTATATGTTACATAGAGGAGTGTAGTGAGTGGAAATCTCTTTGGTCAGTCAGTCAGTCAGTCATTTACATCGACTACTGAGTCGCTTCACATTTTCATACTCCTCACTCCTCTAACCTTATACGTGAAAGCAGCACACACTTGAATAAGTGTTTATCATAACCTACTGTAACAACAGAAGACAATGGCCAGGCAACAGATCGTTTATTTAGGAAATCAACACATATTTATATTTTCATGTACATTATTATAGATTATTGTTAGCAGACAAATACAGTCTTCTGATTGGTTGTTTCTCACTGAAAGTTAATCTTCCATCTCTTTGTGGCCGTTTGCTGAATGTCAGATCATCTATATGCTAACTGTATCCGCCTACGCAGTCTTTGTTCTTATTTTTCTCACGACCAATATTTGGGACATAAACATTGACGTAAATTAATGTCTACCAATTTGGCTAGTAGCCAGCTCTCACCACACTACTACCTTAAGTACTTGATTGGTCCATTCAAATAAATAGGTACCGAGGGTTTTGAATTCCACTCGGCCAGCTGGTAGTAGTATCATCGACTCCCACGGGATAAATTTGTCCCTACTATAAATGAAAGAAAAATATGCCTCTGGCAAATGAATTTTGACCACAACTACAACACTGGTATATATACCTTCGATTGGTGTACACAGTCAGAAGTCAAAAATAATAGTAGGGCAGCATTATATACTTCAATTAGTCCAAAACTAGCAACAGAAACTATGCAACAATTACTCTATAGTGATGAAAACATAAAAACGCAATGTTCAACTTGGATAGAACTCATAAAATTATGCCTTACAACATACTTCTAATTCAATACTCAAATATATGAACAAATAAAAGGAACACCAATGGGATCGCCCATATCAGGATTAATAGCTGAAGCCGTTATGCAAAGATTAGAATTAATAGCTCTACCTATAATTAAACCGAAAATCTGGATACGTTACGTTGATGATACATTTGTAATAATTAAGAGAAATGATTTAGAATATACCCATAAATTAATAAACAACATATTTGAAGACATCAAATTCACAAGAGAAGAAGAATTAGATAACAAAATCCCAGTTTTAGATGTCTTAATCAGGAGAACCAACACAGGAGATTTAGAGACACAAGTATATAGAAAATCAACGCACACAGACAGAATACTCAACTATACTAGCAACAATCCGGTTACTCAAAAACGAAACTGTGTGCAGACATTGTTTAAAAGAGCTCAGACACATTGTAGCGCTCCAGAGCTGAAAAGAATGGAAGAAAAGTACCTACAAACGGTCTTCAAAAAGAATGGTCATCCACAAAATTTCATCAGAAAGTGCTTAAAGTCGAATCAAAACACCAACAAATAACCATCATCAAAGACCACAAGAAAATTCATTCTACTATAAATAAAATATATCTCTGAAATAACAGCTAGAATACTGGAACCGTTTGAAATGAATGTAGCACACAAACCAGTCAAGTCGCTTAATTCGATATTATGCAAACCGAAAGATCCAACAGAAAAAGGGGATAAAATTAATACCATTTACAAAATAAATTGTATGAACTGCAACAAGCATTACATCGGCCAAAGTGGGCGTCCCCTTCGAATTATAATCCAAGAACACAAATCAGCCGTGAAAAGACACGATATGTATTCTTTAGTATCAATGCATATAGACAATTATGGTCATCAATTTGATTGGGATAATGTCAAAATCTTAGACAGAGGAAACACCAAAAGTGCAGTCAGGGAATTCCTAGAAGCCTGGTACTCAAACGAAAGTGCAATTAACAAACACGTTAATATAGATGAAATATACCGACTAATAAGTAGTAAATCAGGTGACCAGAAAGTTTAAAATCCAAGTCAATAGAAAATGATCAATACATATGTAAAGATGGTTACCGGGAGACGCAATTCTATCACTCATGAAGAAATTTAAATCATTTCACTTTATGCTTAATATTGCGCTGAAAGGGAATGTTGTCCAGAAGGACGACGAAAGCTTCGCAACTAAACCAACCAGCTCAGAGAACACTATTAATTGCAAGTAGGGCTTATTAGTAGGTAGATGGAAGTAATCTGAATAGAAGATGGTCGTTTCGTTTGTTTGTGCACCGAGTTGACTAGCTGTGTACTCAGTCCGCCAACTCTGTTCAGAGAGCCGAATTCTTTCAATTCATGTCAAACTTTTGATCGATATTAGTAGTTTCTATAAATATTCATTGCTATCAATCGGTAGTGTTAGTACATGCTGTCAATGCGAATTTCATTGACTTCTTGATCGACTGTCATTTATGGCATGGTGCAGATCAAATATGTATTGTGATCTGAATAGTTTGAGTGGTTGAAGTTTAACCTGAGACTTTCTAGTTTTCAAATGACGAGTCTATTTCCAATGTATGACTCGAAACTCCACTTGTTTGTGTACAGATGCAATGACATTAAAACATAATTTGATGCTTAGTGGTGGTGCTGCTGCTGCTGATTTCCACGGGTTCTTTAGATGTTGTCTGTTGACAATAATAATAATAATAATAATAATAATTTGCTTAATTCCAAAATGGTATTTGTGATACAGAATGGAATTTTCAGCATTTTTACTACAGTATTGCATCCAGTTAGTACATTATCAATAAATAAAATTCTACATAGATTAAGGAAATCTCAGTTCATTATGACAAAAACATATTGGGATGTCGGTAGCAAAGCTAAAGTTGAACACTGTTTGAAGGTGTTAGAAAAGCTTTTCTCCATGGTGGCCAATTTCTTTATAAGTGAGCACAGTATAATGTTATTCACTGTCTTGGTTTAAGGATGCATAAATTTGGGTAGTTTAGCCAGTCGTCTTGATGGCAGAATTCTAAAATGCAATTATTTTCACAGAAACTTAACTTATCAGGTCTGTATTCTTAAGACCGGGGAATGAACTTACTACTCATCGACTTGCCTTACTCTATTGTTATTAAACTACTTTAAATATTTTGGTGGATGATGGGTGGTGGTGAGCAATGGAATCCAGGTTGCGCGTTTCATCCTGTCTGGGACTCGTCAACTGGAAGCACACAAGAGGTGGCATTCTTGTTCCACCCCCACCCAAGTGGTCGGGTAGATAATTTCTTGGCATTTGAAACAAGGGTCACTGGGTTCGAGTCTCAGCAGGAATATCCAGTTGACGAGTCCTGAATAGAAGGAAATATGCGTCCCAGATTCCACTACTAGTCACCATCCACCAAATTACTTCACGTTGATCCTCAGACACCATCGAAGCCTCCGTACCAGGAACTGAGAGACATGTCAACAGAAGCCGAACACTTCGGTCCAGTCAATTTCAGTGGGGAAGTCGAAATTTGACTGAAGGCGCCGGTGGCACAGTGTTTAGGACTCTCGCCGACCATGCACATGGTCCGGGGTTCGATATTCTGCCGACGCACACCTGATATCTATGGTCGGCCTGCAAAATTTGGGCTACCGATATCACATGCTGAAAATTCCATACCTGTACCAAAAAATGCGGTGTGGAATCAAGATGTAATCAAAAATAATAAAAAATAAAAAAATAAATAAATACGAACTGAATGAATTCAGAGTTGTTTTGAAAATCTGAATTTTGAAGAGAGAAAGAACGAACATGTTTTCAGGATAATACGAGCTCGTTTTATTTCGAGGTCTAGTAAAACGCTCTTCAGCAGAGCCAAAAAAATACGTTCAGAAGACAAGATTTAAGAAGAACTCGCCGTCATCGAAAAGAACCTTATCGAGAATGGATATCCCCGAAAGTTCATATTAAAGTATGGAAATGAAGAAGCACACAAACCGAAACCTGACACCGTTGAAAAGAAACCAGTTTTCATCTGCCTAGCGTACAAAGAGGAAGACGTATCCACAAGAACAGAAAAAAGAATCACAGATGCATTAAAAAGAACGTTTCCAGCCGCCAGACTGATCCTAATTCACAACACTGTGTGCTCATTAACCCAGTCAAAAGTAGATGAGTACCCTACTCACGTCAACTCCAACTGCATTTACCAATTCACTTGCACTTGCGGAGGCAAGTATATAGGAAGGACTGAGAGGAGAACATCTACTAGATTTTCTGAACACATTCCTAAGAGTCACCGGACAAAAGGAAGAAAAGTGTTATCCAGTGCAATCGCTAGACATTTAACTGACACAAGACACACAGTAGAAATTAGCCACGCCTTCAAAATAATGAATACGCAAAGAAACCCATAGCTACTTCGCTTCGCAGAAGCCACTGCTACCAATAAACTTCGACCAGACCTCTGTATGGAGAAAGTTAGTGTGACTAATGTTTCACTAACCTGGTAACCCTAATTCTATTTTATTTTTGTTTTGCCTTTTTGTCAGTATGCCTGTGTGTTTGTCTTGTTACGAAACATTCTATTCAATTTTGACTTTCACTTGCTAAGTTGAACTGATTATCAAGTTTCTAAATCCAATCAGTTGTCTGTTTAAGTTTAAAAAAATGTTACTTCACTATTCACCCCTACCCTCTTAAACTCTCCACCACAAGATGTGTAAATTCACTCTGTTCTCTGACCCTGACCCTGTGTTATGCCTCTAACCAATCTGTGTTTTCCGATAGAAATCTGAACTCTAACCCCTCCTATCTAATTCCACTATATTTAGTCAGTTGTTTTTTGACACTGAATAATCTGTCTACCTACATCAAATTCTGGAATTATGTTCCTTATAACTTCCATCTATAACTCCAAGTAATTATGAAAAAGTATGTTCCAAAACATTTTGAAGCTTATAATATGATTTTGTTTAGGATGTATGCAGTCAATGAGAATCCACGAAATAAAACGAGCTCGTATTATCCTGCAAACATGTTCATTCTTGCTCTCTTCAAACTAATAAAGGGAACCGGTTGTATGAAATCTGAATTTTGTTATTTCTGCTAGGTGAGTGAGGAAGATTTTCAAACTGGTATACGGTTAATGAAGGCATATCTTGCCTTTCCGATTCTGACTGGATTTGACATCTCCATCCGTTCCGCCAGCTGTGGTTGAAATGATGCTTCTCGGCTGGATAAGTAAAGGAGGTAACCATTGTTAAATCTCTCCCGTTGATGGTGATTGGTGCTGGTTGTTGTTGCTGTTGGTTGGTTCGTTGGTTATCTTCATCACCTCCTTGTTCTCTATGTTCACCTGAAGTTCTGTGTTCGCTGTCTGCATCTGCCAGTTTTTTGGTTCTCACCTGCAAGTCTTCGAGTTTGTGTGACATTAGACATATATATCATCTGCGAAATTCAGGTCTTCTAGAATCTTCTTATCGGTCGTCCAGCGTATTGCTGTCTTTTCACTCCCACGCACAGTCTGACGCATAATCCAGTACATCACAATTAAGAATATCATCATGGGTGGTAATAGGCAGCTCTGTCTTACGCCTGTATGCACTTCGAACGCCTCGCCAAGTTTTCCGTTGTGGAACACTCTACACGTGGCTTTACATTTACATAATTAAATATTAAACATTGGCATTTGAATTACTGTGGTTAATATAACTTGGGATCAGAGGTTTGAATTAATGGATAACAATCGAAGTAATCATAATAATAATAATAATAATAATAATAATAATAATAAGGATAAATTCATCCAAGTGTTTATATAATCTAGGTAATGGTAAATGTATAGGTAGAATGTGTATTCTAGTAGGGTTAGTGGAGAAAATAACTGTTGCCACATAGCGATTAGATAACATATCAAGTGGAATCCGAATTGCCTGAATAGGAATGATGGACTAAAACAGAATCTGACCTGGTTACAACACCTCCCTCCCCCCATCAAGTGACAAAACCAACACGAATGTGATAAGCATTTTCATTATGTAAACACACGCTGCTTTTATAATCTTATACACTTATCAAATCCAACAATCTACACATGATGGTTTTGTTATCTTTACCAATTCACCAACTTGACAACTAAAAATGCCCCCAGACAGACGAACGATGATCAAGTTAGTAAACTTTATTTTGATATCATAACAGACATACTTTGTTATTTGGTTTAGTTATCGTCATCGCTATTTTTACTTTCAATATGTCCCTTTAACTTGACCTATGTCTATTTTCTCACCCCCTAACTGTTTGTTATATATATGCTGAGATTTTGTAAATTCCGGTTTAATAATACTTTGATAAAGCTATTAGCATTAAATAGCGAAACGTCAGTAAAAACAACATCGTTTTGTTTTTCATTCATTGGGAAATACAAAAACCTTTATTATAATGCAGTATTTGTGAATTTGTAAACTCCACAGTACTACTCCAGGGTAAGATTATTGGCTGGAAATGTGTCGATTGTACACAATGCTCCATATTGCCTTAGGAGAATTCTGATGGCATATGCTAATTAGAGTTTTCGGCACGTATTGGCTTTAGGCAGTTTATTCGTTACACTATACATGACAACAGACAACAATCAGCGTAAATGGGAGAAACCTGAAAGAAGCATCCTACTTCACCTGCTTGGAAAGCATCGTTTCAACTACAGGCGGACGGAACCAACGAGGATATCAGAGCACGGATCGGGAAAGGAAGGCAAGCTTTCATTTCTCTCAAGTCTGTGTGGAGGTCAACAACACTACTCAACATGATAATGAAAATAAGATCCGGATTTACAACTCGAGTGTGAAGTCAGTGCTACTTTTTATGCGGATTAGAGACTTAGCGCGTCACGAAGGGCATTTCGAACAAACTACAGACCTTCATCAACAGCTGTCTTCGCTCAATACTCAAGATCAGATGGCCGGCCAGAAAAGATCAGCAAGAGGGATCTCTGCCAATGAGCGAACCAACCAGGAACCTGTTGTGCAACAAATATGCAGGAAGAAATGGAGGTGGATTGGCCATACTCAGAGAAAACAAACCATCAAGTGACATCACACGCTAGGCCATCACTCGAGTGGAACCCGAATGCGAAGCGAAAAGTTGGTGATCAGTGCGAGGCTGACATGGAGGGGGTCACATGAAGAGAGGATGAAAGCATGTGGGCAGACATCAAGCCAGGTGAAAACGCTGGCAGAGAACCGAATGCAACGGAGACATGTGACTGAAGCCCTATGTTCCTCTAGGAACTAAAGGAAATAATAATAATATAATAATAATACTATAGACTACCTGAAAAGGATTCTTCTACGCTAGCTTTGTGATTTGTTTGGATTAGTTGTGTTAAAATCGAACACTGGATGCTTTTTATTCCACTCATAGATAAAACTGAGAATGAAAAGTCTAGTTCCTATGCTTATTGAGAATCGATATAACTCGCTTGGCAGAAGAATTTGAATTCATAGATGTTTCCACAGAAGTATTTCATTTCGCTAATGTCATCTTCCCCCCCCGCTTTTGGATTTAGCTAGTGTTTCGAATGATGTGTTGCCTAAAATTTCTTGGATTATTTTATAAAAGTGCAGTCACTTCACAATTTGTACCATCTGATGAGAAGTTCCATACCAATAACGTCAATCTACTTGTTAGCAAAATTTAGAACAACACATTTAAGCGAACAATATTGTTTTCAATTACATCTCATCAAGCTTAACTCTAATATGCCTACATAACTTTACAAAGAAAAATTCAAACATAAACCAATCATCATGGTGTTTTGTCTATAGGATAATAAGATGGTGAATATAAATTGTGCAATTAGTCATAATAGTAGTAGTGATGATAATAACAATAATAATAACAATGTTTAATTGGTGGATGGTGATTAGCAGTGGAATCCAGGATGCGCATTTCGTCCTGTTTGGGACTTGTCGGCTGGATGTACCTGCATTTCTCAGTGAGTGATGATGTTCTCACCGAGGCTCGAACCCAGTGCCCATAATTTCAAATACCAAAACGTTATCCACTAAACCACTTGGGCCACGAGAGCCACCTCTTGTGCAACGGGTCATATCAATCTAAATTCAATTAAATTAAATGTGGCAAAACTATCTAGCCACATCTATGTGCATTTATCAATTCAACTGCACCTGTGGTGACAGTTATGTTGTGCGTACTACTAGACAGCTTAGGTAACCAACGTGTTAGTGAGCATCTCCAATCGTGGTTTGGCAAAGGACAGACAAAAACAATCTGTAGCTCAATTTTGTCACATTTAATTGATAGTAGTCATGTAGTGGAGAAAACGAGAGCCTTCAAAGTAATTCATCGTATCCCACCGAATCTTTCCAATAGACTTCGTGTTCGTCTACTGCACACAGCTGAGGCGATAGGCATTCGAACTATTAAACCTAAACTATGCATTCAAAAGAAGTTCGTACAGCCATTATCCCTCCTTTGTTGGCCTATTAAGACATAAACAACTAATGATTTCTCCACCACCCTTTACTTATATTTTCAAACCCTCTCTTATCATCCTTTAATCTTATCACATCTTTATTAAAAACATGTTTCATTTACCTCCCTTACAATCTAATAACAATAATAATTTGCTTTATTCCAGAAACAGTACCAGTGGTACAGTGTGGAATTTTCAGCACATATCTACAATATTTGCAACTAATTTTATCAAACATTTAATAGGAGTTATAGGTTTCCAGGCCGTAGATGTTACGAACTTCTTGGATTTAAAAGCAGTAATTCAAAAATATCAATATAAAGACAACAACAACGGAAAACACACAAAAAACACAAAAATAATTTTAAAAAATGCGAAGAAATACCAAGAAGTAGAAAGGAAAATAAATAACGTAAAATAATATTGCATGGAGGATTTCATCATGAGCTGACATCAGTTAGAGAACCACTGGAAAACCTGGGAGTACTGGACAGCTGTTTCGTCCTAGTTTGGGACCCCTCATCAGTACGCACCCACCGGGATTTGAAACCGAGCTCGCCTTGTAACCAGAAGGTCCTGGGTTCGAATCCCGGTGGGCGCGTACCGCTGAAGAGTCCCAAACTAGGACGAAACAGCTGTCCAGTACTCCCAGGTTTTCCAGTGGTACTCTAACTGATGTCAGCTCATGATGAAATCCTCCATGCAATTAAACAAAATCCCTACCAAACCAATACTTGAAAATAAAATATTATCTCAGTATTGGGTAGTAGAAGCTATGGTGTGATTATGCATGGTGACAGTAAAGCTATAGTCAAACAAAAAATTATGAAATGATATTTAAGAATGTTTATCACCAAGATGATCAGTTAATTTGGTTAAAACAACTCTAAACAATCATAAAATAACATTTCAGGGTTGTTTTTTTTATCAGGTCTAAATGCGGTGTTTGTAGTGGTAGTGTGAGTAATCCTGCATAATACAAAATTTTAAGATGGTGATAATGGCTTTCACAACCAACATTGTCAGTGAATATTGCCGAACAAAAAAACAACAACCACAAAGACTAATAATTACATGATGGCTAATGACTGGACAATTTTGTAATACTCATAGTGCTAATATAGTCAGAACCAGTAGATACACAAAAGAAGGAATAAAGCACAAAAAAGTAAGCCAATGTTAATAATTTAGGTAGCTAAGTATGCTTAAGAAGGTGTTCACTATAGAATACAAAATAAGAGTGAACTAAAAGAGCCTAAAATTATGTTATTGACAACAAAGCAAGTCATAGGTTTCGCGCTTAACATTGTCTCTGTCGCTTAGAACACGGGCCAAATATGGTATCGTTGAGTTCCTGTACTTGGTTGTACGAGCATAGATTATTTTGTACTGATTTCTGGTTCTACCTGATGAGATACAAGGTGAGAGTTGGGAATAGACGGGGTGTTGGGGGTCGGAGATTATGGTTTTAGACCATTTTTCGCATGTATTTAGATGCCTTTCTCCTAATGAAGTGACGAACTGACTGAGTTTTACACCACTAGTCCTACTAACTACCTTCAACATCCTTCTCAGGATGGCATAGTCCTTTTTCAGTAGCCAAGGAAAGACTAACGGGGAGCAGTAAAGTAGAATAGGTAAGATACGAGAGTTGACAAATTGTGAAAGTAGAGGTTGGGTGATTCCAGATTGTCTTAGTTTCTTAATGTAGTAGGTAAGACAGAACACTTTCTTAGAAATCGTTAGGAAGACATAACTAGACCGAGGTATTTTGCACTAGACTTGGTTTCAATTATAGTCCCCTCAATGCAACAGGCTTCATGAGTACTTACTAGTGTTCGTAGATCTCGTTTATGCCTAAGGGAGAAGTCAATAGTCTGGCATTTTGAGGGATTCAGCATGAGGCCATTTAGTTTAGACCACCGACTGATGTCCGACAGGAAGCTATTTAATTTCGAACAGTTTGTCTGAAACTTTACGGGAAGCGAAAGAGTCAGGTCATCTGCATATTTGACGGAGTTGATTTCCTCTGAAAAAAGTAAGTCATGTAAGAAGAAGGAAAAGGGAAACGGAGAGAGAACAGCACCCTGAGGAACTCCAGCTTCAGTAAGCAAAGGAGAGGAAGATACACCATTATATACCGTGTACTGCATCCTATTAGAGAAGTGAGAGTGCAGTCAGTTGATAACCTAGGGCTCATTTTGTGAAAGGCTAAGCTTGTTTAACAAAAGACCTGTAGGTACAGAGTCGAAAGCAGATGTATAATCCAGGAACGTACAACGGACATACTTGGCCCCTTTGTCTAAGGATGATACAATGTTTTCACGGAACACAGCAGCATTACTTAATCGGTTCATTTGTTTTTCCTAGCCCTTATCGACTACTACGTCTATCTGAGCATTTGTTTATTTAATGATGCTGTTTTTCATTATTCTTGTTATCACTGATTACCTCACTTTTTCATCCTTACTATTGATAAAACCATTATTATTATTATCATTATATTATGACTAATTGCACAATTTATATTCACCATCGTATTATCCTATAGACAAAACACCATGATTGGTTTATATTTGAATTTTATTTGTAAACCTATATATATATATATATATATATATTAGAGTTAGGCCTGATGAGATCTAATTGAAACAACAATATTGTTCGCTTAAATGTGTTGTTCTAAATTTTACTATGGGAATATTTAATATACTTACTAGTAGTTTGGAAGAAAATCTGAAAGATTAGGCAGTAATAGTACAAGTACGCAGTTTAACTACTGAGGTCGGAAATCTCTAAAATCAATAAGTAGCTTTTGTTGTGAAACTAACAATGATAACATCAATAAGAAAGAATATAAGGCATCTACAGTTTTACCACATTAAAAGGGGATATCTAAAACCCAACGCAGGATTCTTAATAAAGTAGGAATTAGGGTGGCATTTAAGCATACTAACTCACTCAGGTAGGACAAGCTCTGTAGATTAAAGGACCTGGTGGACACAATTAAACAAAATAACATAACTTACAAAATACCTTCCACTGACTGTGAGTGAGGTCAACTACATAGATCGAACTAGCAGATCAGGAGTAGTGAGATTGTGAGAAGATAAGCATTTAGCTAAGGTTAGAATTATTGACCCCACGAAGATAAGTCATTTAGAAAGATGAACTGTGTGACTCTATCAAAATAAAATTCTATCCATAATGGAGTTATTCTCAACAGTCACAGTGTCCAAGTTTTATCCTTATACTTTTACCAAGTGTTCGTCTTGCGTTACACTCCTTACTTTTCTAACGGCGGTCTCTAACTGATATTTTTAATTTTTTTTATTTTTGATTGCAGCTTGATTCCACATCGTATTTTTTGGTACAGGTATGGAATTTTCGGCATGTGATATCGGTAGCCCATATTTTGCAGGCCGACCATAGATATCAAGTGTGCGTCGGCAGGGGATCGAACCCCGGACCATGTGCACGGTAGGCAAGTGTCCTAACCACTGTGCCACCGACGCACATGAAACTTCTCTGGACGACAGTGAATTGATTCTCATTCTTTGTTAGTTCTTCTTATAGGATACTAACAATACATTTCTCAAGAATTAGTATGACTTTTCACTAATACTATGACTTACATCCTAAAACTACAACTTCCGACCATCGTCATCTTATTCTAATTGTTCTCCAGCCAAAACTCACGACATCCAGCAGCAGTAGTAGTGGAAGATATGTGCCTTGGGTGGACCAACAGTAGAATGCTGCTAAACCGCATTCATTTTTCGGCCATTACACTTTTAGACCTCTCCTTATTTGCTGGTTGTTTAATAAGCCCGGAAAAGAGGGTGGTTGGGTGGTGTTCAGCTCGCAATGCTGCCACTGTTAGTAAAATTTTGGAGCCCTATGTGTTTCACACTCGGAACGTAGAGGAGTGAAATGGCGTACATAAATTAAGTGTGACGATGACAAACAACCATTTTGATAACTTTGCTTTCCGAGTGGAACATAGGGCTTCAATCTTTGAAGTCTTTGTATCTATGGTGTTGTTTCTAAGGAGTAGAGTGAGATTGCTAGCCGCACATTCTAGATTCCCTCTTTTCCAGACTTACTATCGCCCCTAGTAAACGAGAGGTTTAGGTGTGTGTGCAAGTGTCAGCCGCGACTCTAACCCTGGATTATGTTCATGGTCAAGGTGTATATTCTTCAATTGAACCACTGATGAACCATAGATAAAGACACAATCAGTAACCTGATCATAAGATTCAGATGAGTGAGTAGTTGCCAAAGATTTCGTGGATTGGCGCAATGTTGCTTTCATCTGAACACCCCTAACTCTGTTGTTTTACCTAATCCTATTTCAACCGACTTTATATGTCTAAAAGGCTATCTTATGTGATCAGCATAACCAACCCATTTCAGTTGATGATTCGCCATAATCTAACCTATTGACTGTCTTATCTTCATAATGCAATTGTCTACGTTCATTTCCAACTCTACTTACCATACTGTGTGCCATACAATTTGATGAGCAGTTGAAAGAGTACATGTGTTATATGCGTGTGTACAGTTAAAGACAATTGATGCTATTCACCACCATCAGCCAAAATAACATCCTGATTGTAAATCTCCGGACATCGTCGATGTATGTTCATACTGCAGGAGATAGAACATTTCGTTCCAGCTAAAATCTATCAACAAATAGCAGGTGGATATCCCATTGCACAAGAGGTAATTCTTGTGACGCAACCCTGTAGATAACTAACTCTCAGTAGGATAAAAACCATCAATCACTAAGGGAAGCGGACTTGGTGATGCACTTTCATCCAGTTGATGGGTCCCAATAGAGATGAAATACGCATCCTGGATTCCATTGTTATCATTTTCAAAATTTTTATTCCTTTATGTTCCTAGAAAGACATAGGGCTTGAAGCTAGAGCTTTGAAGTTTCGGTAGCAATGCTCTTTATTTCTACGAGATGCGGGGTTGCTAGCCTCATGCTCAACCTTCCCTCTTTACTGGCTTAGCAAGGTAAAGGTATGCGTCGGCTGGGGACCAGATGTGGCGTGGTTGACGAGTATTCTACAGATGTGCCACCAACGCAGGATTCCACTGCTAATCGGCATCATCATGCAAAACTTGATATTTTCTAACACCCTTTTGTCACTGGCAAACAATAAATGCTAAACATTTGCTTGTTTGTTCTGGCGATCCCACTTTTTCAAGTACCTTAACAACGCCCTCCCCTCACCCGTTAGCTGAATTTTAGTAGTTGCACAGTAGCAATTATTATTTATTATTATATCCTTTAATTCCTAGAGGAACATAGGGCTTCAGCCGTGCGTCTCCATTGCGTTCGGTTCTCTGCTAGAGTCTTCACCTGGCTCCAAGTCTGCCCACACGTTTTCATCTCCTCTTCACATGACCTCCTCCAAGTCACCCTTACACTGACGACCAACTCGCCGCTTCCCTTTCGGGTTCCACTCGAGCAATGGCTTGTCTAGTGATGTCACTTGATGGTTTCCTCAGAGTATGGCCAATCCATCTCCATTTCTTCCTGCATATTTGTTTCACAATCGGTTCCTGGTTGGTTCGCTCCCAGAGATCCCTGTTGCTGATCTTTTCTGGCCGGCCATCTGATCTTGAGTATTGAGCGAAGACAACTGTTAATGAAGGTCTGTAGTTTGTTTGAGATGCTCTTTATCACGCGCCGGCCAAGTCTCTGATCCGTATAGTAGCACTGACTTCACATTGGAGTTGAAAATCCGGATTTTATTTTTGATGCTGAGTGCTGTTGACCTCCACACAGACTTGAGAGTAGTGAAAGCTTGTCTTGCTTTTCCGATCCTTGCTTTGATATCCTCGTCACTTCCGTTCGCCTGTAGTTGAAACGATGCTTCCCATGTAGGTAGGTAAAAGAGGTTGTTTCTTTCAGGTTCCTCCCATTTATGCTGATTGTTGTCTGTTGTTGTTGTTGCTGTTGGTGGTGTTGCCCGGGAATCTTCATCACCTCTGTTTTCTCTATGTTCACCTGAAGTCCTATCTTTGATGCTTCTTCTGCCAACTTGTTGCTTTTCGCTTGCATATCTTCCAGTTTGTGGGAAATCAGACATATATCATCGGCGAAGTCCAGATCCTCCAATTTTGTTGTGTGAGTCCATTTTATGCCTGTTTCCTGATTGCCCGCTGTTTGTCGCATTATCCAGTCTACTGCGATCAGGAAAATCATTGGCGATAGTAGGCAGTCAGGTTGTCTTACTCCTGTCCTCACTTCGAAGGATTCCGTAAGTTTGCTGTTGTGGATTACTTGGCATGTAGCATTGTCGTACAGCTGTTGGATGAGATGTATAATTGTCAGTGGCACCCCGTAGTAGCGAAATAGTTTCCAAATCACCTCTCGATCGACGCTGTCAAAGGCCTTTTCAAAGTCGATGAGGTTGAGACAGAGAGGTGACTGCCGTCCCAAGCTTTGTTCAATGATGATCCGTAATGTGGCGATCTGATCAATAGATGGCTTGTTTCTCCTGAATGCAGCCTGTTCCGGTCAAATTTTTTCGTCCAGGGCATGTTTGATTCTCTCCAGAATGATGCGGCTGCACAGTAGCAATAAACACATATATATCCACTGACATTATGTTGTATTAATTGTCATTCATGCATGGGCAATTATTCCCCTTTGACCTTAAGTACTCTTGAATAAAAAGAACCATACCTCCTCACCATTAATATGCTTAACAAAAGACGTATAGAAAAAAGTCACTGTAGCAACTAACCCCATCCTCCAGTGGGTGACTCTGTCAACCACTTACCACATATATACCAAGCTGATATTTGGTCATCACTTAATCAAAGAACCAAAACAAAAAACCACCAAAACACCATAATAAATCATACGAGCGGAACATATGTCATGTGTTTATTATCAAATATTCCCATACAAAAGAAAGTGTCTTCTTCATCTCATACACCAACCAGTCAGTGTTATTGTTATTAGATTTTTTCCCCTAGTCACCTGATCTAAGAAGGATAAGCTTGTCTATCGTAAAGTGGGTTTGTGCGTGTGTGTAGCTGATCTAAAACCCCACGCACACACACCCTGACACGTGTGGATGTAAATTTTACAAGTGTGAACCTGTTTTATGTTGAATAGGTGTGAATTAGATTATCTGATAATTTATTATGGATGAATGGTGTGAAACAGCTTCCCCCACAAACCGAGAACACAGCAGTGGCATGAATTATCCTCACTCAGTGTGTCTTCAATTGTAATAACCTAATTAAGGTTTGACCGTTAATAAGGGAACTAAGTATGGAATGTGCCTCATGACGACGGCGACCAACTCGTAACTTCAAATATTGAACGTGTTCAGTATCCTCCCTCTCGAACAAGTTGACGACATGTCGTTTTGCTTTTTTCTTGAGACAATTTACCTACTTACTGCACACAGACCTACTGAGTGTCAAGTCAATTACTAATTTCATTTAGATTATAGGATTTTTAAAGATCTAGTTTGAATTAATTTCAACTGTCAGATCTCGTCACGAATCAGTACATCACTTAAAGAGATCATTGAAAATGAGGGATCACTTGGTAGCTGTTTCGTCCTATCGTGGACCTCTTCATCGGTTCGTACCTGTGACTCCATCAGGCATGAAACCCGAGAACCTTCAGGTTACGAGGCAAAACTCGTTGACTGACTATTCAGCCATTTGAGCCGGAATTCAAGGACGAAGCAGAGCTGTCCAGCGCTCTCTTCTGATTTTCAATGATTCCTTTATAAACTGATGCTGGTTCTTGAGGAAAAAATTCTGATCATCGTTTTCTTTTGTTGTTGCTTCATTGCTTTATTCACTTTCATATACATACGTAGGTCGGAACAAAGTTGATCCAATTCTGTTACAACGTAGTCCAAAGGATACGTCTACTGTTCGAGCACATGGTAAGTTCAGTGTTAAGTTTAAAATCATAAAATGGATGTTCGAAGTATTTTGTTTTTGTTCTTAAAACTATGATTATTATTATCATCAATAACCGCCAACCTTGCTTATCTATCTCTCGTGCTCGGCGGTATGTTATAGCAGGTGATACTGAGGTTAGCTATCGAGTGGGAAATTAATCGATGAGATTGATAGAACATGTGTTACGGATGCTATACCATCGCGTTCCTTTTTGTTCAGGTGCACTAGCTAACATGGGATGAAATTGGAAAAGAGTTGAGGTGGTCAAATCAAAATATGACATCAGTCCATGGAGGCTTTACCTGTCAGTTTTGAGCCATCTAGAGAGGTAAAGGATGCTTGGCTAGAATCTTTCAGTGAGTGAGTGAGTGAGTGATAATCACCGTCTGAAGACTGTTGGTGTCATGGCTTAAAATCGTTTCCAATGATGCAGACCCATTCACTGTCTATAAACATCTAGACCGATTAGACTCTCACAATCTCCATGTGATTATTTTTATCTCCATACATAGCCGTTTACATTAGTTTCTCTGAATTTTGTCCACTTTTGTGAACTTCGTCAGTCACCTAAACTAGATTACTAGACATTTTATAAGCTCAGGGTAAAAGAGCCAAGGTTTGATGTGGCGCAATCTCAACAGTCGTCGCTATAACTAAGAGAAAAAATAAACTTATTATTTTCTGGAATTTGGGAAGACCCCGTCCTGTTCCGGGGTTTGGAAAGCAAGCCATTTGGACATGGATACTCTGCGTCATATTTAAGATTGGCAAGGTGTAGCATCACACACACACCAGGCGCTCAAACAGTGAAACCTGAATGGTGAAGCAGTGAGTAGTTAGGCATAGGCAGGTTGGTGGGATGACACAGCAAAAGGAGATTATGTGAAAAGGAAATCTGAGGGCTTGTGGTGGGTATTCATGGAGAGCTAGTTGATGACAGATAGCCGATTGCGACAGAGGTCTATCTCTGAAATCCCTACCTTCTTCTCCAGAATGCAAGGAATGAATTACAATATAAAACACTATGCACAAAAATGTCGATTAAATTGTATCAACTGTTATACTTACTTGTATGTGTATGTCTACCTGTGTATTAGAAAGTTCATTCATGGTGGAAATCCTTACTCAACAGTCACCTACATTTCTCTGTATTTGGTATTGAATCAAATCTTCTATAATGTACGATACCTACTATACGATTTTGCAAACCTTAGTATGGTTGGTGGAATAGGATTCAAGCCTGTTCTAACCTAAAAAGAGTCCTTCACTGTGTAGGCCTCGATGTGTCACGAACTCGGGCTAGCTGGATTCAATCAAAGTCCAGAGTGCTAACCTTATTTAAGGACCCTGATACTAGTCTGTTAGTGTTGTTTATGCATATGTCTTGTCTAATAAATGGATTACGTAACAGCTAACATGTTTTTAATTAAAAATATTTTCATGTTTAACGACTTACTCATACTTTTAGTTACCAATGATACACTTTCTTACACTAACTTGGGGTAGACCTCAGACTGATTGCATAATAGGCATTCCGTGTTTGTCTGTGTGTGTGTGTGTATGTGCGTAATGCTAGTAATAAAACTAACATGTTCCTTTCGTGTATTTCTATTCCATTTATATTTTTAACATTAATTGTAGTTTTATGACAAAATATTTATCTAAATGTATGTTGGCCATTAGTGGTTTGGAATGCTACCACTATTACTAATAAAAATAATAAGATAAGTAGTTGTGTTGTGTCACTACTTAAGAGGTTTTAGAAATAAAAACAAAGTTACAAGTTATTATTATGATTATTACTGTGTTACTTTGTTACTAATTAAGTAACAAGATGCATTTAAATGCCTTTTTCACTTTTCTCTGACAACTTTTCGGCTGTCTTTTTGGTCCACTATCAAATGTGTACACACGTTCAAACGGTGTGTGTGTGTGTGTGCGTGTGTATGTGTATTTATTTTCATTATGATTAATTCCGGTTTCTTGTTCATATGGTGGTGTTGGCCAGACTTTGTATTTGTGTGTGTGTGGGGGGGTTTGATGTGTTACTTACTTAGCTACCCCTCTATATGTTTTAAAGGAAATGGGGTTAGGGGCAAGACTCGAACCTAGGACGTGTATTGGTTATAAAAGTCTAGTCATTAAGCTGATAGTGAACGACAGTTGTATTGAATGCTGTCATGTAATCGAGGACTTTTCTCCCTCTTACTTGGAATAACTAAAAATTTGGTTGGCATTCGTCAACTCACATCATCTCTGGCGTAGACATTGATATGTGGATATCGATCGAAGAACAAGTGTAGTACACTGTAGTTCGCTTTATCCTCCTTGATGGCGATTGAATGTGTAAGATATGGTAAGGGCTAGTTGTTACTGACCAGAGATGTTTACGTTTTACTTCCCTCGTTAAGTCTTCTAAATATGGTGAACAAAATAGAGGTTAGGCGTAGAGCAGTGTTAGGTAGAGAAAGTAAGTCAATCGATTGAGATGGCTAGGAGATGTGTTGGGCAGAGCATACACAGTCCACCGCCTTCCTCCACAAGTAATGTTAGCTGATATAAAATTAGGTTGGAAAAGAATTGAAGGCAACAACCTGTGAAGCCTTTTACACTTAGTTTTAGGCTGCGATGTAGAAAGGTGTAGAACTGCCTGGTTGGAGTCATCGGGTCTCTAAGATCCAATGTCTGAATGGAGAATATTGAAGTTATGGTTCAGAAGTGTAGTGAGTGACGCAAATGCATTCAGTCTTTGTACAATCTCCGATATCCACTAAATCATCATGTTTTTCCATGTTACTTCTCTCTCTCTTCCTCACTCATTGTGGTTCTTGCGAGTCTCCTTATTTTCTGTCATTTTCTCTACCTTTGTGTGTTACATAGAGGAGTGTAGTGACTGGAAACTCTGTCGGTCAGTCAGTCAGTCAGTTACATCGACTACTGAGTCGCTTCACATTTTCATACTCCCCACTCCTCTAACCTTATACATGAAAGCAGCACACACTTGAATAAGTGTTTATCATAACCTACTGTAACAACAGAAGACAAGGGCCAGGCAACAGATCGTTTATTAAGGAAATCAACACATATTTATATATTTTCATGTACATTATTATAGTTTAATTAAGTAAACAACACAGTCTTCTGAGTGGTTGTTTCTCACTGAAAGTTAATCTTTCATCTCTTTGTGGCCGTTTATTGAATGTCAGATCACATCTATATGCTAACTGTATCCGCCTACGCAAAGCCTTTGTTCTCATTTTCTCACCACCAATATTGGGGACATAAACATTGACGTCAATTACTGTCTACCAACTTTGGCTAGCATCCAGCTCTCACCACAACACTACCGATTCATAGCAATGAATATTTAAAGAAACTACTAATATCGATCAAAAGTTTGACATGGATTGAAAGAATTCGGCTCTCTGAACAGAGTTGGTCGACTGAGTACACAGCTAGTCATCTCGGTGCACAAACAAACGAAACGACCATCTTCTATTCAGATTACTTCCATCTATCTACTAATAAGCCCTACTATTATTTTTGACTTCTGACTGTGTACACCAATCGAAGGTATATATACCAGTGTTGTAGTTGCAGTCAAAATTCATTTGTCAGATGCATATTTTTCTTTCATTCATAATAGGGATAAATTTATCCAGTGAGAGGTGATGATACTACTACCCGCTGGCTGAGGTGTTCAGTAGGCCGAGTGGAATTCAAAACCCTCGGTACCTATTTATTTGAATGAACCAATCAAGTACTTAAGGTAGTAGTGTGGTGAGAGCTGGCTGCTAACCAAATTGATAGACATTAATTGACGTCAATGTTTATGTCCCCAATATTGGTGGTGAGAAAATGAGAACAAAGGCTTTGCGTAGGCGGATCCAGTTAGCATATGGATGATCTGACACAGCCACAAAGAGATGCAAGGTTAACTTTCTGTGAGAAACAACCAATCAAAAGACTGTATTTTCTGCTAACATTAACCTACAATAATGTACATCAAAATCGATAAATATATGTTGATTTTCCTTAGTAAACAATCTATCGCCTGACCCTTGTATTCTGTTTTTACAGTGTTAGTATATACTGTCAATGCGAATTTCATTGACTTCTTGATCGACTGTCATTTTTATGGCATTGTGCAGATCGAATATGTATTGTGATCTGAATAGTTTGTGTGGTTGAAGTTAACCTGAGACTTTCTAGTTTTCAAATGACGAGTCTATTTCCAATGTATGACTCGAAACTCCACTTGTTTGTGTACAGATGAATGACATTAAAACATAATTTGATGCTTAGTGCTGGTGCTGCTGCTGATTTCCACGGGTTCTTTAGATGTTATCTATTGACAGTAAAGCTTTTCTCCATGGTGGTCAATTTCTTTATAAGTGAGTACAGTATAATGTGATTCACTGTCTTGGTCTACGGATGCATAAATTTGAGCTGGCTAACCAGTTGTCTTGATGGCGGAATTTTGAAATGCAATTATTTTACAGAAACTTAACTTATCAAGTCTGTATTCTTAAGACCAGGGAATGGACTTACTATTCATCGACTTGCCTTACTCTATTGTTATTAAACTACTTTATATATTTTGGTGGATGATGGGTGGTGGTGAGCAATGGAATCCAGGTTGCGCATTTCATCCTGTCTGGGACTCGTCAACTGGAAGTACACAAGAGGTGGCTTTCTTGTTCCTCCCCCCCCCCCCCAAGTGGTCTGGTAGATAATTTCTTGGCATTTGAAACAAGGGTCACTGGGTTCGAGTCTCAGCAGGAACATCCAGTTGGCGAGTCCTGAATAGAAGGAAATATGCGTCCCAAATTCCACCATCCACCAAATTACTTCACGTTGATCCTCAGACACCATCGAAGCCTCCGTACTAGGAACTGAGAGACATGTCAACAGAAGCCGAACACTTCGGTTCAGTCAATTTCAGTGGGGAAGTCGAAATTTGACTTAAGGCAAATAAATAAATACGAATGACTGAATGACTTCAGAGTTGTGTTGAAAATCCAAATTTTGTTGTTTCTGCTAGGTGAGTGAGGAAGATTTTCAAACTGGTATAAGATTAATGAAGGCATATCTTACCTTTCCGATTCTGACTGGATTTGACATCTCCATCCGTTCCGCCAGCTGTGGTTGAAATGATGCTTCCTGGCTGGATAAGTGAAGGAGGTAACCACTGTTAAATCTCTCCCGTTGATGGTGATTGGTGCTGGTTGTTGTTGCTGTTGGTTGGTTGGTTGGTTATCTTCATCACCTCCGTGTTCTCTATGTTCACCTGAAGTTCTCTCTTCAATGTCTGCCTCATCTGCCAGTTTGTTGGTTCTCACCCTGCCGGCGCACACCCGATATCTATGGTCGGCCTGTAAATTTGGGCTACCGATATCCATGCTGAAAATTCCATACTTGTACTGAAAATACGGTATGGAATCAAGCTGTAATCAAAATAAAACAAAATAAAATAAATTAGACATATATATCATCTGCGAAATTCAGGTCTTCTAGAGTCTTCTTATCGGTTGTCCAGCGTACTCCTGTCTTCTCACTCCCACGCACAGTCTGACGCATAATCCAGTCCATCACAATTAAGAATATCATCATGGGTGATAATAGGCAGCTCTGTCTTACTCCTGTATGCACTTTGAACGCCTCGCCGAGTTTTCCGCTGTGGAACACTTGACACGTGGCTTTACATTTACATAATTAAATATTAATCACTGGCATTTGAATTACTGTGGTTAATAAAACGTGGGATCAGAAGTGTGAATTAATGGATCACAATTGAGGTGATCATAGTTATAATAATAACAAGGATAAATTCATTCAAGTGTTTATATAATCTAGGTAATGGTAAGTGTATAGGTGGAATGTGCATTCTAGTAGGGTTAATGGGGAAAATAACTGTCGCCGCATAGAGATTAGGTAATATAATATTAATAAATTATGAAATCGATATTAAAATGCACAACTGCAACATAGAATGATATCAATAATGCAGTTAGCATTACAAAAAATAAAATAACAAGATGATATTTGCAGTACATATGAACTCTGATCAAGATTTGACCGGATAGTTGCAAAATAACTGAGCATTCAGTGAGAAGTAGACATTTATAAAATTATATTTTTTACGAGTTGATCACGGAATGATATCAGTTAGAGAACCATTGAAAACCAGGGAGTACTGGACAGCTGCTGTTTCATCCTAGTTTGGGAATCATCGGCAGTACGCACCCACTGGGATTCGAACCCGGGACCTTCCGGTTACAAGGCAAGCTCGTATACCATTCAGATTAATTTTCTATAGTTTGGTTTGTAAGGATTAGTTATGTTTTACGAGTTGATCGCGGACTGATGCTCGCTAGTGACTTGCTACATGATGGAGTCTCCTGGAGTTCTAGTGAGAAGTCGTGACCAGTGAGGTTCAACCAGATGTCACGTGTGTGGATGGATGTCCCACCAACGACAATGGTTGGGGTCGCGCTAAATCACGAATTGGTAGAAGTTAGAATTCATGAGCCGTTGAATCGGGTCCCAGTGGCTGAATGGTATATGATCTTCCTTTGTAACCGGAAGGTCCTGGGTTCGAACCCTGGCAGTAGGTGCGTACTACCGATGATTCCCAAACTAGGATGAAACAGCAGCTGTCCAGTACTCCCTGGTTTTCAATGGTTCTCTAACTGATATCAGTCCGTGATCAACTCGTAAAACATAACTAATCCTTACAAACCAAACTATAGAAAATTATATTTGTAAAATCTCAGCGAAATTGAAATGATTAATTCCAACGTTTCGTTCGGCAATCTGGTCCGAACTTCTTCAGGGAAATTAATCGAAATTAACATAACAGAGGTTTATATATATATATATATATATATGACAGGACAAACAATTTAAAACAAGAGATGTACTTTTATATATAAACATACAATTTTATTCAAAACAATTAGTCCCTTCTATAAATTTTGATAGCATTATTAGAAGACGGAGATTATCTGAAAAACAATGTGATGTATTTGCGCTATACATTTCGAACAATCTGATCACACATTTACTTGTCAAGTCAAGTATATATATATATAAATATATATATGGAAAAGTTAAATTAAACAAAGTGACTGAAAAAAGAATTAAGAATAATTAACACAAACGTTTGGTAATCCAATCAAATAAGGATTACCAAGGTAGGTTAAGAGTAATAACAAACTGTTTTTGAATACACAAGGGGGGCTTAAGTTTATGAATGGCTATAGCCTCAGCGTATTTCAGTAAACGTCCTTGACCGTTTTTATAGATGACCTTAAAGGCTGAGTTAACATCAACCTTATGGTTCATCTCGATTAAATGTTTAGCTATAGACGAAGTTGGTAGTCTGACACCTGCATCTATTGGCTTGTCACAATTCATCTGTTTTTCTAACCATTTTGGATATGCTCTCCCACCCTCACGTGCAACGCGCGATTACTCCTCCCTATGTATGTATGTCCACACACACACGAAAATTAGTAAATTGTGTGGGATGTGATATAATCACTTGTGCACTTTTGAGGTTTGCAGTGAAGCATATTTTTAGCTTTTTCCACAATTACAAGCTGGGCTGCATAGTAGGTTCTACGGATGATCGAATTCAACCTTTGTCTCAAAATCCTACTATTTATTTCCCCGTTATATGGTGATTTGATGAAAACCTTTTCCTTAGGGACGGTATGGATTGTAGGTTTAGAGGTTAGTTGACTTCTACACCTACATTTTTCAGATAATCTCCGTCTTCTAATAATGCTATCAAAATTTATAAAAGGGACTAACTGTTTTAAATTTTTGAAAAGAAGACTCCCTCCATGCACTATCAAACGGTTAGATGGACTTCTTACCCTGAAGTGTAAAGTAGCATCTGAAAAGGTGAAATTGGATTTTTATAAATCTTGTCTCTCAACTCACACATTCCCGAAGGCATTTTGCAAATCTCTTCGATCTTCTAAACTTCAACCAAATATTTCAAATCTTATTCGTCTTACGAAATCTCACATTGACAATTCTAATGAGAAGTTATGTGGATTGATTGAACTCCATTTATCGTCATCAAATATATTGTCTGATGTCTCCATAATTTGCCAAATCAAGTTCATTAATTTTTGTAGCTCTGCCGTTAATAAGACGAAAGAGAATACTAGATTGAAATTGCTTGGATCTTGTACCTCTGACTTTCAATTAAACCAATTCCCATTAAATCCTGATAAGTATGTGACAAATCTGTCATCGGTTGAACTTTTATTACATGAAAAGGAGGTGCTATCACTTGGTTTCAATTTTTCTATCCCTCATTCAACAATATTTCGGACTTAGCAATTGATTCTCAGTTTGAAAAGTTGTGTGATCAGTTGAGTTTCCTAACTGCTTCCTCGACAGATGACCAAAGTTGGTTGAAAGTTAAATTTGTAGATGTAGCACACCAATTCCGTAATTTAAGTCGGAAACAAAGAAGCATTTTAACATCAACTCATTTTAAAGTCCTAAATGAATTACTTAACAGATCCGATTTAGTTATTTTGAAACCTGACAAAGGATCTGGTGTAGTTGTAATGGACAGATGCGATTACAAAACAAAAATGTTATCCATCCTTAATGACAAAAGCAAATTCATAGCCGATGTTCCTTCGGATGATATCAATTTACAAAACACCTTACAATGACTCTGAGTGAGGTCAAATACATAGTTCGAACTAGTAGATTGGGGGAGGGTGGTCAGATTGTCAGAACACAAGAATTTAACTAACGTTAGAATGGTTGATCTCACGAAAATAAGACATGTAGAAAGAGGAACTCAGCAGTTGTACTGCATGCATTAACACACAACTCCACAATAGGGTGGGTGAGAGAGACAGTTAAAATTCTAAAATGTAATATAGCAGGATGCAGAAATAGAGAGGTTGATTACTGTATCTTTTTTCATCGAATAATCTACAGACAACCTATGTAATAGGAATGACTCATCACCAATACCAGAGATATGGAAAATACTACTTCCAATCAAATGAAGAGATGAAAATTAATGAAATTATATAGAGGAAGTGAGAAAGTTGTGTGAGTAGTGTCTTGATATGATTATGAGCGATAATAAATTGTGCTCGAAACGTGGTCATAAGTAAATATTACTTTGTATAACACTGTGAGACATTATGAAAATGAATTTCCGCCATCATGGAATTATACTCCAACAAAGTAGAAAATTTCAACTCTTATAATGACAAAATATAGTGAACAGAGGAATGATGATTTGGGGGTGTATGAATTAAAACATGATTGATTAATATAACGCTCGAAAAATAGACCATAAAGAGGTAACGATAGGCAGATTGGTTGACACACAAGTGAAAGCCACCAACACATTTCCAGTGAGCAAAAGAGAACACACATGAATGTAGGCAGGCAGGCAGACAGGGCGAGCGACAAATGGGAAGTATATATATGCGCATCTATGTAATGTAGTATATATGAAATACAAAAAGTAACTCAACGTTGGAGATATACATAATTTACGATAGCAATAATAATAATAGTAATAGTAATAATGACAGTAATTCGTTGTGAATGAAGAAACTGGCCTCTTTGGATACTTACTGCTACTACTGCTTACTACTACTTAAAATCGAAGTTTTCAGTAGTATATCTCAGCAGTAGACAACAATTAATAGAATGGGGAAAATGAAGAAAAAGCAATCAAGGCAATCGAGATAAACAGATAGATGGCGAGATAGAGTTGACAAGTAGGTACGTGGGTAGGTAGATAGGTAGGTGTACACACATAAGAGAGAGTTTGTCAACTGTCGCATAAAATGACTAGACCCAGAAAAAAGAGAGTAATCAACTGCTTTGACTAGTAATCAAATAAATTGGAAAGGAGAAAAGAGTGCATTCTCTCTTCCTATTGTGATTGTACAACAGTGTGTGTGTTTGTGAATAGTTAATGTGATTATTAACAGAAATTATGAAGAACAATAATTATAAGCTGTATGTGTATGAATGACATCTTAAAACGTCTTAAGTCAATGACTAAATTTAAATGAGGTAGCAAAAGGTTTCTTATGCAGGCAAAGTAATAAGGGAGTGTGGGGGGGGGTCGCACATAGAGGATGGAGGGTCATACCCAGAATGTACGAAGTAATGCAGTCATCAGGAGTCCATAGATTCCACAGTAGGCCAAGGTAGTGGTATGTCAGACCTGTTTCCACTGTACCCAGAGTACTAGCTGTTTCAGGACAGTCGTAATGGCCTCTCTTAGGGGACTACCCGGCTAAGCTCATTTATACGCGTAGGGATATAACAAAACAAATGCAAACTTGCGTTAAGATATCATTTAATATATTAAGATATAAAATATACATATGTAAGATACAGTTACTTGGTGAGTTATTATTGTCCCAAAAAACAAATAAAGTCCTACGGAGTTAAAGTTATGAAGTAGTCTTTCCCATCTACTATTGCTCACTCCACGAAGGAGTATGCCAACAACCCGAGAGGTACTTGTGAAGAGAAGAGGAGGTTGAAGCAAAGATTTTAAATATGGATATACGGATTAGGCACCGACCAGTGATGTTTGGCGGTAGTGGGAAGCCAAAGAACTGGAGAAGTTATATCATCCGTAGTGCGCGGTGAACAAGATGGATTCCGCTATTCAACATATCAATTAACACCCATGGTGTGCAGTGAATTCTCTGTTTTTTTACTTTTTTACAATGAACGCATAATTTGATATTTTTCGGCCTCCACAGTCTGCCGTTTGGAGTATTCAGCACCTGGAGGGTTCAGCAATCTATTTATTACACAATAGGTGATAAAGATCTTTCAGCGTTAGCTGTATGGCTTGTTTACACTAGGTGACCTAATATCGAGCTGTTGGTGGTTTTCGCTAAATCTTTATTTAGCCACAAATGCAGATGCTCTGAAGCAAGAAGAGTCTAGTTCCCAGAACAATGGTTATTAATAATGGCTTCACAGGAGCAGCTGAAATGATAAGTATAGACTAGTTAGCTAGCCTAGGTGCGTCGTCGTTCAGTTGGAAAATCACGACTAGTTGTGTAGAAAATATGAGCTGCATCTTATCTGCGTCAAAAGTTATTTGAATCAGTTTTCCTAGTTCTTTGGTCACCGCTTCACATGGTATGTCACCTTTGAATTGCAATCGCATACATTAGGGCTTCTTATTCACAGGTAGGGAACAGTTTATCATTTTCTTGACATGTGTTTCAGAATGAACTCTTCTGGATAGTTATTTCCAATTAAGGTGTCATTTACATTCTTAAGTTGGTCTTCAATTACATATTCTAAACAAAATAGGTCTGACCATGTAACTGAGGGTTTTCATCAAACTTCTTTTGCATTTCAAGGGAAAACAGCTACGAAAGCGTCTATATAAATACTGGAAAAGCTATTTTAGAGGCTGACAGTGTCGAAATTCACGGATGGCACGACGTATGCTAACGCAAGATCTTATACCCACAACTCCTATAGCATTTCTTCCGCGCGATTGTCCAAAATACGAAATATATTTCGGGACTAAAATCGTAGTGCGAGGATAATTGCTCAACTGGCCAAGGATCGTGCACAAACAGCCATACGTAACACGACACCCTGCCAAATCGCGTGGATGTTTGACCGCAAACCTTCAGCTAAACAAGTCGATTTATACATCGAAGGTCATTCATTGTCCAGTGTTGAGTGATAAATGTTGTTGGCCAATAATTTTGGGAGATTATCTACCACTACACTATATTGCCTTCTCCACGTAATTATCTTGCACAAATTTCTTTATATGCCGCCACCAAGGTTTTGTGAGAAAGACATCTGAAAAGTAAGTTCCTTTTAAAATTCTTTTTCACAAGAGAATTCGATGCATTACTGGACTAAGAGACATTACAACGAGCCTATCCAAGTTAATTCCACAAAGGATGAATGCATCATGTTGGTCATGAACATTCCACAACTACGGGAGGACATCGGAAGCCTAGAGAGGATGAGTCCAAATGAACGTCACTAAATGGTGGACCAGACTTTGCAAATGACACAGTGATACTTAGCGTAACTTGTGTACATTCGAATGCTGGCACTGCATGTGTGAATGCGTTCAGTTTCGCATACAACAATTAAATTCAAGCCAAACAAACCTAGGTGAAATGAGCTTGCCTGTAGCACAAAAAATTACGCAAAAGTAGAGGAACCACGGGCTTTGGAATGCTCCTAACATCTACAGCTACCCCATGGGCCCTACACAAACTCGCCGGACATCTTATAGGTCAGCATATCCTACACGTTCTAATCTTTCAAGTCACTTCTATCTGAAATATCACCTACATACTTTACGGTAATTCTTTTGTCAAATCACTGTTATACTCTATTTTATCTTAACTACCTAGGCGTTTGATAAAGCTAAAACTTACCCTTTTCATTCACACTCTTCGCTCGCTTAAAGTTCGGTTGCTTTGATGAAAAAATATAACAACACCAATGTTTGACAAAAACTATATTTTCATCGAAAATGTCATAGTTTTCCATGGTAAGACCAGTATGGTTGGCATTATACATTGCAAACGTATACTACCATTCCAAGGACACTATAGCTCCTCCTCGTATTTATCTCGTTAATATACTTTCAATGATGCATTACCCATAATTGCATTTTATACCATTTTGCAGCTTCCCGCGACGTTCTACTTTTCCTGCAATGGCTATTAATCACGTGGGGGCATAGCACTTACCCAAATATAGTTAACTACCCTTTAGGGATTATATTTAGATCTTGCTAATGGCCAGATATCAAGTAAAATTCAGTTGGAACTATGATCAAGACCAGCATCCCAAGTATAGTCAAGTCATAATTTCAGCCATGCAGTTCTGTAGAAATGATACATAACAAAGCCATCATAGCGGACCTCAAAAATATCACCTGCTGAATGACACGACCTCGATCATGTTCAGACAATGTTATCGGTCATCAGAATTACTTGCGTGGTACTGCCATTCGATGCAAACAGTTCTACAAAGGCAATAATAATCATTGCATATACTCAGCTCGGAAAGACTAGATCTCACTGGCGTGGAGCAAGACTGATCATTGAAAACCCAAAGTCCGATGGTCAGTGTAACATTGCTAGAGACGGCCTAGATTGGCATACGCCACCCCCCTTACAGGTCTTATTAGTGACACCTCCGTCACCAGTCACATAACTACCTAGATAAATGAACTTATTGATCACTTCGGAAGGATGAGTGCATGCTGATGCCAATCTTGCAACAACACTTTCCACTCCACTGGCAAAAAGCACATGCCATACAAACACTGGTCGCCAACCGATTCAGTAACCTGTATGTTATTACACAGTAAGACGATAGCATCTGAATACTCCAGGTCGAAAAGTCTACCCGCAGGTAGTAAACCTACATCACCATCTCATGCATACTTCATAGCTGTCTCGAGAACGTAGTCAGTGGTAAAGTTGAAGAGAAGTGGTGAGACTGCGCAACCCAATCTAACCCCATTGCTGTGAAAATAGCGGTGGCAGTAAGCCTTTGCCCTACCTAAGGTATTGTGTGTCAAGGGCTTTCAGCATGTTGACAAACTTCTCAGAAACACCTCTCCTTAACAGACACTGTTCTTAAGAACAACTCTGTCCAAAGAATCGAAGACAAACCATTATACCAAGAAATATGCTTGTTGGCCTGCAAATCGATGTCGCACCAACTGGCGAAGACTGAACATATGATGAATGCATCCACGACATGAACAAAGTCCAGCCTGCTCTCAAACAGCCAAAATTTCTCATGCGTCCTACGCAGCCTGCAGTGCAGGACACCAGCCAATATTTCAGACGCGAATGGTAACAGGCTGTTTGTAGCTTGCACTACGTACACCCTTTCTAAAGACAGACACGGTAATAGCTTCGTTCGTCCACTTTTCTGAATAATCCAGTCAAAGGAACTGACTTTAAACAGCCGGAAGCAGGGTGCCCTATGGAGCGTTAGTACTTTAAGCATCTTTCGAAAGACTGGCACTAACCAAACATGGAGCAATTTTATGTTGGTTGAATACACACAAGCTATCTATCATTTACCCAGTTGACAGCCACATAAACAACTTGACACGGTTAACGTGGGTGGGTGAGGGTGGATAGACTTCGGTCCCTCTCTCGATGTGTTCTTATGTGGTCATGCGTTCATGGCCTTTGTCAGTTAAGCCCAATGCACTGCTTTGACAAAAGCGAAACGGCGAATGAGAACGTCTGGTGTTGACAACCAGATTGAGGAACATGTAGATCCACCTAGGGGAGCTAGAAATCCCAGATTCCAATCTCCTATGGTGTACATGGGCTCTAGAATCCATACTGATCAAATAGCATATGAACCTGGTTTCGTCACCGGAAACCATGGGAACACAGCTCCTGACGCTGCTGCTGGATCAGGCTTCAAGTCAAAGGCTCGGAGAAGGGGAGATGGTCCTTTAGGACAACCACGTGCTTCGTTCTCGGCGCCCAAGCAGTATCTCAGGCCTTGCACATACTATGATATAATTTTGTCTGGTGCATCTCTCTTCGTACCCATAATGTACATCAAGTTTGTATTTGGAATAAAAGAAAATAAATACCCATTTGACAAGACACAAGAAAACACTGAACATCAATTTCACCTCCCAAAAAAGAAGTAGATACAAATACAAAGACAAGAAATATTACCCCATTCACAACAGCAACGAAAATAAGCATAGGAACCAATAATTAGTAAATTTAAAAAATACATAAAGAATGAGGAACCAGAGCGATATATGCACTCTAAGTTCAAAAAAGAGTTAGTGTATGATTATTATGAATTCAGCTGTATTTTTATTAGAATACAAAATATTTTAAAAAGGAAAACAAGATCACAGAGTAGATGGTTTGTGATGAGATGAATCACTGGTGTCTGTGTGTTTGAGTCCTTCAGTCGACTATCATATTTACAAGTAAGTGTATGAAGGAAATTATCCAAATCAAAAAAGAGAAACGGAAATGCACGCAACTAGCCAATCCCCGTGATTTCCCCAATGTCAGCTCTAAAAAAAACAAAACAAAAAATGTATGAAAAGATAACTTCTCAAATATTGTAGTCAATTTACTGGAATATGAAAAATTAGTGCCGATAAACCCATATGTACACAAAACAGATTTGGGTCACAATACACAATATTCGTTCATAAACCTGTCTTAGGCGTTCAAAAATTATTTATCATTACTCTGACTCTGACTTGGTAATCCAATTTTAGCGCCAATGTTCATTTTACCAGATAATATTTTTACCTCCCTCTGTTCGCTCACCTGGTTTGCGTATGTCTTATCTTTCATCGTAACCCGTACACATTGTCACCCATACTGATAAACAAAAGCCGATTCTTCATGCTCTGTTATCTTTTATATAAGTATGTATGACAAGTACAGGTGTATGTGTGATCAGAACGTCAGAAAGGCGTTGCACAAATAACGGCGAACATATATCACGAATCAGACTTCACGTGCTTTCCTTCCAGTATACTTGTGGAAGTAGAAGGCAGGCAGTCAATTACAACTTGATTTTGTATTACGGACCCAGAGGAATCCTGAATGTTTTAAAAAACTGTGCTACCTACTTTTTTACGACACAGCTAGAGTATCTCTTGTTACGTTTGCTATATCATGCACGAAAACACCTCACGATAGCTTTTATCCTCACATGCAAATACACATTACACTACATTAGATAAACTACATCTTATTATTTTCTCAAATTCATGAAGGGAACTAATTGTGTTCAATATCACTTTTATTTAGTAATTCCCATGACTTAAAAGGTAGACGAGAAACGGTAACCGTTCCATTGTCAACACCAACAGTCTACATGTTAGCAGTTAAACGACAAGGAGCCTGACTTGACTTGAGAAACGACCATGCATATTGTCACTTCTTCGTCAAGACCATCTATAATAATAATTTCAAGTAATTGTATGCTTCCTTTAACAACTGTGGAGGTGTGGCTCAGTGACTCACGGGTTCGAGTCCTGCTCCACGTACTTCTTCAGCTAGCTTCAGCAACTCGATAGCACCAACCCTCACACCAGACGAGTGTGACTCTTAGTCTGATACATGAAAAGTCTATTCACGGGTGAGTTTAAACAACCTTTGAGATTTAAAACCACAGCATTTGCTCATTTGGCGACTAATTATCATACAATGACTCTCCCAAAGAGAACGAATTTAACTACAGGATTATGATATTGTGTATGAGCTCTCCATTCCATTCACCAACTACTGTCATATCCCAACACTAAAAAATAAATTCATAAGACGCATAAACTTTCGTATCATAAAAAGTAAATTACAAAAAAAAATCATACTGTTTGATCAAATTAGTGACCACCTAAAATCAACTCCTTCCCACTATGAATGGCTTAAAAAATCACGTGTTTCTGATACACTAAGTGTGCATGGAAACCTACAATTTGACGAATTATTAAAACACTTTTTCATCTCATTGTAAACACTATATATATACATTACAGAATACTCATGGAAATTCCATCATGGGTAAATTTTATTTTGATAGAGTCTCACAGTGCTATACAGTAATATTTACTGATGACGTTTCGAGCACAATTTATCGCTCATAATCATATCAAGTTAATCACACGACTTCCTAAACTCTTTTATATAGTTCCATTGTTTTTCACTTGATTTGATTGGTAGTATTATTTTCCATATCTCGGGTATGAGTGATGATTCATTCATATTGCATGTGTTGGGTGTAGATTCGATGAACAAGGATTCAGTAATCAACGTCTCTCGCTCTCCACCTACCTAGATTACATTTTAGAATTTTAACCCTCTCCCACCCTATTGTGTGGTTGTGTGTTAATGCATGCATTGCAATTGCCGAGCTTTTTTCTAAATTACTTATCTTCTCTGGGTCAACCATTCTTACCTTAGCTAAATTCTTATGTTCTGACAATCTGACTACCCCTGACCTACTAGTTTGACCTATGTAGTTGACCTAACAGTCATTGCAGGGTATTTTGTAAATTATATTATTTTGTCTAATTGGGTCCACTGGGTCCTTTAACCTACAAAGCTTGTCCTAGCTGAGTGAGTTTGTAGGTTTAAATGCCACCCTAATTCCTGCTTTATTTAGAATCCTACGTAGGGTCTCAGATGTCCCCTCTTTATATGGTATAACTGTAGATGACTTATATTCTCTCTTATTTATGTTATTATTACTAGTTTCACAATTCTTTTTGTTTTTCTTTTGGCGTTTTTCAATCTTCCTAATGAATTTTAGAGGATAGTTATTTAGAACCAACGCCTCTTCTATCTGTTTTATTTCATCATTTAGGTCTTTTTTTGTGCTACTTAGTGCCATTGCTCGGTTTGTTAAACACTTAATTAAGCCTGCCTTAACAGTTAAAGGATGAGATGAATTAAAGTCTAAATATCTATTAGAATGCGTTGGTTTTCTATAAACACTAGTGTGTAGTTTACCTTCTTCTATTCGTTTTATTTTACAATCTAACATAGCTAATTCTCCGTGCTCATTTTCGGTTTCAAATGTGAATTTTATTCCCTCCACTAGTGAGTTTATGTGTGTCAAGAAGCTAGAGAGGGGTAAGTTCTGTTTTTAACACTGTGAAAGTGTCATCCACATATCTCCACCATATTTTTAGAGTAGGATTAAACGTAATAAGTGCCATATTTTCCCAGCTATCCATAAATATATCTGCTACGATAGGGGATATTGGTGATCCCATTGCTAGCCTATTTGAGGTGAATTATGTTCAATGTGTAGTATAACCTCACTGATACGTTAAACGAAACCACGAATTTAGCATAATACATTACACATCCAACTTGGTCTATCGGTGGTTACGTCACAGGATGATACTGCATGCCGTTATGGTCTTGCAAGAGGATCCTATTACCCAGTCAATAGGTTTATCGAGTCGATGGCTCAATGGTAGAATGCTCGCCGACCACGCCACAAGTGGTCTGGGTTCGACTGTCGATCGACGGCACACCTAAGCTTCACCTAGCCGGTAGGTAGTAGGTCCAGTAGAGGGGAAGGGTTGGATGTGAGGCTACCTCTACCTTACTGAAACTGCAAACATCAAGCTTGAAGCTCCATGTTTCACTCGGGACGCAAATGAATGGAAAAATGGTCCAACTATCTACGGTTCTTCAGCGCCAAACACCACTTTAATTTCACCGGGTAAGCTTTAGTTCCGAAACCTACCACTACTACTACTAACAACTACTACAAACAATAGAACCATCCCCTGCGACGACAAATATATAAAGCACAATATGGTCCCGAAAATTCCAGCCAGTTGTCAGTGAACTCTACATTTGACTGGACAGTCATAGATTCATGAAAAAAAACTTGTCAATCTTCAATAGAATCGGAAATATATATACGTCAAACATTTTCTTTCTTCCGTTGCGTTCCAAGTGGAACATAAGGCTTCAAGCTTGAGCTTAAAAGTTTCAGTACCAGTGGGGTTGTTTCTTTCATTAATCAGGTGTCTTTGATAGCTGCACGCCCAGTCACTCCTCTTTACCAGGCTTACTACCAGCCAAGTGAGGTTTACGGATGCGTCGGCTGGGAATCGAACCCTGACCAAACGCGCGGTTGGCGAGCATTTTATCATTCAGCCACCAACGCACATAAATAGTGAATATCTCAACATTTCATTAGTCAGATTGTAACACCATAAACCAAAAGTGGACCTGTCAATGAATTCTACTCTTATAAGAGTGAGATTACCAGGACATGGTGGTAAACTAAACCAAAAATATTTCTGGTATGATTACTAACAGTCATTCACTCATAAATTATGAAAGATTAAAACTTCTGATTGATAAATCGACTAGCATACACTCAGTCATTATGGCAGCTTTCTACAGACATTATACTTTTGCTGTGATTTGAAATTTCCGTAGCGACTATTTCAGTACAAGTATGGATTTCAGCATGGATATCGGTAGCCCAAATTTCGCAGGCCAACCATAGATATCGGGTGTGCGTCGGCAGGGGATCGAACCCCGGGCCATGTGCATGGTCGGCGAGAGTCCTAACCACTGTGCTACCGACGCACTAGGTTGGTTTTCCCAGGTAGCGTCTCTAGCCACACACCCAACCTTCCCGCTTCTTCCAGGCTTAGGACCAGATAATAAACTAGTGAACTAGTAGGGGGCTGCTTTCGCTAACTTACACCATCTCTGGCGTAGCCGTAACATCCGGCTATCAACCAAGGGACGTGTGTACTGCTCAGCAGTTCGCTCCGTCCTTCTCTATGGCTCTGAAACATGGTCAATACGAGTTGAAGACATGAAAAGGTTGACTGTTTTTGATCACAGATGTCTACGATCTCTTTCTCACGTTAGGTGGTATAATAAGGTAAGTAATGTTGACGTTAGGCGTAGAGTGTTGGGCAAAGAGGGAAAATCAATCGAAGAGGCTATAAAGTTACATAGATTGAGATGGCTAGGTCACGTGCTGCACATGCCTAACCATCGCCTCCCCCGACGGGCATTACTAGCTGATATAGGTGCAGGTTGGAAAAGAGTAAGTGGTGGCCAAACAAAAACATGGCATCAATCCATGAAATCCTTGACAGTTAAACTGAGTCAGGTAGGGAGATGCAGACTTCCGGGTTGGGGCCCGCCCTCGGGACTCTAAGAATCAATGGCTGGAGACAATAGGTGACATGGCTCAAAATCGTTGTTAATGGCTTACGCAGATGTATTCAGTCTCTGTAATCTTTCATATTCCTTTCTACCATTACTCATTCTGTTTCACTCTTATACTTGTCAAAACTCTATTGATTCTCTTCACTCATCTTCTCGTCTACCTTTGTGTGCTATTTGGAACGTGGCAACTCGAACTGCTGCACTTCGGTGCCAAGTTCTATGTTGAACCCAGACAGACAGAACTAGTAGGGTATGGCTAAAAAACGAATTGCCCAGAAAATATGCCGAAGGAAATGGAGATGGATTGGACACAGACACTGAGGAGCCAGTCAGGCCCTCCAGTGGCACCCAAATCGGAAACGACGAGTACGACGTGGGTTCGAGGGTGAGAGAGAGGAGATTGTGTGTGAGACGAAAGCTGATGGGCAATCGTGAGGCTAGCTGAAAAGAACTGCAGAGAAGACGATGAAATTGAGATGCGTTGTTGAAGCTCAATGTTGCACTCAGAACCCAAAGGAATAACAATAATAATAATATGCTATATAAAATGTAAAAACCACTTCACTTACGCGGAAATAGATCGAATAAAAGCTGATGTTTGCCAGTGGAATAAAGTAATCTTCATAAAAATATATTTACTACCTTTTTCGTTCACATGATCCCCTACTAATTACTTTATTCGTTGTAATGAGTGGATCGACAACAATATTGGCAGTTGATTTGCTCTTGTTTCTCAAAGATTTACTGGGAGCAGTACTACTACTGCTTTTACTGGCAACAGCATCATTCTCATCGCCATGATCGTGTAAATATAAACGACGAAATTTACTTTTTCTTGAATTAGATTCTTTTGCACCGGAGTCTGGAGGTTGATTCTCACTAGTTCTAAAAAGAAAACCAAACTTCAGTGATACATAAATATATATACTACACAATTTACAAATTCAACAACTGATCGCTATTCCATGCAGTCAGAAATAAGCCACGCCTAGCCTATTGTGTCAGGGTTAACGATACTCGCGAATATCAGTGAAAGATTTCTGCTGTAACATTCAAACTTACAGGTACAGCAAGATTGATTCCTGTGGGCTGCGAAAACAACAAGGGAAGGCTGTTCAAATGAAGGATGACTAAAACCATCTGCAAGTACCATGAACAGTGTTATACAGCAAAAGTGCACGAGATAGAAGAGGCATTAGAGCTAGGTGATACCACACTATTTGTAAAATACCAATCATTAAGGAGATATTTTCCGAGAAATGCGAATTCTTAATTAACTGACAGGATAGACAACCACAACGTTAGAAGGAACATTTCGGGGAGCGATTCAAGTGACTGACAGATACACCCAACTGGATCACTACAAAACACCTACCTGAATGGGATACATACGGGGATAAGTTCGGCATAAACACACCCGGGAAACACAGATACCCTTTAGGCCAGGAAGAGGGTGCATTCACCAAACTTTCACCCTTCGATAGATTCTAGAACATAGGTATACATACCAGTGTCCAACACTTGTCATATTTCTTAACCTGAATGTGCTACTTTACCCTGCTGACTGGAAAGTGCTGCAGCCATGTCTCGCTGTGAAGTGAGTACACAGAAAGTTTATCGCAGTAATCATGAAACTAGTCGAACTCACGAATTAGTGTAAGAGCTTATGGGGAGCTGTCATCTGAAATGACATGATCATTCTTCCCATTTTTGTTCAAATTTCATCATGGATGTACTTTTAGAAGATGTAACCCGAATCGACTTTACCAACTTAGCGAAACAGTCTCAACGACTTAGAGTGTGGCCATGATATTGTCCATCTAGATGAAGACAGACAAAAATTCAGACTATTCTGAAAACCTCGACCAGAATGGTTGGCATGCGATTCGCCCCTGTCAAATGTCAGGTGATGTTGCAGGGACTGGTCTTCGCCGACTTCTAATTCAAAGATGGAAAGTCAGGTGGTTGAGCATGTGTAGTCCACTTCATTTGTTATTTTGAAATAGTCTAAACTAGTGGGTAGAAGAGTTGAGGTTGTCAATAGAGTCAAGTGGATCTAAGTCGAAACGTTCAATGCCATAAACTATCTTTGAACCTTCCACAAACGAAATAATATTCGACAACGGAGTACAATACAACCAATCATACCTAGTGTGTGTGTGTGTGTGTGTGTAAGAGGTCATAACACCAGGCTATTCAAGCTTTAATAGGTAGCGTGGTACTTAAACCAGTGATTCGTTGATCCAAAGTTGAATTAATAAACATGCAACAACATGTCAACGAACTCGTGTTGTAATCTGAAGGTCCTGGATTCAATCTCTGGTGAGGTGAGTCATGGATGCGTACTGATGCAGAGTTCCAAACAAGCACAGAACAGCTGTCCTACACTCTCTGCTGCTTTCCAATGGTTGTCTGACTTCAATTAGCGAAAACTGAAGTCAACTTGTGATAAATCGTAAATCAATCAAATCCCTGAAAACCAATACTTGAACATAAATTTACCACATTAATGTTTTACACGCCACCGACAATTATACATCTCATCCAACAGCTGTACGACAATGCTGCATGCCAAGTAATCCACAACGGGAAGCTCACGGAATCCTTCGAAGTGAGGACAGGAGTAAGACAAGGCTGCCTACTATCGCCAATGATTTTCCTGATTGCAGTAGACTGGATAATGCGACAAACAGCGGGCAATGAGGAAACAGGCATAAAATGGACTCACACAAAAAACTTGGAGGATCTGGACTTCGCCGATGATATATGTCTGATTTCCCACAAACTGGAAGACATGCAAGCGAAAAGCAACAAGTTAGCAGAAGAAGCATCAAAGATAGGACTTAAGGTGAACATAGAGAAAACAGAGGTGATGGAAATTTCTGGGCAATAACAACGACAACAACTGACAAGTCAGCATAAATGGGAGGAACCTGAAAGAAACAACCTCCTTTACCTACTTGGGAAGCATCGTTTCAACTACAGGCGGAACTGACGAGGATATCAAAGCAAGGATCGGAAAAGCAAGACAAGCTTTCACTACTCTCAAGCCTGTGTGGAGGTCAACAACACTCAGCATCAAAAATAAGATCCTGATTTTCAACTCCAATGTAAAGTCAGTGCTACTACACGGAGCAGAGACTTGGCGCGTCATAAAGAGCATCTCAAACAAACTACAGACCTTCATCAACAGCTGTCTTCTCTCAACACTACTCAAGATGAAATGGCTGGCCAGGAAAGATCAGCAATAGAGATCTCTGGGAGCGAACCAACCAGGAACCGATTGTGAAACAAATAGGCAGGAAGAAATGGAGATGGGTTGGTCATACTCTGAGGAAACCATCAAGTGACATCACTAGACAAACCCTCGAGTGGAACCTGAAAGGGAAATAGCGAGTTGGTTGTCAGTGCAAGGGTGACTTGGAGGAGGTCATGTGAAGTGGAGATGAAAACGTGTGGGCAGACTTAGAGCCAGGTGAAGACTCTAGCAGAGAACCGAACGCAATGGAGACGCACGGCTGAAGCCCTATGTTCCTCTAGGAATTAAAGGATATAATAATAATAATAATTAATGTTTTACACATATCAATAGAAAACAAGACGACTGTAAACTTACAATGGAACTAGTAGGACAGACAGACGCTGATTACCACCTTCAGCATAATTCTCTCCTTTATTGCTAATAACTAGCGGTGAATTCACTTTTCCATTCTGTTGTAATTCTCCAAGAACTCGATGTTTTGTTGTTACTGAAGCCGTGTTGGATATCTGGCCTTTAGAACTATCATCATCTTGCCTGTCTTTCAATCGCTCAACTTCCTGTTGACACTTTTCTCTTTGTTTACTAATGCGTAAATCATTCAAAGTAGGTGGAAGTACAGACAAGTTAGCTGTTTGATTCATTGATAAATCGAAGACATTCTGTACATGAAAATGACACAAGGTAGACAGAGAGAGTGTGAGAAGAAATCAGTAGAAGTTGAAAGAAAACACAGTGAAAAACTATGCAGTATAACCTAATTACGATTATAGTTGAGAATCAGTAGACTGTGGTGACAAATAATACAATTAGATGACATCAATTCCCAGTCACACACTGTCACTGACTGTTGGTTTCAACTGTGCACACGCCACAGCTTAGCACGGGTTCGTGAGAGATTTTTGAAAAAATTAACCTACACTGATTTAGCCAAATTATTTATGATTATTTCAACACAAACTTGGTATATTATTGGCACCGACAGATCCGTCTTACAAAATGTCATAGTTGGTGAGAGGGCTGAGATAGTGCTCAGCCGCCCAGACAGAACCACGTGGTTGTCTCAAGGGACCACCTCTCCTTCTCCGAACCTCATCCACAAGGTAGTCAGCAGCTTCAGGAGATGTGTTCCCATGGTTTCCAGGGTCCAAAATACGTTCGTATGCCATTCGATCCTTTCGAATTCTAGAACAAATGTACACCATCGGTTGGGAATCAGGGTTTTCTAGCTCCTCTAGGTAGATAAGCATATCCATCAGTCCGGTTGTAAGCGCCAAACATTACCACTTACTCTTTTAATTTTGACAGGAACAATCCATCTGCGTGGAGGCATTGAACAGGACTCAACTGGCAGAGGCTATCAACGCGCGACCAAATGAAAGCATTTCCAGAGGAATACTGAAGTCTACCCGCACCTTAGGCCACACCAGGTCAGCTTTTGCAGTGAGAAATTCATACTGGTTGTGTGCAACTTTACTGTTATAGCTAAGAAGTGATTACAGTAGTGTACATGTATTTGTACCAGATCACCAACTCGATTGTAACATCGCATCTTCATATGTCTTATTACACTTTCTTATGTCAACGGCATTCCACATCTTTCCACTACATCACTTTCATTTCTTCCACAAAGGAAGTGTGTTCCAACTTGTAAACCCTAATGTTCGTCTCTTTTCGATAAGACCCACTAACAGCGTCTTCCGAACTAATGATAAAACGAAATTCACAATTAATTGATGAAGGAAAAAAATCACCAAGTAATAGGCAGTTATATACATATCCAAACCAAGTTCACTTTTAACAGTCTGAAAAAATTTGGGCATTGGGTAAGTGATATTCACATTATTATAAAAGTTTTTGTACTTCCCAATGAATGAAGTTACTGACGTTTCGCTTCTTAATGCCAATAGCTTCTTATTTTATATGTAAACTTTCCAGAAATGCAGTAACACATTCTACTTCGTTCGAACATTAACTTATATTAATATTCCTTGTGTTCCGAGTGGAACACAGAGCTTCAACAGAACATCTCCAGTTTATCCTGTTCTCTGCAGTCCTCTTTAGTTGACTCCACGATTAACCAGAAGCTTTTATTCATCCCCACCCCGTCGCCACATCTCCTCCATGTCAACTTCGGACTCACACCCAACTCGTCGTTTATACATTCGGGGGTCTGCCTGTCACGTGATGTCACTTAATGGTCTCCTCAGTGTGTGCCCAATCCATCGCCATTTTCTTAGGTCGTTGGTTGATTTGTTGTCAGAGTTTTTTGGTGCTGACCAGCAGCCATTTAATCTTCAGTATCGAACGGAGACAGGTGTTCATAAAAGTCTGCAATCTCTTGGTTAAATGCATAGTGTTGAAAATCTGAATCTTGTTCTTTATTCTGAGGGTAGTAGATTTCCATACTGGTTCTAGATGAATGAAGGTCTGCCTCCCTTTCCTGATTCTGCCCTTCACATCTTTATCTATGCTGTCTGTCACCTTTAGCTGAAACAATGCTGCCTAGAAAAGTACAAGAAGTGATTTCCTTAAGATTTCTTCCCTTGAAAGTGACTAGTGCTTGTTGTTGGTGGTGGTGGTCGTCGTCGAGTAAGTCCGCTATCTCTGTCTTCTCCATGTTCACTTGAAGTCACGTCTTCACTGTCTACGTCTTCTTCCAAATTATTGGTCCCCAACCATAGATGTTTGCTGAAACACTTTCCGAATAATTTCACAGTCGACGCTATCGAAGGTTTTAAAAATCGATAAAGTTGATGCAGAGATTTGACTGACATTCTATGCTCTATTCGATAATGATGCGTAGAGCTGCAATTTGATCAGCACATGATTTGCTTTTTCCTGAACCCAAATTGTTACGGGCGGAGTTTTGCATCCAGGGCATCTTTCAGACGTGACTCAATATTTTGCTTAGAAAGGCCACAAGCTTGGGCCTACGCCAAGTCTTTGCAAAGGTAGAAGTAGGCCTTATTTGGTAGTTTGACAAGGTAGCTCTTCTTCCAATCGCCAGACACCTTTCCTGCCTTCTTTCTTTACTCAGAAATCTTCTGCAATAGTGAGCTGAACGTATCCGCTGAGGTTCCTGGGTCCGTTTCCCATGCTCCTGAAGGAATTCTGTCTGCTCCTGCTGCCCTACCGGCTGACTTTCAGTAACTTACTCTTAGATTATAAAGTGAACCTTTTCAGTAGGGATACACAATTAAAACACCACATAGTCAAGGATATTTATAAAATAATTTACGACAATCCACCTGTGTTATGCTACTCTTTTATATATACATGAACAATTAGATCCAGGTCAATGGAACTAGTGGGTAATTGGAAAAATCAATAACGAAATAACACTTACTGCGGATTTAATTCCCTGTGGTAATTTTCTTTCATTCCCTGCAATGTTCTCTTTGTCACTATCAGGAGACTTCGAACCTGTAATACAGGCGGTGAACCTCGTCTTTGATCTTGTCTTTTGTTTCCCCTTTTCGACAGTAGATGATGGATTATTCTCTCTGTTGACAACAGTACCACTTCTAGCGCAGGTATTAAGTGGATTCTTAGCATCAACTTTAAATGTTAACTGACCAGGTCGACGAAAGCATGTTTCAATAATACGTCCAGTTTGTTGTGGTACACTTTCAACAATATCAGGGTTGTTTGTTTTTCTTACTTTTAAACTTTTTGATCTACTTTTACCGTCAGTTTTATTGATATCATCATCATTCTGCTTCATAGTTTTGGTATTCTTACCTTTATCACAATCATCATTATCATCATCATCCTCACTGTCTGCAGAACGAATTAACCGACGTTTAACAACCTTCTTTGACTTTCTTTTAACAACTGGTGGTTCAAGAAACGATGATGTATCTATAATAGGCTTCGAATTTAAACGAGCTTGCCTGACTAAATGAGATCTTGTTGAGCCATCGTCATGATGAACAACAACATTGTTTTCATTTCTGTTGACAACACCAGCAGGAGGCGGCATAGTCACAGTCTCAGTCCTCGAAGTGGGAACAACATCCGAATTCTGGTTACACACAGCTTGTAAATTAATCACCGGAGATTCAGTTGTCGAGTGATGCTGTGCTGAATTTTCCAAGTGTCTGAAGCTGTTTACTGGAGAATGGATTGGACTATTGAAATCTAAGTTATCATTAATCTCCACTTCCACATTTTTTCTTGTCAAAGTTTCTCTTTCCGCATCATCTTTGTTTTGAGAAACACAAGTACGTGGAGTAGCGAGTATTTCGGGCAATTCTTCTTCTTCTTCTGCAGCGGGAAATGACGGAACTGCTGTAAATCAAGAGTATTAAACACAAAAGATATTTACAAGTGATCGACATGACTATAATTAAACTGGATCATTTAGAACTCATAAAAGTGGAATCACTGAATCAATCATAAGATTCAGACATGCTTCATAGATCACAGCAGTTCACACCACCTATGAAGGTGGTCCAAACCAAGAGTCAAAGACTCTATGGATGGGCGAGTGTTCTCGTCAGACCATTCCTAACTCTTTTTAACCTAATCCTGTATTAACTAATACAAGACGGCATAACACATGGCCCAACCATCTTAATCAATGCAATCTCGAAATCTCATTGATTAACTTCCCCTCTTCACCTAACACAATACGCTTAACCTTATTATCATGAAGTATATTACACCATGAAAGATTGAACGAAGGTACCTACGGTCAAATACAACGCTAGTTTTGCTCATATTTTTCAGGTTTAGTAGTTATGTCTGAATCGTGGAGGAGGACAACGCGAACTGCCACATAGTGCACAAGTCCCTTGATGGTCAGTTGGATATCACGCTTACGGGCCCAGATACTCGACTTTCAACTAGTAAGTCAGAAGTTTAAAGGCGGTTTCAATTAATTCGCAATGTGATTGTTTATTCCTCCTCAATGAAGAGACAGACATATTTGTTTACTAAATGCAAAAAATACGCATATAGTTGATGAATTGTAAAAGTGTTCGTAAATGTATTACATTTTCATTATTCCCTTGGATTCCGAGTGGAACATAAGGCTCCACCAGTACATGCCCATTTTACCCTGTTATCTGCTGTTTTTTTCCAGTTGGCTCCACGATTGCCTATACACATCCATCTCCTCCACATCACCCTCGGACGTCCAACTCGTCATTCCCTACTTAGGTTCCACTAGACAGTCTGATGCGTGGTGTCACACAGTGGTCTTCTCACCCTGTGCCTACTCCACTTTGTTCGGAATAGCTGTTGGGCAATAGCTTCTTGGTTGGTCTGGTGCTGAGGGAGCTCCTTGTTCCTCAGCCTTTTTAACCGGCTTTCTGATCTTCAGTATGGAGAGAAAGGAGCAGGTGTTGATTAAAGTCAGTAGTAGTAGTAGTTTGTTGGAAATGCTTTTGGTGGCACGCAAACCAAGTGTCTGAACCATGCAAAAGCACTGACTTGACATTGAAAAGCATTGAAAATCCTAATTTCGTTCCTCCCCTTATGCTGAATGCAGTAGATTTCTACACTGATTCCAGATTAATGAAGGTTTGTCTTGCTTTTACGATCCTGACTAGCTTTGACATCACATTTTTATTCCTTCACGTTCCATGAACATAGGGCTTCAAGCTAGAGGCTTGAAGTTTCCGTAGCAGTGTTATTTTACAGGATGGGGTTGCTAGCTATGATTCACCAGCTTTTATTTCTGGCTTAGCGAGGTAAAGGAGTGCGCCGGCCGGGGATCGAACCCCGGACCATGTGCATGGTCGGCGAGCGTCCTAACCGCTATGCCACCGACACCTCCGTACTAATTAATTACCTGTAGTTAAAACAATAACTGTTTAGATAAATGTAAAAGGTGAATTCCTTTAGATACATACACACACAGTAAGGCATTTAATTTTATGACGGTGTTAACTGGGAGATACCAAACACCTGTACACACTCTTAAAAGCACATAAAACTCGTCTACTCGTGATGCTTCTCAGTCCTTTGTTTTTAATATGTGTTCTCATAAGAAATATATATTGGGAAAGGGTACAGAAAACTAACGGTCATAGAATGAATTTAAATTGAAGTTAGTGTGAAAATACTTACACAAATTTTCCTCAAAAGGCTGTGATGAAGGACCAACATTTGAAGTTTCCCCAGGCGGTAATGGATTTAACTGAAAATTTCGAGGAGGAAAGGCATATACATATAGAACAACAATGCGATATTTAAAAGCTATTTTCTGAGGTGACTTACACCGAAACCAGATAGTGAAATCACAAAACTAGTGAAAATGGCGGTGGGGCACGAGAGGTTATCAGTGAGATTTAAGGGCTCTTTTGATGCGTAGAAAACTGCTTTCAAAGCAGAATGAAATTGTGACACTTATAAAAAAGAGCTGTAATAACTTTAGTTTAATGGTTGCACATCATTATTATTATTCCCTTAGGCGGAGCATAGCGATTCAACAGCACATCTCCACTACATTCTCTGAAGTCCTTTTTAGCTGGCTGAACGATTACCCACGAGCTCTCATCTCTTCCTCACACGACCTTCTCCATGTCACCCTCGGACACATAGCCAACTCGTTATTCAGCATTCCACTCGAGGGTTTGTCTGGTGCTCGATGTCACTCGACGGTCTTATCAACGCTACCACTGGGATGATGATACAAATGTGTGGAAGTTTGTTTCATTCTACTTTAAAAATATGAAAATAATATTTTCGAAATTGATTACAGGGTGAGGAAACATTGATGAATGTATAATGCAGCTACTGTGCCAGATATTCTGAAGACAAATGAACACTTTCAGACAATAAACGTGAATTTGCACTGCCACCACATGGTAGGCATTTCATGTTACTTCCGACCAAGAGTATAAGAGGGAAAACACTTAAATCGGAGATAGGTGACATCTCAAATTTGACAAAAAAAAGGGTAATTGAAAGTTGACCTACTACCTACTCCTATCCGAACTATACGAAATCAACTCTATGCTGCTGCTTTCTAGTGCTTTTGTCATGCTTCAACTACCATCATCAATTTTATTTAAGAGATTCAGTGATAAACTGACCTGTTGATCATTGGTGTATCTATCTTCATTTGTATTATTACCATGTGTCCCAAGACATTGTATTTCTTCTATTGGATTATTTGTCAAAGCATGGGGTGAATTTTCCATTACAGGAATATTGTTGAATTCCCGATGACGAAAATCTCTTCGTGTCACGTGTGCACGTCTTGTTAATCCCCTACCAAAATTTAAATAAGATGCATTATATAAAATAAACAAATATCTTATTTTGATGTTGGTTTCCAAGGATTTTAAGAGTGATCATGGGCTGATTTCATTTAGAGAACCGTTGAAAACTAGAAGGGAGTACTGGGAAGCTGTTTCGTCGTTGTTTAGGACCCCTCAGTAAACAGTGCGCACCCATTACGCAATCAGCGGGGATCGCCATATACATTTCGAGAAGTTAGAATTCATGGGCCAATGAATTCCACCCCAGCGATTGAATGGTCTACAACCTCGCCTTTTAGCCTGATGGTCTTGGGTCCGATCCTGGGTGGGTCATAGGTGCGTACGGCTGAAGAGTCCTGATTAAGGGGGAAACAGCTGTCCAGTACTCACTGTTTTCCAACATTTCTCCAACTGGTGCATTAGTTCGTTAATTTTTTAATTCCACTACCTTACCACTGGAACATGGGGCGTCAAGCCAGTGGCTTGTAGTGATGTTCATGCCCAACCTTCACTCTCTACCAGTCTTATCACTGGCTTAGAGAGGTAAAAAGTGAGTCGGTCGGGGACTGAACCCGGAAACACATCCGTGGTCGGCGAGAACTCTACACCTGTGCCACTGACGCATCGCATTAGTTCGTGATCGAGTTTAGTATCTTATTTAGAATAAAATCTTGACCTAACGATAACCCAAAAATGAAGTGTGGAGCAAGAAGATGAAGCAAATAATATTCGTTAGACTTGTAAAAAAGTCGCAATGCAACACACACACATCCTCAGAGTTATGGTAAAAAGTTACACAACAAACATATGTGTCTTAAAGCACCGAAAGGACTCCGTTAAATCGATACTTCAACAAACAATAACACAGGAACTAGAATTATTAACTTATTGACGTACTGCTTACTGAACAGCCCAAAACAAGGATAAAGTAGTCGCCCAGTAGTCCTCGTTAATTTTCGAAGGTTCCTCTCAATAAAGTCGATTCGTGATCAAAATTGAAATCAATCAAATCCCTGCAAACCAACACTTCAAAATAAAATTACTCGAGCTCTACCACAACTGACTCGAAACTTCTGTCGTCAAACAGTAGCGTGAATCCATACAGAATATAAATAGAAAGGCCACACATTCTAAACCACTACAATGAAAAATCAGCTACCTTTACTTTACCACAGGCTACTAAATCAATTTTCTAGCCTAGTGTAGGGATATGTTGCAGACCACTGGTTTTCAGCTACCCGTATTGCAGACTAGAAATCCAATTAGGGTAAGAGCGGATTCACAAATATCTCTTAAGTAGGTTTCGAAGGTGAACCACATGGAGATGTACATATATGATTACTGAAATACTTCTCTTCAAATTTATTCAAACATCCAAACTTAGTTGTGCCCAAGTTGGAGATTTAGTTCGCAAACATTTTAACGTCATCCACTACTGCATTGATGTCAATGGACAGTCACGTTACTTAGTCTGCGAAGCTGTATAGGACAGTGTTTTGAGCCTGATGTTAAAGTCAGCAATATCCTTCGTTTTCGACATAGAACTTGCAATATGTGCGGCAGTTCAAGTCGCCACAATCTATGTAGCACGCAGAGCAAGAGAAGGAAGTAGAAGAAATGCATAATATAGACAGTAAACAGAGGTGTGAGACAAAGGAATAGTAATAACGGAGAACAAAAGTTTAATTGGAAATCATAAGTCACAAGGAGTGGATGCATCTGCGCCACTGAGAACGATTTTGAGCCATGTCACCAATTGTTTCCAACCATTTCAGCAATATCCTGCTTAAATAATATTCCTTACTGCATTAAACTATAATTCCACTCCTAAAAACGGAAAACATTCTACGGAAATGAAGTGGAAATATTCAACACCAACAAATAAGCAAACTGAATACCACGAATCTAAATTTATTTCCCTTAACGTAAAATGCTAACACTTACCGACAAATAGACAGAGTTGCATCAAAATCAACCGTCGTGTCACCCAGTATACTTGGACACTTTGTTACTTGATTAGACGATTCATTTGAATCCAACAAACACATGGTCTCTTTTACAAGGCTAATCACAGAAATCCCCATTTCCATTTGAGAACATAAGGATTCATGTATGCTTAAAAAAGCATTCTACAATAACATGATCAATAAAATGTTATTAATAATACCTTAATCCTTTCTCTAGCCTCTTTATATGAATGGAGACGCATTAACTCAACACGGCACTTCACCAGGTCAATATTGGCCTGCTGTGCAGCCATTTTCTGAGTATTGAGCTCGATCTGCAATTCGGATACTTTCTTTGCAAGTGAAACATTGTTGTTACGTAGAGATGCTCCTGAATTGATCGACTGATTCACTAAAATGAAACAATACATCGGTGTACGATAGATAATGACAATACTTATTCTTATAAAAGACGGGTATAAGAAACATACGCTTTTGTTAATTCGTGAATTGGGACAGGATGGAAAACCTAATATACTGATGTCGTCAGAAAGGAATTCCCTCCCATGAAGGTTGAAATTAATGGAGGTATATCCAAGTATTAATTTGCAGTCAAGAAGGAAATGAGATGTAAGTGTATCTGGAATCTTAACATGAATTGAGTGTCGCACCAGTCGGATCGTTTATCAGATTGCAACATCTGAGCCCGAGAGATTTTCGCGAAGAGTGAAGTGAGTAGTATTCCTTTCAAAAATTCGGTGAATAGTTCGTTAAGAACACGGGAAAAAATAAATACGTGGGAGACTATGTAGTTTATGCTACATTCTACCTACCTTCTGATTATCTCATCCAACCTGATTTGTCCACTTTCCCTCCGACCAGGGAGGGTGTTTAGGGTTAGTGACCACATCAACTAAACTACTAACACAATCGAATACTCATCACTCCTTTATCTCAAAAGAAATACGACCTAAATTTGTCCTCAATTTTGAGGCAGCTTTATGAAGACACTTTTAGGGAATATCTTAAGATATACAGATCACCCACAAATCCCAAAATTACTCTTAGATTCCCTCATGGGAGAGGTCTCCAGACCTCTCGAATTTCTCCAATGACCGGAAAAATGTTAAATGACGAAAAGGCGGCAAGAGTAAACAATAGACACCAAAGTCAAATCACCTTGATTTTTCCAATCAGATAGCTCAGCATTACAAATGGTTGCTAGTCATAAACCTTGTTGAAAATGTCTCCTAGATTTGGATTTTGACTTCTCTGTGGGAAATGTGTTGATAGGAAGGAATGAAACATGCATATGTTGAGCGTTAATGACTCTGCAAAAGTATTGTCGGGCTATTGGTGGTTATACATTCAGATGCAACCACTTCACATAAGGTAGTCTGTAAAGGTTAGTAAGTCGTACATAATTGGTGATTTTCTAGACACTTCTAGAAACCTAAAGCTCTCCTTTAGTAATATTCTGCGTATATGCAACCAGTATCTGCTACAGATGGAGAAACAGGGAATACATTGGTTTGATATGTCTATAACCACTTCTAATGAGAATCTGGGACCAGTTTTTGCAGCATATTAGAGATATATACCCTATATGAGTCCTTTTAATTACAACTATATCCTAGGTACACTTCTTTATAAATTAAGTACCACTTTTCACCTAGAAGAATCTGATTGCTTAAATCAAGGTCATCCGACTTTGGTATCTATTGTTCACTCTTGACCTATATAATCCTGCATAAAATTTCTTATGCTACAATATGAGTTCAACTTAACCCAGCTAGCATTTTCTTCGGGCGCACTGCAGACTTTACGGGGCAAAACACTTCGGGCGCATTGCAGATTTTGAGTATTTGAACAGAAGTCTGCCCCAAAAAGTCTGCAATGCGCCCGAAATCATTGCTGGCTGGGAAGTTGAAAGTGACATACCTGACTTTTGAACAAGTCTTCTTGACGTATTCAGTAGTCCTCTACGGTGCATTAGCCGTATGCTACTATTCAGTTTTGGCTGTCTTGACTTCGGATATTTGATACTAACGTGCGACTCCGTCTCACTCATTTTAACTACACACACAATTTCAATTTGAAAGTTCGTCAAGGTCGTTGGTATCTAACGAAATCCAACGTAGTCGTAACATCATCGTATAAATTCTATGCTTTCTTGCTTCGCATTTCTTAAAGTTTCAGATTGTTTATAAGGCCTTGGAAGATCCCTTTGAATAAAATCTCTCCATCGACTGCCGAAGCTCTAGTGAAGGCAAAAAGAATCAGGATGCTATTTTATTTTGTATGGAACGTATGATGTGCAACAAGGCACGACAATACTGGAAACTGCGAATTTCATCCCACCATGCAGTGCTTCAGTTGAGCTGCTTAACATTTGAGGATAAAGAATGTTAGAAAGGGAGCTGGACAAGTTTTCGAGGAAACAACACGAAAAAGCTTAGTATATTAAGAAGGTTGGAACAAACCAGTGGGGCAGATGCATGAGACAGGCTGGATATTTGTGGTATTAGGACATTCCCCCCTAATGTCAAGACAGATGATACTCACTGTTATGATTGTGACATGCTCATTCATCACTCTCCCAGTTGGAATTTACTTAACTAAAACTACCAGTTGACGCAACAAGTGTCACCCACTCAAACATCCCTATATCACTCTGTCTGGGCATCATTACGGTGGGCCAACTCCTCTCAAGAGACTGCTCTAGTTTCCGAGACTGCACACGCGTTGTAAATTTCCCCGGACCAACAATTAAATAGAACTTGTGGGTCAGTGGCTGAAATTTTCTAAAGATACATAACTGGAAAAACAAATTCAGGGGCAGAAAACTTTTACTCTATGGTTAAGCCGCTCCCCGACTAGGCACGTTTCGCCTTCATACTTCAGCTATTTTATTCAGCAAATTAGTAGTGAAAACAAGTCCCACATAACACTCAAATATAAACTTTCTTTACCACCTTGTGCCATACCGATCAGAACAGCTCAGCAGCGAATTAAGAAGGCTACTCTTGGAACCAGACTATTATCCGCGCTAACAAAAATAGCACTATGTAAATCACCGGCGGAAAAGGATGCTGCATCCTGCTGATATTTCTTATCGCCTCCTGAAGATTAATAGGGAGAAAACAGCCATACTATATTCTACCGAAGTAACAACACTTTGCCCAGAACTTGAGGGCAAGTTAGCTGGTGCACTATGCTCACAGAAAATAGTACAAGTGAAATATGACCAGATGACAAGTTGCGTCCATTTCTAATTGAAAGGTAACAGCCTTTTTATCCCATGAAAACAGTGAGTTCATCCCTTCTTCGAAAAATTCTTCCGTTTATCTTATCCGTAAATTTTCTGAAAATACAGTTATTACGCGGGGAGCTATAAATACACACGTGCCCACTCATACATTGCGTTCTTTTTCCCATTACTGCCCTGTTGCCGTTATTATGATCGGTCACACTTTTCGGAAACATGCGAGAAATTCATATCCTCGTTATAATGCAGAATCCACGACAGTGGAGCAGAATCATAGAAACACGTGAACATTTACGTTATATTGCGGTGAGAGCTGTCTACTAGCCGAATTGGTAGACGGTAATTGACGTCAATGTTTACGTTCTCAAGATTGGTCGTGAGAAAATATGAACAAGACTGATTCAAAAACCGACCACAGCAGACTTTGCGTAGGCGGATACAGTTAACATATAGATGATCTGACATTCAAGAAACAGTCACAAAGAGATGAAAGATTAGCTTTGAGTGAGAAACAACCGATCAGAAGACTATGTTTGTTTGCTTAACTAATCTATAATAATGTACATGAAAATATATAAATATGCTTTGATTTCCTTAATAAACGATCTGTTGCCTGGCCCTTGTCTTCTGTTGTTACAATATTACTAAATTTGTGCAGATGGAAAAAACTCTACCCTCAAGTGACTGTGAATTCCCACCTCCTTTTATCACAAATAATTGCCATATAACAATTAAACGGTTGATATTACTTCGCTTTAGTTCACTGTTAGGTAACTCTATCAATTAGTAACACTTGTGCAAAGTTTGAACATGACTTCCACAAGACGTGTGAGCTCTGCAGCTGTGGCATAACTGTCCGACCAAGTTGTTGTGGTTTTTCGCTGAAAAGCGCTCATCATCCAGTTGTGTGTGTGCCAAGATCCTGAAAAATCCCCTCTCTACCAGGTGGAAACCAAATCCTGCAGCAGACTGCCAGGATAAAAATCGGGGTGCCAACCAGAATTCACAGCGGAAATCGATATTTTAGATGTTAACTAAATACTACCACATCGCTCATAATCAACTCGAAACACCCAACAGAGGTTCCACACAATATACTGATATTCAGCACTGGCAGTCTTCAACTCATAACGGAAACAGGACGGACTGCAGACGACATCCTTTCCTAATGTTCAGCATGCGTGTTTACAGTGACTGTCCACCCGCTAATGAAAACCTTTTCGACGAACGGCGGCGATTTGCAGGGAGAGAGAGCTCCCTAAACACCAATCAACAAACAGCAGTTAGACTTTAAGCACCACTGACTCTCAGTCAGCGAATGATCTTGAACTCGTTAATCACATAAAGGAGGCATTTTTGGTTGGGGAAAACAAATGTTTATTGAAAAACTGCCTAAAAACGTTTCCCTGACATGTGGCAAACGCCTCCTAGTTGAGCATGGGAGTATCAGCTGGAAAGTCACATCGCATTCTATACATATATTTATCTAAATGACTATAAGTAGCATCCTTTTGAAATTCACTAAGGGCCCGGATCTTGTTTTTAATCTTCCCCAGAGGCCTTCCATAGAACTGATTTGTATCCAAGTAATGAGATCCACAAAATCACTAGAATGGTTGACTCTGTGGTGAACATATCCAAGGGATGACGGGTAGTTATAACTTTCCCACTCATCCACGTGTGGAATCACACCTTCTCCTCCTAATAACGAAGTTTTCCCTTCATTTTTCATGACGCGATATCTCTGCAGTGCTGGTACTCTTGAACTGTTGATAAGAGTTTGTTTTCTACGTTTCAGCAGCTACACCTGTTACAGGCTTCTTCAAAATCCAGTAACTACAAATTTACAAAATCTGAGTTAAGGATAGGTGAGACCTGGCAAAATGTTCCCACGAAATATAAGAATCATCAGCTTAACTTCCCTGACACTTGACTCCAATCAAGAGGAATCGAACCTTCAACTCACGTGGATGAAACTGTTTAGGCCATTCCTTGATTAGTAGTTAGAGATGCTTTAAGTTTAACTTGACCAGAAAAACTTTGGGTCACCATAAGACTCAACTAGGGGGTGGAACAAGTCCTAATGCTATCACAAATGTCGAGATTAACCGTCGTCCAGCATAAGGGTCGAACTGGGAGGAAATCCAGATATAAAAGAGACATCTTGCAGAGCAAATGATGAGGTCAAAATGACAACTATTTTCATACACCACATTCTTTGGTTGAAAGGTAGCAACTCGTACAATAAGGAAGGCTGCTGGTGGCTGCTGATGAAGATTAAGCGGAGGTAGGTGGTGGCACTTGAAGACTACAGGCTACCCTATTCTGCACACGGTGAGTCTAAGCAGCAGATGTTGGCTGCCTAGACACATTCCGTGAAGTCGTTTAAGCCAGGTAAGTGGTCATTACAATGTATGTAGCAACATTCGATATGGCAATAGTAATCTTTATGCTACAAGCATACAGCAGAGAAATGTAGCGCCACAAATACAAACTCACGTTTTCATACACAAACGAGACAATACCCCGAAATGCGGAGCAGTGTATATGAGAAAGAATCTATAGTAAGGTTTATCTGACAAGTCAACATACGAGGAGCTCCGGGAGCCAGCCAAGTGGTGCTTGACTGTGAAAGACTTCAGGTTTCTGACTGGAAGAGTCTGTCGATCCATAAAGCGCTACTGGAGGCACAAGCTACGAGTGATCAGAGCAATGTATATGGTCACGATGACAGGGTTTGACAATTCATTGCTTTCTCATGAGGGCACACCTGCTCACGGTGATGTAAGCCAGGACCTCATCAACACAGAATACGACAGTGAAACAGAGTCAGTTACCGGTCACAGTATTCAGGAGGACAACGCCAGTAGGCAATGAAGTACTATATCTTCTGTACACTTCGTAAGTTCCTTCTTATCAAATGAATGATTTGTTTGGCTACGTTTCTCCACATAGCTCGCTCACCAATGCTCTTTTGAGGGATACTATGGGAGACACATCTACACCACAGTTCCTACGCCACATGCAATAGCTTGTAGAATATGACACGGAAGGAGAGGCTGTACCGAAGCAATGCTGAATGCATGCCACTGCAGTTTCTGAAACATTCACTGGGCGCCCGAGCTCCGGGCGTTGATATGCCATCTCCCCTGTTTGAAGTGGCGCCTCCAGCTTTACCTTGAGGACATTTGCGCGGTCTAGTTGATTTCAGTTTGGCTGATTTGTTTCGTTTGATCTAGGTAGCTGCATTTGACGTGATTCTGGTTTTTATTTGGCTTGAACTGTGTTGATTTTGTTAAGAATAGTCGTCAAAAGCTGTCCCTAAACTTGAAGGCAGTTATCGTGCAGGAGGATGCTTGAGAATGTGTTTCATGTAAAAATTATAGGGTGCACCTAAAATCCTTGGTGTTAACTCCTGTTTGTGGCGTCTCAATGATTTCTGCAGAGCTTCGTTTTATCACTTGTGTCCATATTTGTCGTTCACGAGTGTTTCAGTAAATGTTTGTGGCTATAATCAGGAACTTCCCAAAACGGTAGTTGTGGTAAGGAATTTATATATTTTTTTCCGCTACAGTTTCCAAGTCAATGTTAATTTCAAGTTGCTTATTGTGCTTTGCTGGCTATTCGTGAATATTTAATTCAAAAGCTTCTGTTTTCATTTACAGTGGTACCGAATGAACGTATTGGCACCTGGAGACAATGGCAACCAACATGCCCTTCCTATATCAGTGGATGTCAAAAAATCTTTTCACGGAATTATGTTTAGTCACCGGTATACCAGTCGGGTTCAAGTAGAAGATGCTCTGAGTCAGCTAGAATCAGTACGATATATATATATGTATGATAGAGTATTCCTAGGCAACTCATACACATTATGTAATCAAGAAGTGCATACGGAACCATGAATCTCAGGAGTTGAAGTACAAATTAGTAGTCTTTCGTTGTGCATATGGCATGAAGCGAAAAACTAGAGGTCCAGGTTTACGCGTCAAACTGTAAGTATTCTATTATTTATTTCTGCAGTGCAAAATACACCGGTTGCCAATCTGGCTTTCGTATACGCTACAAGGAGGACGAGTTTATCATTTGTTCCGCGAAAACAGTTCACAATCGCAGATGTGAACAAAGTCTTATGATAGGGGATCCATATTTTAGACGCCTGTCCGGGGATGAAAAGGAGAATATTGCACCTGTTGTGAAGACTACATCTGAGGTTGGTGATGTTTTGGAATATGCTGAAGAGAATTTTAATAAAATTTTGACGAGCACAGATTTGTATAATTTACGTAAGGATGTGAGACCAGGTAAGTGATGTAGTTTAAAGTTATTTTTGAAGCCATGCCTTTGAGGTCATACGTTATGCGCATAATAAGGCAAAGCGGTCAGGTGGTTGAATACGTAGATTCGAATACAGGGATAACTAGCAGAATTTACTTCGCCCTGGATTCACAGGTGCAGTTATATCGGAAATATGGAGAGGTGGTGTGTATTGACTCAACATACAATACCAATAAGGACGGGTAGGTTATACGTGAAACGGTTGACAAATCTTAATCAGATATTCTCTGTTTCAGTTGGTGGTAACAGACAATATGGGTCATGGGAGGCCTGTATTTTGGCATGGACGAGACGAGAGAGGTCATGTGATGTAGCTTGGATATTGGAACAATTCCAGAGAATAATGCAGGATACGTCCATTACAGAAACTTTCGTAATGGATTCGGCCAACTGTGAGATATCCGCTGTGCGTAATAGTCAAATTCAGGCGAAAACCGTCATCTGTGCATTTCATATATGCCGGGCTTTCAGCAGGAAGGTGAGGTAAATTTAATTAATACTTGATGCATTTAGACTCGAAATCCTTTTGTACGCAGGTTTTTATATCGTCTTGTTAAAGCTGCGACACCTGATAATATATATTTCACATAAATTAAGCATTTACATGATTAACATACCGTTTGTACAGGCATGATCATATTCGACAAGTGCAATTTGAAATGGAACACTGTTTTTTGACATTAAAAATTGGAAAAAAACCTCTAGAAACTTTGTTAGAATAGATTACAATATATTGGTTCAAGTCTAATTTATGGTCTACAATATACTTATAGTCAGTCAGATTCATGCGGGAATTACGAAATGTTGCGTTAATGGAAGGTAAGAAGAGAGGTGATAAACATGTGCTAGAGTAAGACATACAGGATACAGGCTTTGTGATCATTATCATTTTGTCAATTAATAAATGTTCAAAAATTTATAAAACTCCACAGTAGCGGGTAAGTACAACATTATTTTGGTATTAACAGATACAAGGGACCAACTTTGCAATGATAAACAGAATTCAGAATGGAATTTGTTCCATGGTTAGTTGTGTGTGCCAACAATATTATGAATAACGCTCAAGTAATACAAACGTAGAAAGCAGCATTACTGTTCATTTGCAGTGCTTCAATGCAATACCTTCGAGAAGAGAAGGAAGAAGAAAAACAGAAAGAGAGGTGCAGAGGCAGCCAGCAAATAATAATAATTTAAGCAAACAATATGCGATAAACGCAGGGCTTATTCCCCTATTTTGTTACTAATAATTTAGAGTCATTGAGTTTCATAGTGTTACATACTAACAGTTAGTTCAAGTTTGTGGTAGTAAACAACAACAAAAAATATAGAATAATTTTTTTTTAAAAACAAGGGCAAAACGAATAATGATTTTTAAACCTATATAGGATAATGAGAATAGAAAGTGGAGAAGTTAAATCCAAGCGCCAAATTATATAGAATATACAGAAGTGAAGAAAAACAAAAAGAATGATGATACTTATTTATGCTGTTGTTCTGATTTATACAGTTAGATGTCCTCCTGAAGTAGATAAATCCTACCATGAGCTTGTTTTCAAGGAGTTTATACACAAGCTTTGTTATACAGGCAGCTATTATTTTATTTTATTATTATTTTTTTGAAGTCATTCACACTCAGGAACCTTAGCAATAATTTTTAGATCGTACCCGTAGTTGTAGGCATACGATAACCAACCAATACTGAGGTAAGTACAACGTTTACAAGGGATAGTAAACTGTTTTAGAAAAGTAAAGATGCTAAGGTGAATCACTAAAGTTTAATAGAGCGCATTCCCACAGATAAGGGTGGTTCTCTTAAGTCCCCACCATCATATCCGCTGAATAGCGGTCACCACCCTCCCACCTTTTAATCTGCTGGGCCCTAGCGAAATACTCCTCTTGTTTTTAGAAAAAGAATTTTTTATTGCTGAGTGTCATATAGACAGTTTTCGCCTTCACTAGCTAACTCAACGAAACTCATGGTATGAACGACTACTTTCAGTCAGCCATTTTGTATGCATCGTCCCTAACAGCATTTTAAAAACATATATGTACAATAAAAAAGTAAGGAAATCAGAGATTTGCAGTCTACCTTCTAGATTTTAGTTATAAACATATGAAACGAAGGGGCAACATGAAAGGGTATGAGAAGAGAAGAATACACAAAGGTACACAGTTATGTTTATATATGCATAAAAAGAGGCAGTAGTTAATTATAATAGATGGTTTAGAAGAATGAAGGATTATAATAACAGAACCGTAAAATAAAAATCCGCTAATATTTAAAACTCACAGTGAAGTTAAGCTGATTTTTTAGGCAATCCGGCATAGGGCTGGAATTTGCGTAGACGTAGGTGGTATTTACTCACAACATTGGCTAGTCACCAGAGGAGATTTTAGTCCCAGCCATATCCAGGTTATTTACTACTCAATCTTGAGGTAGAACTTCCACCACACTGAACTGCCCAAAATACAGTTTTGCCAGGGATATTCACCATAATATTTGATTAATTTGACAGTCAGCAGCTGGGATTAAATGGAGTTGAATCACTGAAAAGGTATGACATAAGGTGTGAGGGTAGTTCATGTAGATTCAGTGCAGCTTTCGTGGTATGTCAGGCTGAGTATTCCACTCCAGGTTTGTATGAAAGGATTGTGAATATTTTGTGATGATGCTTGCTAGACAAACAATTGAATCAACTTAAAAAAGGAACTGAGAACAGCATTAGTGCAACGTTGATTATTTTAAATGTGTCCGATAATACTGACCGTTTCTGTTAATGCTTTGGGTGAACAAAGCTGTTTAGGTACGTAATTCAAAGGGGAAAGAAACAATATCACGAATATTCAGTATGTGGCAAACTGTTTCAAGACTGTTTTCAGAGAAATATTTTTTTATTAGATAGGTGAATCGTTGTAATGTGGTGCTATTTTTAATTTCACTTGGCAAGAAGTTCCATGTTTGCCTATATTTTACTGTAAAGAAGTTGGAACGTAATTTCGTTCGACAAGGAATACGACTAAGAGAAGACCCGTTGCTGCGTAGTTCATACGTCGAAGAAGTAAAGTTAAGGTTATTATTGGGAAAGTATACTATTCCTTTGATTATTTTAAATAGGAGAATGAGGTTAAGTCGGTGGCGCCTGAACCAAAGGGGTTCGATCTTAAGAGTTGTGCAACGATAGTTGTAGGGAACTTTCAGACTTGTTCCTAGGATTCTACTTGTAAATCTCCTTTGAACACTTTCAATCTTTAGTTTGTCCTTAACAGAGGTGCTGTCTAGGATAAATGGACAGTACTCAAGGAGGGGCCGTATGTGTGTTTTATAAAGTAACATTTTAGATTCTTGTGTTTGAAAGTTATGAAATATAAATCCAAGTAATCTTCTGGCTTTAGAAACTTGGTTGGTGACATAGAGAGAGAATTTAAAGTCAGCGGAGTAACGAAGCCCGAGGTCAAGTACAGAAGGAAAGATAGTGATAGGCTTGTTGCACATAGTTATGTGTGGTGTGATACGTAAGCGAGCTGGGCATAACAGTCCACACTTCTCCACGTTGATCTGCATCATCCACGACTTACACCATGTCTCAATATTATCAATATCCGATTGGATTTTATGAGACAGATTTGTCACTTCTTGGGTGGTACTGTGGTAGACTATCTTCAAGTCGTCGGCATATAAGAAAGGTCTGCCGTGCTTTATGACATCACAGACGTCATTTAGGTATATTAGAAAGAAGAGAGGTCCTAGTACACTACCTTGAATCACGCCACTTGATATAGGAGTGGTACTGGAAAAAGTGTCGTTAATCTTAACAGACTGGGACTGACCACACACAAATGAATTGCACCACTGTAGGATATTGCCAGATATACCGTAAGCCTTAAGTTTTTGCAGGAGTAAATTATGACATACTTCATCGAAGGCCTTCTTAAGATCAATATACATAATGAGCACAACGAATTTTTGGTCTGTAAGTCCAGTTATAAAATCGAATAGTTCTAAGTGGCAAGTCATACATGACCTGGACTTTATAAAGCCATGCTGAGAAGGTGTTATGAGGTTTTCAGTCAATAAGAAGTCAGTGATTTTGTTACTGATTATCTTCTCAAGTATCCTTGACAAGACAGACGTTATATTGATCGGCCTGTAATTCTTTACATTATATTTTGAGCCGGATTTAAATCTAGGAATAATATATATCTGCTTCCATTTGGAAGGATAAACTCCATTCACAAGGGACGTTGAGAATATCTTAAGCAAAAGGAGAGGGAGATCAGAGCCACCATTTTTTAGGAAGGATGAGGGAAAAGAGTCAGGTCCAGGAGTATTGGAGAATTTCAATGAGCTGATTGCACTTTTTATAACATCAACAGTCAAGCATATATTTGACAGTGTTTTTTCTGTTACAGAGTCAAATTCAATGCATGCGGAAATATCGTGCGTGTATGAGTCAGAAAAGTGCTTGTTAAAGAGTTCAGCTATGCCTGCATCATCCTTAACAGCAACATTATTATGAAAAATGTAAGGAATGTTGCCTTGTTTTTGTTGCAGTCTTTTTTGGAAGAGTTTACATAGAGAGCTAATTTTGCAACTACTTTTAAGGGCGACAAGTTCTTCTTTGTAAATTTTACTGGCATTATCTGATCTGATTTTATCATATACCTTTAGGATGCTAATGAGCGAGGAGAAGTCCATAGATTTATTATAGGTTTTACGGAGTCTTCTTAGCTTGTTCCTAGTAGCAATCGGTATATATAGTTGATTTACATGGTTGCCTTTGGATATATACCAAGGGATATATTCGTTGAAGCAAACTGAAATGTTGGAGTAGAAACTGTCAAGGACAGTATCAATGTCTACCGAGGAGAAAAAGGTATCCCAGTCTTGGCAACGAATAAAATACCGTGTTGTTTCCCACTTAGCCTTTGAAAAGTCTCTGACTTTTACTGTCCGACGACGGTCTTTGCCTGACCCATTTGCTGCTAGGTTAAAGGTGGAAGTGACCGTGTTGTGGTCGCTACCAGGGAATAAAGGCCCAACTCGAGTGCTGACGGGAAGGATGTTGTGTGTGAAGATTAGATCCAAGATGTTGGATTTACGTGTGGGGTGATTCACATTTTGTGTCCATCCATAGAATTCAACCGAATTTATAAAACGATCAGTGTATTTAGGAACATTTAGCCTATTCCACTGGATACCAGGCATGTTAAAGTCGCCAGCTATTATTTTATAGTCAAAGTTTAGGGAGGAGACGTGTTCGAAAATTTCACACAAATGGTTCGTTGTGTTAGTATCAGAATTGGGCGGGCGGTATATACATCCCAATAAAAGTCTTGTATTTAAGTTAGTGTTGAGTGTAACCCATACTGCGTCTGTAAGTCAGCAACCCAAATCATCAACTTCTACAGCGTGGAATTTGTTGCTAACAAAGATAAGACAACCACCACCACGTCCTTCTTCTCTGCCATGTCTAAAGTGTGTGTATCCTGGTGATTCTAACAGTCTGTCATTGAAGTCAGATGGTAACCAGGTCTCAGTAACTAACAGTACTGAGGGCATACAAAGTGAAAGTAAGGAGTGAAGGTACGGAATTTTATTGCAGATGGAACGAGCGTTTATAAGGAAAAGAGTAAATGATCTTTGATCAGTGGTAAGGGCTGAGGCGAATTGAAGGAGATGATGATGTGGTTCAGCTAAGGTTAGATGAAAATTAGATGACAGTCTGACCGGTACATTGAGTGTTCGGTCCATAAAGCCTTCATCGTTTTCGTCAAGGTTTTGTGAAAAAGAAGATGGTTTCCATGGTTGATCGCTCAGTTCATGATCGCATGGAGATATGCATACGGAAACTGGGGTATCCTGGGTGTCTGGAGAGGGCACATTTGAGAGTAAGGAAACAGACTGTTTGACATCAGGTTGATTGGTGGCATTACTGCCGGGTGCGGAAAAGAGAAAAAATTGGTGAGGGGATTGATTAGTTGGAAAGTTGTAAAGACGGTTTTGGTGTCGGGGGAGTGTGTTTCTGGGGTAGTAGCATTTACTGGGTGGATCCCCAAGCAGGCTATGCTGAAAGTTTAGGCGATTGAGTCCATGTGGCTGTGCACCAGGAATATGGGCATAGTTATATTTGGTATTACGCAACCTCATAGTAGAAGTTGGGTAGCTGCAACTGGTTGTATTAAGATGGTGAGGAAAAGAGAATGAGATAGGTTGACTAGTGTCAGTTCTATTTGATACCATAGACGTCCTTTTGGGAGATTTAAGCGTATGAGTAATAGGAGACGCTGAATCAGGCTTGACGGAGTGTATGGCAGGCATAGGAATTTTGTTCCTTACATTTTTATTCGGAATCTTAGAGCTAGATGTGAAGATATTACAAGGGTTTTCGATAGTTCTGGCATGGCGAGTGAGATTTTTGTTGATATCTTTTGCAGCAATTGAGTGCTTTTTAGGTTGTTTAACAACTGGAGAAATACTAGATTTAGTATTGGTAACCATATCAAGCTTCATTTTAGGGTAACTAGGTGGAGGGCTTCTTTTAAGGTTTAGGTGGTGTTTTGTATTGACATCAGTGGGGCCGGTTGTATCCTTTTGGTGATTTACTTCATCTGCTGGGATACTTTGTTTGGCACGACGCTGGATTGGTGTCCTGTCGTGAATAATACGTACATTTTTAAAGCTACTTGCTTTCCTAAAGAGATGCTGGTTATTTACAAAGCGACTAGCATCCACAATGCTATTAAACTCGAACATTATTGGACAAGATGTATTAGCTGAAGATTTACGCAGTCGTTTGCAGGTACAATGGGAATCTGGTATTTCGCATGCCTTTAAAAGTGCGTTTTTCAATGTTTTAATGTTCGTACTGTCGGGCACATTGAAAACAATTGCATTATACATGCACTGAACCCGCTTGATCACTTCCGTGGAAATATGGTCTATAATTCTCTCACAAGACTGTAGCGTATCATAGTCAGGATAGTCAGCAGGCTTTATCAGATACCTAAGGGGTAAGAGATCATGGACTAACGGAAGGATGTTTGTGCTTTCCAGGCTATTGACTTGGTTGGATGTGTTTTGCGTAGGCAATGAGCAATTTGTTTTTTCAAATTTGGCATTAGGTTGGTGTCCATGGGTCACTGATGACCGATGGAAATTTTTGCGATGGGGGGCTTTATCGTTAAGAGCAGCGGTGGTGCTGCAATCTGCCCTCTGTGCCGGCATATGTGTAGCCTGCTCAAAAGCATCCAATTGAATGGAACTAGATGACAGTAAATCTGCCTGTGTATTGCAGTGATTATCAAGGTCAACGTCTAAGGTTACTAAGCATTTGGGGGAGTTAACATTTCTTTTGACACAGTCAAAAGATTTGATATTAGTATGTATCGATGATAGTGAGGCCACATGTATGTTCGGACCTTCTGACTGACAATCCTGAGTAGGGCAAATGGAGGGTGTAGATTCAACCACATCAGAGGAGCCGGTGTCAGGCTTTTTATTAACAGCCAGTGTGACTTGGTAGGAATCCAAAATGCTTGGCTCACAACCTGTACTATTGCAAATATCCCTGATAAAATCATTTATAACGCAAGAAGGTGAAGAGGTAATGATATCCGATTTTGACATATTTAGCACCTGTGTCAGATCAGGGGAAAGTGTAGTACCATGCTGTTTAGGCTTGCTAGATTTATGTCTTTTGCTGAAGTTTTCAGCCGATAATGAAGCAAGACACTTCGATAGCTTAACTGGCATTTCGTACAAATTCAATACAGAACTGTCGGACTGCAAGTATATGAGACTTAGGTTGTTTGATTTTATGTCAAAACAAAAGACAAGAGTAATATGGGCACTGAGAGTCAGATGCTCGATGTGGTAATACCTTAATCAGTAATCTGAAACAGTAAAAGTAGCAAGGATAATATCCAGTGACTATAAAGGTAAGTCCAGATATAACACAAATATTTCTATTTGTATTAGTAATCGGTGACACTAAGGATATATCCTGAAAAGTGGGAGTACTAGACAGAATAATAAAAACGAAAACCACGCGGAAAAAAACGACAAACCTGAAAGGTAAACGCGTTGATTTCTAACCATTTAGATTTCATCACTACCTTAGTGTCATTAGGACGGTTGATCGGAGGGTGTGGAATTATGTCAGGCATTACTGGGTGCCTAAGAAGAGACGTGGGCTGAGGCATATATGCCGAATACTCTGTTGCTGTTTAATAGTACCAACAATAGAGTTGAAAGCTCTCACATTCACAGTAATGCCTAGCCTGTGTCATTCTGGCTGGCTTTCAGTATGACTTCGCAAAGAAGTCCAACTGTTTAGTTTACCACATATTATACTGCCTCAATCATGAGATAGGACAGAGACACCTATAACCAAACACCCGTATTCTTTTCATATTTTCCAGCATCACGGGTTACTCCTCAAAGTCTAGGTGTACAATATCATCAGCAAACTGTAAGTTAATGAGACTATTCCCCGATAAGTCTCTAAGGTCAATTATAGACTATCCTTCTAATATATATGTGATTGGATTGAAGTGGTATAAGGATGACAGGTTAATAATTCAGCCTTATGTTACATCCCAATCGGGAATGTGTTTTCCCGGATAATTCGCAAACAGTAATCACTGAATAGAAAACATTCTGTAGACTTTATGAAACTCATTAACTGACGCAATACTTTTGCAGGCATTATAGTGTTTCCTCAATAAGGCGAGATTTGTATATTTCGGCTGCATAAAACGAGTAAGTGGTATCCTGGCAATACCAATGACTACAGCAAGTCTTGGAATTATGCACTACAACTTTTACTTTACTACATACTCCAGCAGATTTTAAATAAACACTTGACAAATACCAAATTTATACAGGAAGTCAGTAAGATTTACTAAACTGAAAGCACTTTCGGTTTACATAGGAGTTCCCCATGCCAAATTTATTCCTTTAAGGGCCTACACAGATTACAACTTCAATTAAATAAAATTGACGTGGGAGAAATTCTATTATTCATTACTAAACTTAATGATAATAATAATGTTCTTTATTCTAGAAACAGGAGCATTCGTAATGTTTCACTTTATGTAAATGCAGTTACAGACAGTTGCACTAAGAACTCAGCGCAACTCGGTGCACAATAGTATATACACAAATAAACTGAAAAATTATGTCCTCTTTACCTTCTGAACAACTTTTCCTCATTACAGGATAATAACTTTCTTTCACGTATGAGCCTGAGTTATGTCTATGAAATCACAATATTACATCAGTTAAATCTTCCCCCAAAACCAAGGCCACTTGAAACCAATAGCAACATAGCGACAAGCGTCATTGAGGGGATATGCAATAAAGTCGCTCATTTATTCACATAAATTAAGCGTTTACATGCAATTTTGGATTGAACACTGCTTTATGTAACATGAAGATTGTAAAAGTACAAATAACTGGATAAGCAACTCAATCAGTTTGCTTTCAGTCGAATAACTTATAGGATACCGAGCGAAATCAAATTTTTAATCATTAATATACCTAAAACATGCCAATTTCGGCGCGGTATTCCACAATTCTTTTTATTCTATATGTGGCTTCCTACTACATTTTTTCGAAAGTTCCAAGCATTTCATTATTTGATTTCGTAAACTGTGACTACTTTCATCTGGATTCCCTATTATAGTTAGTGCCCACCTCCACGTATCAGTCACTACGTGCTTCCATTTACAATGTTTGTATGGAGTGCATGAATGTCTCTGTTCGAGATTTTCACAAATAAACTGTTTATTTTATCTGGCATTGGACAGTTAAACGTTGGCACACAGTCAAACCGACGTTACAGATAATTCTCCTCCCCTCTTAAAATCCTGCCGAAAACGAAATTACTTAATCCAAGGAGTCAGTATCCATTGTTATCCAAAAGTCTCAAAAAGTACAAATTAACGCGGATAAAATGCTTGTACAAAGCGAGAGGATCATATTCAACACTTTATATACTTCGAAACCAAATATTTCAATCACAAGGATTACACAAAATAACTATGGATGACCTTTAATATTGTAGAAGACCAATGATGTTCATGAACCTCTATTTCCGAAAACACATCCGAGGGGAAGTGAAGCAGGCCATGCCTACTCAAACGAACGGAAGGGCACCTGTCATTCAATATAATATTTTCGTATAAGCGAGTAAGTTTACATGAAATGCATGCCATTTTTACAGGTGCCATCAGTTATGTTACAAATTACAATTATGAATTAGGATAGATTATCACTTTTTCAAAAGTTCACGTTGTGGAATTATAGTACAAGCAATCGAAACAGACTCTTATAAATGTTAAATTGTAAACCCTTTACGAAGGTCACCATCGAAATTGAGCAACAACCCAAACTTCGTTTAATTTCCTGATGATAGTAATGGCCCATCGATAAACAACATATATTTGAGTGAGTGCTATACCCCCGCGTGCTTGAACGATATTTCAGGAAGAGAAGAAAATCCTGCGCAGCTGCAAAATAATAGAAAATTCATTTATGAATAATACTTTCTACACAGTTCACGCACTTTGACTTTTGTGTTAAGTTCCTTTTCAACCTATATAAGTAGGTAAAATTATCACCTTCTTTCACTTAAACTAATTGTTAGCAAGAAAGACTGTAGAATTCCATTAGTAAAACCTATCGGGAAAAAAACAAAAAAATGATGAACCCCATGACTGTTATATATTTTAAATTAATAACACTTATTATGTACTTCTGCACCTCTCTGGCGGTTCTCTTGTGTCTTCTTCTCTTTTCGAAGGTACTGCCTTAAATTAAGGCACTGTTACAGTGCTGCTTTCCTCTACTTATTCGGAATATTGCTAGCTCACCTGGTGAATAACGGAACCACCCCTATCATGAAATCTGTTGACAAGTGCAAAGTTGGTCTCATATACAACTGAAAATGTCACAATTATGGTGTACTTACCGGTGACTTTGAAGTTTTATAGACTTTCAAACACTTAATGAATAATTCACTTGTAATTATTGTTCATTCTGCATCTCTTATGTTTCACGTCAGCACCTGTACAAAAATGCTACTTACCTTCCACAATTGACGCAATCATTTATAATTCCCGCGTGAAATTGACATACCGTATTTTTTTCAATTACAGTTTATAGTTGACGATGTATCTTATGACTTATTCAGTCGAAAACAGATCTCAAAAATTGCCTATTTCCTTATTTGTACATTTCTCTTAAAATGTTTCTCTCACATTAACCAGTATTCAATCTATTTCTAGACTAACAAATCATATTATATATTCTATAAATTCTTATTAGTGTACATATGTTCATGCCTGTAAAAATGGATGGTTTCTGTACTAGAAATAAATTTATTGTTATTATTGGAAGTATATGTACAAGATAAATGGAAGAAGAAGCCATATAGTACTTGAAATGATAGTACGCATTTGCAATGTATGATGCTAACCACATTGGTCATACCATGGAATATATGACGTTTTCGATGAAAATATAGTTATTCTCAAACATAGGTGTTTTTGTTATGTTTCTCATCACCAGATCAACCGAACTTTATGCGAGTGAAAAGTGTGAATGAAGAGAGTAAATTTCATCTTTATTAAAGGCCTAGGAAGTTGAGGTAAAACAGAGTATAATAGTAGTTAGTAAGAAGGATTATCGTGAAGTATACAAGTGATATTTTAGGCAGAAGTGGCTTGAAGGACAAAAAGCTGTTGGAAATGCTGGCCTGTAAGATGTCTGGCGTACTTGTGTATGGCCCATGGGGTAGCACCTTGACAGGAAACAGGGCAGGCTTGTAGATGTTAGGAACAAAAGTATTTTTTATAATTTCGATCTGTGCAGTCATTATTGTTTTAGTTGTTTTAAATTGTTATGAAGTTAATTTTTTTAAATTGGGGATCTAATCACATGTTTAATTCTCGAGCTGTCAAAAAATGCGTGTTGCTGTCGTACAGATAGAAGCGATTCACATATGTGACCACTACCAAATCTGCTGATCAGCATGCGCCACCCTCCCTCATTTTTTGACACTAAGCTCTGAGACCTTTTGTAATAACTGCAGTTGTAATATTGCATTGCTTTGACCCCGTCCCAATCATACAGTATGCTGCATATTAACAGCTTTCATGACAAGTGCTTCCCATTAGGTCACAGGGCACAACAATACCAGAGGACATTCTTAGCAGTATTATCATCACACATATAAACAAGTGGGTTATTACAAAATACCAGGCAATTAAGTTTCCCCTAAGAGTTATGAAGTATAAAAATAGCTGGTATTACAGCATCTAAATTACATTCTATTTCGCAGTGTAATATGAGCAGAGGAACAATCAGTGATAAAGTTATATAAAGTGGTCCTGAGAAATACAACTGGTTAGCAGAACTTGTTATGCTAAATTTTCATGACCGACTTATATATGGTGTGCGTTATACATTGCAAAGTGACTCATCAACTACATAATAGCCTTAACATTATGAATTTTAGAAAATTATATGAAAATGGGTAAATGTTGACTGAAGGTAGTCATTTCAACTCCGAAATAGTACAGTGTATTATACTAATAACATAGGCGTATATGTGAAATATTAAAACATATGGTTGCTAATGTAATTGTTTTTGGAAATAATTATACTGACGAACTTATTGAAGATAACAGTGAAGAGAAAATCAGTGAGTTAGCTAAACGTTTGCCGCGTAGTTAGTAGTTAAAACGTCTTACAAAGTAAAAGGTGTAAGAGTTTCGATTACTGGAGTAAATTAAGTCATAGTCTACTGAGTACAGTTTAATGAATAGTGGTACTATTAGGGATAAGGGTAGGTTGAATGAACTTGAGGAAAATATCTGATTGGCTGGGCTTATGATTGCTAATTTTTCATGACTACTTTTCATATAGCATGCTTTAGACGTTACAGAGTATCAGTTTGCTTACATTATGGAAAAACTATTACAACTAATTTGGGATTATACGTCCAGGATAATTATAGTTAGTCTTATGACTGTAAACCTGTTTGAGGAAATAATGATAACATTCCTAACATGCTGAATAACCTAACCTTACATCAAGCCATGTGGGAAGCACTGGGCTAGTTTTATCACATTTTAGATGCGATACAGCGTCTGGGGCAACTGAATTTCCTCGAATTGGGGTATTGCACTGGGGTCTGTAGTATCAAAGTTAGATGAACAGCCTATATGGGAAAAGTATGGATAAGTAGACTGAAGCACTTTTGTTGATAGGAATTCATTAGGGAGACGTTGGAATTCAGTAGGAGTTCGGCAACTACGTACAGTAAGTGGAAGTTCGTTCCATAATTCACTGTAATGTATTTTGAAGAGACGCGAACGCAGTTTTATCCGACACCGGGTTATAGATAGAGTATATTCATGATTCCTAAGAGAATGTGTGGTTGTATTATTGAAAGCTATTGGATTACTGCTTTTGATGTAGCCGTGTTAAAGGCGAAAAAGGAATGTTAGGTTGAGTTTCAGGCGCTTAACCAAAGTAGCTGAAGTCAATATTTTTTGCACCAATCCGCGTAAGTCAGTCCTTCATGTTTGTGAAATAGGCGTCGTGTAAAGCTTCGCCGAATATTTTCAATACTAACCCTATCCTACCAATGCATGAAACCGAAAACAACTGTGCAGTATTCAGGTATTGGACGAACCATGACTTTGTATAAAAGGACTTTGGCCCCAGTTGTGTACGTTTTTTGGTGTAACAAGCCTGAGTCTTCGGCATTTAGAAACAACTGATTTTGCGTACTGACTGAATGTTAAGTTTTGTGAGTAGGTAACTCTCAGATCTTTTATAGAATTGAGGGTTTGAAGAAAAGTTACCTAGGTGTAACCTGAAATTCTGGTGGGAGTTATTGAGGCATAGGACACCACATTTATCAGAATTGAATGGTAGTTGCCAGTCATTGCTCCAGTTATGTAACCCATCAAGATTATCTTGAACATGTGTGAATCTTTCATTTAGAGTAGAATAGGGGAAGCTGTATACAATTTTTAAGTCGTCGGCAAAGAGGTATGGAGTACCATGCTTTATGCCAGCACAGATGTCGTTAGTGCACATTACGAAAAGCAGTGAACGTAGTGCACTACTCTGAATCCCTCCAGTTGGCATAAGTCTGAGTGACGAGTAATTATTTGCGAATTTCACAACTTGGGAAAGGTCTTCCAAGAAGTAATTTAGCCAGGATAACAAGGGGTCCTGGAACCCGTACAACTTTAGCCTAAGAATTAGTCTCTTGTGTGGGGTTTTATCAAAGGCATTTTTGAAGTCAAAGAAGAGAGTTGTGACAAGCAAACCATGATCACGCTTAGCAGTAGCATCAGTCAAAGTAGTCAAGTAGGCAGGTGGAGCATGATCGACTTTTCAAAAAGCTGTGCTGTGCTGAAGGAAACACTTTGTGGAGGTGGAGGTATGAGGCAATATCTTGCCGTATGCCCTTTTCCATAACCCTGGAAACTAATGACGTGATGTTGATGGGTCTGGAGATTTCGATATTAGAAGTTTGTCCTAGTTTGTGCCTAGGGGCTATAAACGACAGCTCCCAGAACTTTGGGTAACTGCCACTAATTAAGAACAGATTGAAAGACTTTAGGAGGATAACGGGTATGTCCTCACCACCCCTTTTCAAAAGGATAAATGGAATTACAGTAGGGCCAGCTTTGTATGACGTCCGGGGTATGCTATAGCGAATGAAATTTTTTGTGGAGTGAATGTCATATTACCCAAAAAGCGATTTGGTAGTGTTGGAACATCAAGACTACCTGCTGTTTCTTCGTCAGTAAAGTAGCTAGCGAAGTGGAAGCTGAATAACTCACACATCTCCTGCGGGTCTGGTAATAAGTTAAGGATACTTATTCTGATGTTGTTAATTCGTGATTAAATTAGTTTTACTAATGCCTCTGTATTATCAGGTCGTGATTGGAGGATGCGCTCTAGTTTGATGGACTGAGATAATTGATTAGATTTGCATGAATTATAAGTTAGCCTGAGTGTAATGAGTGATGAAAAGTCACTACATCTGTAGAACTGCCCAGCATTCTTACGCAGGCGGTTTCGAATCTTTACGGGGATGAAGTGGGGCTGTTTAGGTCTCATTTTCACAAGTCTTGCTGGGGCGATGAATTCATGTGCAAATCCTAGGTTCTCATAGAGTAAGTTGCTTGTCTTCATAGCCGAGCTGCATGTAAAGTATGACTCCCAGTCTAGAGTGCGTATATATGGTTCAGGACATCTCACTGAGCGTGTCTGTAACCCATGAGTAACGCTTTGTTGTCCCTCATTGTTGAACTCATGCTGGTGAAAATATTGAATGTACCAAATGCTACTCTGTGGTCTCTGACAGGAAACTCTTTACCTACTCGAAGGGTAGTGCGGTGATACCACAATCTTAGATAGCTTTGTGGGACGCTTTACGTGTTACTGCCAGTCTTTTTTTCTATTACGTTCAAAAATTCATTATGACGTTTCGGTGACCTTAGTGGTTGCCAGACAACATCAGGCATATTAAAGTTCCCACATATAATTTTAGCCGTGTGAGGTAGTGAAGTGGCTTAAGCGAACGTGCTAGCAAGCTTCATATCAACTTCAACAGTTGAGCACGGGGATGATAGTGTAACAACAGAAGACAAGGGCCAGGCAACAGATCAGTTTTATTACGAAAACCAACAGGTATTTATATGTATTTTACGTACATTAATAAGGCTCTGCCCGCAGAAAGAAGGCGGTCTTCTGATTGGTTGTTTGCAAACAAACGCAGCCTTCTGCTTTCTCGTTTTCGATATTTCTCGGAAATGCGAGCCACTTGTCTGCGAATCATATTTGTCCACGTCTAGGTCATCTGTGATCGGTTGTTGAATCAGCCTAGATTAATTTCCACCAATCAGCGTAGATCAATGTCTACCAATTGGCTAGCAGCTTGCTCTCACCACAATAGACGCGAATTATAAGATAGGAACTGGAGTGAGACAGCCTTAGAATAGCCCAGACTGAGTCATTATCTGCGGTGAGCTCTGGGTAGAAGCACTGTGTGGCCTTAATATCAGACCTGATATACACAGAACATCCTCCTCTTGCCATGGTTTCTGTCACCTCTGAATACGTAAAAGTTATCAATAGAAATGGGTTGCAAATTAAGGATAATGTCGTGAAGTCAGACATTTTGTTGAGTAAGGAGTGAGCATTGGTGAGACAGAATGAGAGAGAGTTAAGAATGACGGTGAAATTGCATATATCTTAAAAAATTTATCCTCAAGGTGTATAGAGTCTGGACTAGATTGTTTGATGGGTGCTAACTGAGATGGTGGCAACTTACTGACAGTGCCGGAAAAGTGCACCACACCATTATCGGCACAGAGAGAGGTGCGGTCGTTGGTTACCTTGGTGGGTGTGAATTGTTCATAATACCGTGACTGCAATGCATCGCCCTCCCTACTGCAGATAACTGACTTGACAGTATGTGTGCTATTTGCGTCAATATTGAGCCTGAAATTTCTTGTTGGCTGAGAAAATTTAGATTGGACGAAGGGTAGGTAGGTATTTCTTGTGGATAGTATGCCAGAGTGAAGTTACGTGCATCGCAGTTATGACTGATATTTTGTGTGTTTAAGTTATTTTTGTAAATAATAGTTCGTCGATGATCTTGGGTAGTGTGTATCCGGTGGTTTTCGGGGATGTGGTGAGTCAGAAGGCCACCTTTAGGAAACAAGCCTAACCCACTTGTTTCTTGTTGTAGAGATCCCCGGATCACACTTTCGTCTATATTAGCCATAGATGGGAGAGTTGTGTCGGGGGAGGTGTATGTCTGCCGGTGGGGTTTCGACTTAGTTTTAGGTTGCCCAGAGACATGCCTTCTGTTGTGTCTATCGGATGAAGATTTGTTCGGTGGTGGATGAATCGACGGGTTACCTGTCTTTTCATTGACGTCATATTTATGGCAATATGAAGACTTATTCAGCTTCTCTGTGCTAATGGTAGGATTGGAGTTACTTAAGCTGAGGTTATTTGGTTTGCTGTTGAGACACCTATCAGTGACGGGTTTCAGTACAGGTATTCTGGATGGTAGAGTTACGTTACTTTGTTTTGCATGCACGCTGGTCTGAGTGCTACTCGGGGACGTTATATTTAATAGTACATGCTCGAGCTTAGCCTTTTGCGTAACATTGGTAGTGGTATTAGCAGCTGATGGTGATGATGTGTCTAGCGAGCATAACTCCAAAGATTCATCTAAGTCTATGACTATAGCTGCGTCACTGTTGAGTTTACTAGGAAAAGCTTTATTATTTGAGGATATTTCATTTTCATACGTGTCTGGAGCATTAGGTTTACTTAAATGTAAGGCGAGAGACCTTTATTGCTACATACATTTGATATAGTCGTCAGTGCAAAACGGTGCAACACTCCATAACTGAGACTTTCCGGCGAAGAGCAAGGCCTGTGTTTATCAAATATCGTTTACTGTATCACACTTGCTAGCTACGTCTTCACTTTCCTTGGAGTTTTCTGTCTTACTATCTTTCCACAGGCACCGCACTCCATCATGGTGCCAAGGCATCCGAAGAAGACTGTAACGACCTTCGTCACAAAATACGCTAATGAATGAAAAGCTCGTCTCGAAGGAACTACCAACATTATAATACCGTTGTACTTGCCGGTGACTGTGGAGTTGTCGGAATTTTCAAACGCTGCATGCAAAACCACAGTTTGCATTGCGCACCAAACACGGCAAAGTTAAAATGTTGTGGTCCAAGGAGTGAGAAGACATGACTCATCTTCAGGCGACCGGTCAGGATAAATAGCGTTTTTAACATGAAGATGCCTCCTATTTACTGCAAAAATGGAGATGACTATTTCTAATACTCTAAATCTGTTTAGCAGAAAAATATAGATAACAGAGATGGAGCACCGTAACTTTAGTCACAAGCTAAACCTTGACCCTGATCCTAAACTCAATCATAACCCTCAGCCTAGTCCTTTACTTGATTCCAACCTTAATAGTAGCCCCAACGAGCCATCAGCCTATTATCCAAACAGTACTTAAAATGAGGTCGGAATAAAATTTGCACCTCCTTTCGTGCACAGAGTTATTCATGGTGTTTGCATTCAAGGTCGTTGATGCGTTCGCACCCCCGAGACTTCATTCTTTAAACTGACCCCTTACACCTAGTAAATCGATAATACTTGTAAGTTTTGTAGGTTGTATGTTTCACTTTGGAGCCAGTTTTCTCAAACCACTGCTTGCATCCTAATAACGCAGACCTTTGAAAATGCAACGTAAAATTGATGAGCTACTGTTATACTATACAATATTGTTCTTAAGAGCTAGTGTAAACTGATTTTAATTTCTTTGTGCCTTCTCCTTAGTTGCGAGGTGAAGGTTCCTGGTATTCGGTAAACTTCTGCGTAGTTTGTCCCACCACTCGACTGTCGTAACTTTGGTTGACTCCAAAAGGAGTGATTCTGGGATGAACAATAATTAGTATAAGTGTAGTGGTTGTAGTAGTCATGAAAGTAACACGGGAGAAAATGTAAAGAAGATAAAAGATGAGTTTAGGTGCATACCTGCTGGTGGTGTGTCATTTTCAAAGGGATAGGTCGTTTGAACACAGTCATTATGGTATGGTAGATCACTGATAAAAATCAAAAACATCAGTGGCCCTAGGATAGAACCCTGCGATACTCCTGATGATGAGTCGTGTCAAGAGGGTCGGACTCGATTAACCTATGTGCAAAATTGCCTTTCAGAAGCGGCTCCCCCATACCTGTTTGACGTATTTTGCGTACGAGCAGGTCATGCTGAACCGTGTCAAATGCCTTCTCAAAGTCTAGGAAGATCACACGGATTGGAATATTTATATTCCTGCATGATGTCCAATGGTCCCATGCTGATAGTAGGTGTGTAACACAGGATCTACCCGTCCTGAAACCATGTTGTGTTTCATAGAGTGTGTTGGTCTTGTCATGGTGTTCCCTGATGTAATCGTCAGTAATAATTTTTAGCACTTTTGATGTCACTGGGTGTAGCGCTACTGGTCTATATCTGGTGGCATTTCGCCTGTCACCACCCTTGAAAATTGGGGACAGGTTGGCTCTTTTCAAATCCCTCGGCAGTTTCCTTGGATCACTTGAGTGTCGGAGCAGGTCGTGTAAAGTCCTGCATAGGGCTTCGGCGCACTGTTTCGGAACAGATGTCCTGACGTCATCACAATCTGGGGGGTTTCCAAATGTGAGTCTCTGTAGCTTCCCTAATGCTATTGCCGGTTTATTTGAAGAGCAGCCACTATGTTTTCTCCCGGTGAGATAGTAGCACGACCATTTCGGTCCATGCCAATAATACCTACATTGCTGTTTAGCTGTTTCGTGAAGGCCAAACTGAATATTTCACACGTCTCCAGATTTGTGGGGTATCAAGCGTTTGGACCAAATAAGGTGCGTGACCCCTGGTTGGTTGGTTTCCTCCCCGATATGATTCGGTGCAGACTTTTGGGGTTCGCCTGGAGTTTTTGGCAAGGTCAGCCTGAAATAATCTCCTGTCACTTCTGACTCTTGTGTCGTGCCGGTTTCTGAGTTCCAGGTATGCATCGTGACCAGTCCGACTCTTGGATATTTGCCACGTGGACCGAACCCTCCTCTTTGCTTTCAAATACATTACGCACGTTTCTCTAGCCATGAAGGCCTTTTCTTCGGCTGTGTTGTGACCAAAGGGGCGGTATCCGAGATTGCTGTGGGAATAATCTCTTTCACCACTTCCCAGTGTTCATCCAGAGATAACTCAGCCCATTCTTTGGGCCATTCTGCATCGGCCAGAAGCCTTCTGATTTCGGCTTACTTCGCGTTGTTATAGGACAGACATGAGCGCTTAGCATCCCACGACCCTATGACTGTGTGGTTACTAATACCTAGACGGGGGATCATGAAATGAACATTTTGGACAAGCAGCTGACCGCCAGTTAGAATATGATCTAGTTTCGACGACTTCCCACTAGAGCCCCAATTAGTGTCGTCTCCAGCAGCCTCAGTGGGTCCTGTATTTCTAATGGTTTGTAGTAGATTTCGACGGAATTTTCCCTGAGCATACCCTTAGCTGAGGTTCAGGGAGTATTGAAATCCCCAGCTATGGTGATATGGTCAAAGCCTAAGTCCCGTATCCCTGTGATGATGCTGAGTATTAGCTGGTCATGCTCTGCCCCACAGGTGAGTGATGCCACTCAGTAGGTGTTTGTTGACCAACGGTGAAATGAGACCATATGGAGTCTGGGACTTCAGTAAGTGGTGGGTCCATTCCATTATGAGTAAAATTTATTTTGAGAAAGTCTCACAGTGTTATACAGTAATATTTACCAATGACGTTTCGAGCACATTAAACAGGATAGGGAATTCGATCGACTGACCTCAGACTCAGGTTTGGTATTTTTCTGTTTTTCCTCCTTTGTAGGTTCGGTCACTTTAGATTTCGTCAGGGTCTGACCGACACTTGTTACGTTGCCTTGCTTGTTGGCGGATACAAGTGATGCTTTGGCAATTCCATCTTCCCTTGCTGTTCCAGGTGTAACTTTGAGGAGTTTTATTTTATTTTTTTTTGATTTACAGCTTGATTCCACACCGTATTTTCAGTACAAGTGTGGAATTTTCAGCATGGATATCGGTAGCCCAAATTCAGGCCGACCATAGATATCGGGTGTGCGCCGGCAAGGGATCGAACCCCGGACCATGTGCATGGTCGCCGAGAGTCCTAACCACTGTGCCACCGACGCACATCGGTTTATGAAGATTGATATTTTCAGTCGGTTGGGCTGGAGTATCCCTCCTACGATTTTTACCAAATTTTGGCGATGTAGTGTTATCAGGTGAAGCGCTGCATGGGACTATATCGAGACTGAGATGGAAGAGTGGCGTGCTGTTTCTGTCATCCGGTGACACGTTGTTTGAGACTGTGCAGGGCGAAAATTGGCCAAATGTCCCAGAACCACGGAGATGAGTTATTTCGCATAAACTCATAATATAGTTTCGACACTCCTTTATCACAACGGCAGTGCACCCATTGTCTGAAAAATGTCATTTAAATGCTGATTCGGTTATAAAAACAACAACTCTACGGGCCTGACATTCGTCCCCCTTTCTGGAAGACGCTTTCGTGGTCTTATGACTTCTTGAGCGTTTCATTTTTGTTTTACTGTGTGTCACGCACTGAATTCCAATTGATACGGATGTACTGTCATGTCCACTTGGTCTCGCCTGCGCAGTTTCAGTGTTGGACTGTGGTAATGTAGACATAGTTTCAGATCAGGGGATATGTACATGGGTTTTTAGAGAAGGTATGCGAGATGATGTTAATATCCTTGGGTCATTGCCTCCCCTAACTGAAGCCCGTTTTACTACAGAATATGGTGGTTTAGTGCCTTTTAAGGCTACTTTCAACCGCCAAATAAACAATTACTACAACTTGTGCTTATATATGAATAAGAGATAGCAACATTATCTGCACAATAGAACAACAATAAGAAGATTGATAAAGTTCATGATAAGGAAAATGAGAGGTTTTTGACTTTATTTAGCACTTTTCGGTCACTGGGCTGCACAGCACCCATGTGGTGGACGAACAAGTTTTGTTTATCTGAACAAGTGAGGAAGATGCTGCTACAGAAGTAGCACCTGAAGCTTCGTCACTAGCTCAAGACAGCTGAACTTACCACACGGAGATTTAATGGGAAATAATGGTTGAATTTAATTCACTGGTTAGGAAGACCAGGTTTCGCAATCTGATAACTCACAAAATAGTTATTTTCTGGTTCGAGAAGATGAAACAAAAGTGACACGACATAATTCACCAGATCGTTGAGAATATATGGAAAATATCAGAACAAAACATTTGAGTATGTGAAAATAACTGACACTTGTAGTTGTTATAACTAGTTTGCTTCCCCAATAGTTATGCTTTATCGGAACAGAACTGATTAGGACCGTTATTGTTGATAAACTATTCTTTGGTAGCTAGATCATACGTTGCTGCCTAAAGATGATTTTATTTGTACGTCTTCAGATGAGTATATCGTGGTAGCTGAGACTAAATAAATTCAAATTCCGTTGCAGGTCATCATAGTTTGTCGATAATTTAGTCCGGTGATGTTTTTTAGTAGAGCTACATTTTACTCTTTCTAAGAAATTCCCCTCTTCGCACTTCTTGCATCGTAGTGACACAGAGAACCTTTAAATGTGGCCATTCACATGCTTTTCACAACTTCGTAAAAAGTAAAGATGTAAATGTACCCAAGTCTCTTTCCACAAGGTAGAATGTTGTAGTGGCTTCAATACCTCCACTGCATGGTTAGCACATTTATCCAGTTTTGTCTGTTAACCGCAACCATATTTCACACTTTTTTCCTGTATGGGACGGGTCACTTCTACAGTACGGTTGTAATGACAGAAGACAAGGGTCAGATCGTTTATTGAGAAAATCAACAGATATTTATAGATTTTTATGTACATTATTATTTGTTATTGTTAGCCGAGAAGCAACGTCTCCTGATTGGTTGTTTTCATACTGAAGATTATTCTGTCACTTCTTTGCTGCTGTTTCTTAAACAGTCCAGTGATATGTCTGCAAATGGTGTCCGCTGGCACTAAGTCTGCTGTGATTGGTTGTCGAGCTCCTTAAGGTTAGGCTTTGTCCTTGTTTTTTCTCATGACCAAGATTTGGGAAGTAAACACTGACGTAAATTGCCGTCTACCAATTTTGGTTAGCAGACAGCTCTCACCATACGGTAACAGGTTCTTCATTCTCTTGGCATAAAAATAAACAGTGTCAAAAATTTGTTGATATTGAAAGTTATCCGGCTTTCCGCAATCAGGTATTCCTGGAACTTGATCGATTCATTCGCACTTCTCACGGCACTCCACAACCGTACATTACCCATTTGCAGAATAGTTGAAGTGCTTAAGTTATTGAGTGGATTGTTTATGGAAATTACAGACAATAAAAGACGATTGATTGCTCTTGGCAAAACCTTGTTAGTTGATTTTCACCATGTGGAGCATACTTACATCAATTTTTCAGAAAATTCCCTACCCGCCAGGTAGGTTTTGATGAGGTTTCCGTTTTGAATCACTTGACGCATGACATCATGATGTAGCTGTCTAGTGAGGTCTATGTGCATTCAGCTATGCAGTGCACAGCGTTGGAGCAGTTCCAGATTACTTTATCTGTGACGCCATTCCGGGACTTTTCAAAGTCGGTGAAGCTGAAATAGAAATTTGATTGCCGTTCCGAGCTCTGTTCGATAATGATGCGTAGCGTGTGGATATAATAGGCCCGTGATTTGCTTTCCCTGAGTCCAGCTCGTTCCAGGAGGAGTTTCGCATCTACAGTATCTTCCAGTCTGTTCAGGATTATGCAACCTAATCAAAACCTCTCTGTAGTGAGCTTGAATAGCTCAGCTGTAGTGTTTGTATCTGCTGCTTTTAGTGACGTGGTTTCGAATCTCTGGGGGACATGACTTGTTGACAAGTGCCAACAACCACGAAACATGCATCAAGGGTTTATTAAGGAATGTCTTTAGTGGCCTAGTAACATCTGAGAACAATCAGGACCTGGTGGTTAAGTGTGAACTTTACATTGTAATTCCGATGTCCGAGCTCAGCATCTCAGAGAGACACCTCGTTTTGCACATCAAAACAAACAAATATACATTGTCAAAACCACCCTGATTTTTACATACTTACTAGCCCTCATACTTCCGAGAGGTCTAGATTTCATAGCTGATTCGTAGCACTACATTATTCGGTGGAAAACTACGAGATCGGCAGAGTTTTATTCACTTTCTTTTTTACTTAATCATCTGTTCAGTTGTTCTACTTGAGGATCCGAAGCAACAGTATCTCCAAATTACATGAACTAAGATTTTCCGTTATGTTAGCACATGTAGTCAGAGTATTACCAGTGACAGATTTTTCACCAGCATCATATGCAGCCAAAGATTATTTTTTACATTTTTGCATTATGACAATCAGCAATGCAGAGAATTCACAAACAGCTGCTAGTGACTGTTAACAAAGTGATATATAGACAGTATTGCTCGATTCAATAGATAGGTATTCAGTTAATTTTTCTCTGGCCTACAATGGGTCATAATTTACGTTTTCAAACCTCCAGGAGGTAGGACATCGTAGGTAGTGATGATCACATACAGTTTCGAACAGAAGCAATATTTGCACCTAAATCAAATTTTTACTTTAGCATCACAATTTGTCATCTTTAGTCTCTCGAGGATGGTGCGACCTCATGTATTGCGTGTAGTGGACAGGAACATGGTCCGGGGTTCGATCCCCTGCCGACGCACACCTGATATCAATGGTCGGCCTGAGAAATATGGGCTACCGATATCATATGCTGAAAATTTCATACTTGTACCAAAAATACGGTGTGGAATCAAGCTATAATAAAAAAAGATCTTGCGCCAGTGCTTGCAGTGGCTTAAGTTACCTTACTTTGGTTTGACAAGGCAGCCTTTCTTTCAGCCTGTAGGCACGTTACCTTCCTTTTGAACTTTCTGCAGTGGTGGAGTGAATATATCCACTGAGATATCTGGGTGTGTTTACAATTCTTTCGAAAGCATTCCGTCTGGCGCTGCTGGCTTCCTCTGTTTAAGTCATTTTATAGCATCCAAGACTTTTGCTTTGGTAGGAGCACTGATTGGCTTTTTGTGTTGGTTCTCTGACTGCCAACGGTATTTCCGGACGAGGTGCAGGTGGTAATTGGTTCAAGAGTCCATTGAATTGACCAGCTAAGCGTATCTGTTGCTTCTCCTCTGTAATAATTAGGTTATCTTCACTATCTTTTGTTGGTTTAATCTGTAGTGACCTGCTTATCTTGTGTGGTTGTTTGACGTCCCTCTTACCTTCGGCCTATTCTGCCTCATTTACTAGTGTGTGTTGCGGAATTATCTTTTCTATTTCGTAGCACTCTTACTCACTTCTTAATTCGGTGTGGTGTAGAATTAATTCGGCATATTAAATATCGTATCCACAGATAAACAAAGTGATATTGTGGCATATGTTACTGATAAGATTTTGTAAGAAGTATGTTTGTGTGATTTGTCTCGCAAAGGTATTGAATAACAGGCGGGAAGGAATAGGAAAAAAGATGAGTCCTTGTGAAACAACGAAAAAAAATACGAAGGGAAGACAAAAGAAGTCCAGCATGGAGAACATGGATAAGTGGTGATTTTAATGCAAACTATGCGTATTATGCCGTATCCTTACATCAGTTTGCCAATAAACAGTTCCAATACCAGATATACTTGCGTTCTATCGTAACAACATCACGATCATCTGTTAGGCAGCTGGAACATTAAGCAGCAAAATAAAACGCCAACCAAAATTGTAGTTCCAGGAAATCATTTAGTTACGCTGCTGAATAACTTCGAGATCTTATTGGGTTAGCTTCAGCTAGAAATAACGCTCGTGATCATTGTGTGGCCATCTATCTTGCTACACCTGAGCTTTGGCCGTAATACCTGCTGACTTTTTAACCCGGCCCATCCAACCTGGTGGTTAGACTGTTATTTACACCGCTCCAATGAAGGGAGAATATGACTCTCACGGCTGTTCGAAGGCGCAGCCGTTGATATGAATAGGTTACAGAGATACACAATCACGCCAATACGCTGCCGCCGAGTTATTACCCCTTGAAAGTCATACTGACCACCCCATATGTTCCAGTGTGCAAAAATAAACGAATTCACCGTTGGCAGTGAAACAGCTAAGATTCAAAGACCTTCTTTCACCGCCTACAATGTAGCGAGTTCTAGGTTTGTTGAGAAAATACCACTAGAACAACTTTATCATGAATCTTTTACTGTAACACAGACTCGACTGTCACTTGTTATGAATTCCTACATAGAATGATGGACGTCTTTGTGTTTAACTGAGAACCTGTGAAGGCATGTCTTTGGCCGTACTGACAGCGTCTGTCACTAGACCCATGAAAATAAATTTCCTCCGACTACAATTCAGATTTTCCGTCGAAGGTTAAACAATCATGGCACAGAAAAGAAAGATTTTGTGAAGCTGCCCATCGGGAGGAATTTAAAGAAGCATCTGTATACCTCGCCCTCTCCACATATGCTCTTATTCAAAGAAAAGATCCCTGTGTTGGTAACTTCAATGTGTGTTTACCGATTCACCTGTTCCTGCGGTGCTAAGTGAATAGGCTGTAACAGTACGATGCAGAAAGTAGAACAGTCATCAGCTCAATTCTGTAGCATATTTATACTTCTGGTGATGTCGCATCAGCAGAGGACTCTTTCAGAGTCTTATATAAGCTACAACCAAGTCTTTTGAGGGGATTTTGCCTACATCTCCATGAAACTGAAGCCATAGTAATCCCTAAGGTGAAACCTGAACTCCGTTTGAGCTTTTTGCAACTCACTTTCAACGTTTTGTTCTCTTGTCTCATATAAACTATCTGCAAGCGACTATCAATCAATCACTCGACTAATCAGCTGTCAACCCTCTTGATTACGCAGGACTACTCCGGATTTTTTAAACATAGTTATTACTCGTGCACTTTGATTTGTTTTGCTACAAACTAACCATAACCTTTGACCTCTGTTGTAAATCTACACTGCATACATAAAAGCACTGAGTACCCTTACAGCTTTGAAGTGTATTATTGATTAGTCACACTTTACCAGTCCTTACCTAACACGATTTGCCTATGTAACCAATAATTCAGTACATTACCAAACCCGTAAGTACTAACGACAAAACGTAAATTAAAAAGACTTGGTTGTTAGGGAAAAAGTGCTCAATTGCGGCGTACATTTGAGTAAAATAAAAGGTAATGATTATCCAGGGAAAAGGGATGCATAACTCGCAATTTCTTTTGTTGTGAAGCTAGGGTTTTATTATATAAAGTATGTGTCCGACCTATTTTAGAATACTGCCCTTTTATTCTTAGCGGACTCAGACAAAATGACAAGCTTAGGTTAGAAGGAGTGCAACGGCAATTCACCTTAAGAATTCTTGGTTTAGAAAGTGGTCTCCAGTACTGTGAACGTTGCGACAGACTAAGTTTAGAACCACTCTGGAAAAGACGTCCTAAGCTGAACCTGATTTTTTACTACAAGCTAACTAATCTGCTCGTGCACTCCTCCGAGCCAATAATTAAACCTACCGCTGTCATCAGTTACAATCTTAGAAATCACCACAACCTAGTTGCTATAGAGCATTGTCAGACTTACATGCTGTATAATTTCTTCTTAAATAAGTTTTCAGTCATTTGGAATAGACTACCAGCTGATGTGGGCGATGCGAACACACTCGCAGTGTTCATCTCCTCAGTCACCAGACTGCTCCAAGATGACAGTGCACTTCTGAGTCTGAATTCTATACCCACTTTTTCGCCCAACATAGATATTTTAAGTTCATTAAACGTGTAGTTACAACAAACTAAAATTATAAATTTTTATATTATTGGAAGTACATGATAGACATTTTTACACAGGACAATAATATTAGTTCACACAATATAAAAGTTAGCATCACGGGAATAGTTAGTTAGTGCACCAAAATAACTATAATTACTAAACAGAATATAAATGTATATATACATATTAATCACCCCCTAAGTACTCCACTTGCTTTCTTTTGCGTTGTTGTTGTTTGTCTTCTTTTGTCTCTCACCATTTCAGCTTCCATTTGACTTTTTGAATGAGAATGAAGAATGTAGATATTTGCCCATTTACAATGACAAATGATCTGCAAACATTATTGGTCCCATATCTTACAATTCCCTCGTGAATTGCGCATTGCCTTCACCAACGACGCAACCTGGATTACAGTTGTGAAATATACCTTTATACCAATAAAAAAGTATTGATTTATAATACTTCACGATTGTAACTTACAACATAATTGATCTTGTCTGCAAAATAGCTTGCATTTCTTGAAAACACCCGTTTATAAGAAAATATAAACTGTCATTATTATTAGTCTACATTGAGTACTATTCACTTGTGATGTTACGAAGAAAATGCTGACAAAAGTATACAAGTGTATTACTTATTTTAAATGATTATCAAATTTGGATATAAATCAAGAATAAGACTCGATGCCGTACACACCAAAGTTATATGGAGGAATTACTTCAAGCTTTATTTTTTTCCCAAGTATTTGTAATCCATCCAAAACATATTTGGTTTTTTTTGTTAATGCGAAGACAATATTTCTATATTTCTTGATGTGCTCCATTGAATGACTAGTTATCATATTGTTCCCATAGACAAAATGACTGCAACCTTATAATTTTACCATAAACCAAATTTATGTAATTTAAATAATACTTATCCATGCCTGCACAACTGGTGTGTCCTACACAGGTAGGAAAAAATGTATTTTATTAAATTACTATTATTAAATATGTTTACTAATCGTATATGTAATTTATCATATTAATGATGCCTGTAAACTGGCGTCCCTCATGTACAAAATGAGAATATACTATTATTTATTTATTCAAAGAAAAGATCCCAGTTTTGGCAACTTCAATGTGTATTTACCGATTCACCTGTTCCTCTGGTGCTAAGTGAATAGACTGTAACAGCAGGATGCTGCCCAAACATGCCCATGAACATTTAACCGTATGGTTGTCGTAAGCAGAAAGTAGAACAGTCATTAGTTCAATTCTGTAGCATATTTATACTTCTGGTGATGTCACATCAGCAGAGGACTCTTTCAGAGTCTTATATAAGCTACAACCAAGTCTTTTGAGGGGATTTTGCCTACATCTCCATGAAACTGAAGCCATAGTAATCCCTAAGGTGAAACCTGAACTCCGTTTGAGCTTTTTGCAACTCACTTTCAACGTTTTGTTCTCTTGTCTCATATAAACTATCTGCAAGCGACTATCAATCAATCACTCGACTAATCAGCTGTCAACCCTCTTGATTACGCAGGACTACTCCGGATTTTTTAAACATAGTTATTACTCGTGCACTTTGATTTGTTTTGCTACAAACTAACCATAACCTTTGACCTCTGTTGTAAATCTACACTGCATACATAAAAGCACTGAGTACCCTTACAGCTTTGAAGTGTATTATTGATCATTAAAGGAAAGAAGGTGTTCAGCGAAGAGACTCTTTTCGGCGAATTCATTCATTGAGCTGTACAATCGCATTTATATACAATTTTGTTTTTGTGTGTGTACATTAGATTTATAAAGTTTAGATAATTACGTAATATAGGTATTATTTGGCTTGGAGACAAACGTTAATTAGATAGAAAATAAAATTGATTAAGTGAATTGGATGACGTAATACAATTGAGTAGAATTCAGAGTAGGTCAGGTTGGCAACAGTGTTAATGAGTGGTGGTTAAAATCCTGAACTCTGCATACAAAAGAAATTCGTTCATTCATTAAATCTACAATGGACGTAGTTTTTCTTAATTTCAGTCTTACTAATTGTATTATCTTGTCTTTTGCATTTTATTATTTCACATCTTCATTTGTATTATTCTCCACCCCACCCTTTTGTAATCTCTACCCTCATTAACAATGTTGCTAACTCAACCCACGTCCAATTTTCTAGTCAACTATATTACATCATCCGATTAACTTACTTAATTTTCAACTGTATTATTCTCTACCCCCACACTTATTTAATTTTAACCACCACTCATTAACATTGTTGCCAACCTGACCTACTCTGAATTCTACTCAATTGTATTACGTCGTCCAATTCACTTAATCAATTTTATTTTATTTTCTATCTAATTAACGTTTGTTTCCAATCCAAATAATACTTATATTACGTAATTATCTAAACTTTATAAATCCAATGTGCACACACACAAACAAAATTGTATATAAATGCGATTGTACAGCTCAGTGAATGAATTCTCCGAAAAGAGTCTCTTCGCTGAACGCCTTCTTTTCTTTCATATGACCGAATGGGAATTTTCAAGTTATTATTGATCAGTCACACTTTACCAGCCTTTACCTAACACGTTTTTTTTTATTTACAGCTTGATTCCACACCGTAGTTTCAGTACAAGTGTGGAATTTTCAGCATGGATATCGGTAGCCCAAATTCAGGCCGACCATAGATATCGGGTGTGCGCCGGCAGGGGATCGAACCCCGGACCATGTGCATGGTCGGCGAGAGTCCTAACCACTGTGCCACCTATGCAACCAATAATTCAGTACACTACCAAACCTGTAAGTACTCATGACAAAACGACAAATTAAGAAGACTTGGTTATTAGGGAAAAAGTGCTCAATTGCGCCGTATATTTGAGTAAAATAAAAGGTAATGGTGATCCAGGGGAAAGGTCTACAACCTATCTAAGCGATGTGGCTTCATGACAAACTCAAGGAATGTGTGTATAGACAACACAACGGAAAAGTGCAAAATTGCGTTGGCGCCAGTTCGTGTATGTACAAATTGAAACAAAGTCTTTAGCATTGGAATGTACACTACATGCTCTTAAAGAATAAGACGTGAATAGAAGTTAAACACTCCTAATAGACAACGAATTTTCTTCGTTAAGTCAGCCTCGGAAATCTTTTTGAAGTGTCGGAAACTTTCGACTGATACAATCGTTTGTGCTAACTGAATTTAACTGATAACGTGGTGAATATGCATTCATACCGGCTGATAAACACCGCCTATTCCTTAAAAAGCGGCAAAATGACTTATCAAAATGTTCATCATGTTTTTTCTATCTGAGTTGTACCAGATATTGGACCTTCAAAGTATTGATAGTGCTAGTTACACTATACCAGCCGTTACAAAGTGGTAATCAGCATAATTACTCAACAAGACTGTGCACTACTTAATTTGTAAGTGCGGACAACAAAACTCAAATCAAAAGACTCAGTTGATTAGTAATGTGCTCTGATGAGCAGTATATCTGAATAATATACAAAGTTATCTAGCTAGCATGGCTGAGTTAAAAACTCAGGGAATGTGTGTGTGTTAACAACACGAGCAAAGAGTGCAAAAGTGGCATTCGAGCCAGTCCGTGTGCGTATCTGTTAAAACAAAAACTTAAAATGCTAGAATGCATACTACAGACCTATAGGGGTTTCGGCTATTATGGCTCCATCGGAAGTGCAAATTTTAACATAGTTATATTTTGCCTGAACTTTCTGTGGCATCGACAAGTCCCTTCTCTCCCAGACTGTCTTATAGCATTTGACGGCCTACGGAACACTGAGTGACTAATATGTATGTTCAAATTTGAAAGTGTGGCTTCATTCCGTCATTTGCTATGTCGTCACGTATGCTGTACAGAATTGTCTGTGATTTAGAAATGTTGGCAGTGCTGACTGAGAGTTGTTTCCACATAAAGCTTCTAATTAGATGAACTTAGATAGAATGTTCAGAAACTGGCAAATGTTACTTGCTAGCTTCTGTCACCATGTTTTAACCTTTAAGTGCTCATTCAAATGCCTGTTAAAGTATAGTGAACGCTCAAAAGCTTCTCAACGGATTTTCGTGGTCCCGACCAATAATTGTGTGTGTGTGTGTTTGGACAGGATAATATTCATAACGGGTAATGGACTCTAGTCCCGTTCAGCCTATGGCAACTGGATAGTATCATTGGCACTTGTACATGAAAAATCTATTCCGGTTAATTAAGTTTAAATAAACAAAAGTTCGGTTGTTCAAGCTTACAGTTAACCGCTGTTGTTGATGCTAAAACAATGTAACATATACTTAAATGATCAATCTATTTTTCGTGCTAAATATCTCTGGCTTGCTTTTATTATTATTGTTCGCTTGGGTTCCTAGTGGAACATAGGGCTTCAAATGCACGTTTCCACTTGCTCCTGTCTTCTGCTGTACTTTTCACCTGCGTCCATGTTATTCCATACTGTTTCAACTCCTCTTCACACGGTTTCCTCTATGTCACCCTTGGACGTCCCACTCACCGCTTCCCTTTCGGGTTCCACTCGAGGTATGGCCTGACGCGCGATGTCACCCAACGGCCTCCTCAGCGAGTGTCCAATCCATCTCCACTTGATCCTGCATATTTGTTGGCGATTGGTTCTTGTTTTGTTTGTTCCCATAGTTTCTTGTTGGTGATTCTTTCCGGCGGCCATCTGATCTTCAGTATACAGCCAGCGAAGACAGTTGTTGATAAACGTCTGCAACAGACTGTTGGAAATATTCTTCGTGACCCGCCAAGTTTCTGATCCGTACGTATAGAAGAACTGATTGACTTGACGTTTGTATTGAAAATCCGAATTTTGTTGTTGATGCTGAGTTGAGTGACGAAGATTTCCAGATTAGTTTCAGGTTGATGAATGTGTTTCTCGCCTTCCTGATCGATTCTCGATTTGACATCCTCGTCCGTCGGTTTCTCCTGTAGATGAGACAATGCTCCTTAGATAAGTGAATGAAGTAACCTCTTTCGAATCCCTTCCGTTGATGGTGATTGGCGCTGGATGTTGTTGATGCTGTTGTTGGTTGGTTATTTTCATAACCTCCGTCTTGTCTATGTTCGCCTGGAGTCCTGTCTTTGCTGCCAGCCTCTTCGACCAGTTTGTCGGTTTTCGCTTGTAAGTCTTCGATTTTGTGTGACATCAAACATAAATCATCCGCGAAACCTAGGTCTTCTAGGTTCTTCACGTTGGTCCAGGATATCCCTGTCTTCTCGTTTCTCACTGTCTGACGCATAATCCAGTCCACCACAATTAGGAATATCATTGGTGATAATAAGCACTCTTGTCTGCTTTTAAGTAAGTTCTGATCACTTGGAGGAAAACAAAAGCGTACTGTGAACATTATCGTATAATCACTTGCCCCTCCTGCACCAAAATAAACCTATGGCTAAAATTATTGATGGATCAAACCGAATCAACTTAATATTAATTAAACAGACTTCAGTATTACAATAGAAACTGATCGGTAATTATCTTATAGTATATCCGATACCATGGTATAGCGAGACAGTACTTAAAGGTCACTAAAATATTAAAAAAAACTACCGCACAGATGAGGGAAAGTAAGACAGACATTCATTAATCTGAAATCAGTATGAAAATCGGTTTCTGCCAGCACGAGGAATAAGGTTCGATCTTTCAGCGCCAATGTCAAGTCAGTCATTGGTTTCATATGGTTAAGAAACTTGATGTACCATCATCCAAGGCACTTCCAACAGGGCACTGCAAACTCCCATCATATTAAAGATCAGATGGCCGGCCAGAAGAGATAACCAACAGGGAGTTCTGGTAACAAAAAAATCCAAAAAATATGCCGAAGGAAGTGGAGATGGATTGGACACGCAGTAAGTAGATTGTTGAGTGTCCTCAAGCGCCAGCCAGGCCCTGGAGTGCAACTCGAATGATAGATAGCGAAATGAACGTGAGTGCAAGGGTAAAATGGGGAAAATCGGGTGAGGAAATGAAAGATTATGGTCAGTGGTGAAGCCAGATGAGAAAGATTTCAGAGAATGGGATGGAGTGGACAATACCATATTTGGCCCGTGTTCTAAGTGACAGAGACAATGTTATGCGCGAAACCTATGACTAGCTTTGTTGTTAACAACATATTTTTTGGCTCCTTTATTTCTCTCTTATTTTGCATTCTATAGTGAACTCCTTCTTAAACATACTTAGCTACCTAAATTGTTAACATTGGCTTCCTTTTTTGTACTTTACTCTATTCCTTCTTTCGTGTATCTACTGGTTCCGACTCTATTAGCACTATGAGTATTACAAAATTGTCCTATCATTAACCATCATGTAATTATTAGTTTTTGTGGTTGTTTTTTCTTATTTTTTTAAAATTTTTTTCGGCAATATTATCTTGGTTGTGAAAGCCATTATCACCATCTTAAAATTTTGTATTATGCAGGATTACTCACACTACCACTACAAACACCGCAGTAGACCTAAAAAAAACAACCCTGAAATGTTATTTTATGATTGTTTGGTGTTGTTTCAACCAAATTAACTGAACATCTTGGCGATAAACATTCTTAAATATCATTTCATAACTTATTGTATGACTACAGCTTTACTGTCACCATGCACAATCATATCATAGCTTCCACTACCCACTACTGAGATATTATTTTATGTTGTTTTTTTCCTTTCTACTTCTTGGTATTTGTTTTTCGCATTTTTAATATTATTTTTGTGTTTTTTTTGTTGTTGTCTTTATATTTATTTTTGAAATATTCCTTTGAAATGTTTGATAAAATTAGATGCAAATATTGTAGATATGTGCTGAAAATTCCACACTGTACCACTAGTAATGTTTCTGGAATAAAGCAAATTATTATTATTATTAACAAAAAAAATAATATTAATATCTCCTTGATGTTTGTTATCTATTCGCCTGAAAGTCTCACTGACTACGGATTCCGATAGTCTTTAACTTGTTATATTTTTTTCGGTAAATATCATATCACATCACTCAGATGCATAGAAAAAAACAAATAACTAAATGCATCTTCGGTTTTATTACTTCATAAAAAAATTGTCCCATAGATGGTATTCCCATTCACAATATCATTAAAAAATACAAACTGCACATACATTACGACTATTTCAGAAATCTAACCACACACACACATAAACAAACGAGTTACAAAAAAGAATTAAGCAAACATAAAATCTAATTGAGAGAGTAATTGAAACATTTCAGTCATAAACTTGTCGAAATCCTGAGGCATCAGACCGCTGTGATTTTCTTCGTCTTTCTTCCAAATATTTTTCATCCACTGCCGATTGTAACCCTTCTGTTGAATAACTATTGACTGAAGAACAACTGGATAAAAACTTCATCAAACTGCGCAATTCCATGAACACTGTGCTTTCACACTTGTTGTATTCGTTAAATATATTGACAACATTAGCGATTGTACGGTTTATACTAGTACAATAATAATAAGCATCATGGCTAGTGGAAGATTTCATTGAAATTTCATCGAAAAATATTGTTTGAATACATTTCAAGTATTCACCAGTTGATTGTAAGCTAATCTCGATTAAATTATTGATTTGTTCAATTACAACAGGATTGTTTAAATCGCTTAAATTGAATAAATTTTCCAACTGCGCACATATCATTTCAGCACAAAATCTAGCCTCGCTGTAACTAGAAATTGATAAATCTTTTATAAGTATTAATAAATAGTATAGAGATTGAAAGAGTAGAATCACTGACATGACAACAGATTGATCACGATAATTATTTTCGGTTAAATGGTGTTGAAGTGGTGTTGACGATTTCATTGTTATTGTTGTACTTGGGCATAAATCCTGCGTAATACTGTAAGCTTTTTGTAGCGTACACTGTGTATTAATTAAAGTATGAATACATGCTTCTATGATCCACATGACTGGGAGATCATTTATTGTCAGAGTGGTTCTACTGGTTAATTGTTTATTGATAATAATAGTTGTAAATAAATGAATTATACTCTTGGGATAATCATACGGTGAGTATTCATATATTGCATATAATGATTTTGCTGCACGGACACGAGCCTGTGAATATGGTAAAATAAAATGGAGTGAATACAATACAATATCAATGTAAATGTTAAATTATGAAATAATAGAGGAGATTTGTAGCTCAGGTGGATGATTTGCAATTAATAGTGTTCTCTGAGCTGGTTGGTTAGTTTACTTGCGAAGCTTTCGTCGTCCTTCTGGACAACATCTTCAGTGCCATATTTAGCACAAAGTGAAATGCAACAAGCATTACATCGGAAAAAGTGGGCGTCCCCTTCGAATCAGAATCCAAGAACACAAATCAGCCGTGAAAAGACACGATATGTATTCTTTAGTATCAATGCATATAGACAATTATGGTCATCAATTTGATTGGGATAATGTCAAAATCTTAGACAGAGGAAACACTAAAAGTGCCAGGGAATTCCTAGAAGCCTGGTACTCAAACGAAAATGCAGTTAACAAACACGTTAATATAGACGAAATATATCAAATACTGAAAAGTAAATCAGGTGACCAGAAAGTTTAAAATCCAAGTCAATAGAAAATGGTCAATACATAGGTAAAGATGGATACCGGGAGACGCAATTCTATCACTCATGAAGAAATTTAAATCATTTCACTTCGTGCTAAATATGGCTCTGAAGATGTTGTCCAGAAGAACGACGAAAGCTTCGCAGCTAAACCAACCAGCTCAGAGAACACTATTAATTGCAAAACAGATATATTTAAGAAATTTATGCATCTTCGAAGGATTCGCAAGCTGAGTTACTCGACAAACACTTTTATTGATACAATCTTTTGAGGGGGGGGCGAGGTAAATACATACAAACACGTGAACATTGTGAAAAACAAATAAGGATCACTTCCATTAAATATATGATCTATAGGCGGTATGTGATAATCTTGTGGAAGCAAAGACATCGGACGTAAGGAAAGGTGTCTGTCGACTCGCATTATCGAACACTTCCCATCCCCACCCCCCCCAAAATGGCTTCATAGTATTCATGATGGCATCCCATACGACATTTGTTGGACTTTATAATTATCTATAACCAAGGTAGTAATAAAAAAGTTGTCGGTTTTTCCTAAGGCTTGAGCAATCAGCTGAAGAAGCCGGACCTATGTATTAAAAAAGGGGACAGTAGTAGTAGTATCTTCAATCTCTACCTTGACAGCATAGTTTTATTTTACTCTTACAATTTCCTTTCAATTCCCGCTTCTCTTCGCAATATTTTTTCTGTATTATAATTACTATTATTATTTTATATTGAATGCTGATAGTTTTCTAAGGATGTTTGCAAATCGAAAATCCCAGTTGAGCATTATTCTTGATGAAGAGTGGTGAAAATATCTTATGAATTCTGATCAGATATATATTAAAATCTCGTTATTAAGTCCTTTCTAGTTTAACATATGTTGAATTTATTGATTTGTTTTTTTTTTAAAGTTTCATTGTCATCAAATCTAGGCGCTTATAATAGCATTTTCCACCCCCATAACAATAACTCCATTTTACATGCCAATTATATGCTTTGATGAATATTATTCAGATAAAGGAATAAGAAAACGTAATTTGTCTGAATCGTGTAATGCTGTATTTGCGCAACACATTTCGAACAGCCTGATCACCCACGAACTTGTCATAGGAATATACATGAAATTAATAAAGAGGTAAGAGGTGAGAAAATAGACTTAGATAAAGTTAAAAGGACATATTCAAGGTCAAAATAACAATGAAGACCACTAAACCAAATAGCAGAGGTAATAGTGCATCTACCCTGGCTGGCATCAGAAAAAATTTACCAAGGAAGGTTTAATGTGATGACGAATTGTTTTTGAACGCATAAAGGTGGTTTAAACTTTCTAACTGCTAGGGCTTCCACAAAACTTTAGAAAGTTTAAACCACCTTTATGCGTTCATCATAAACAATTCGTCATCACACTAAAGCTTCCTTGGTAAATTTTGTTTTGATATCATGGCAGATTTACTACTACCTCTGCTATTTGGTTTAGTGGTCTTCATTGGTATTTTGACCTTCAATATATATGTCTTTTTAACTTGACCTAATAGCCTACTTTCTCACCTCTTAACTCTTTATTAATTTCATATATATTTTCCCATGACAAGTTCGTGTGTGATGAGGCTGTTCGAAATGTGTTGCGCAAATTCAGTATTACACGATTCAGACAAATTACGTCTTTCCAAAATTTAAAACAGTTAGTCCCTTTTATAAATTTGGATAGCATTATTAGAAGACGGAGATTATCTGAAAACTATTGTTATGTATTCGCGCTATACATTTCGAACAATCTGATCCCTCACACATTTACTTGTCAAGTCGATATATGTGAAAAAGTTAAATTAAACAAAGTGACAAAAAAAGAATTAAGAATAATTAACACAAACGTTTGGTAATCCAATCAAATAAGGATTACCAAGGTTGGTTATGAGTAATAATAAACTGTGTCTGAATACACAGGGGGGGGGGCTTAAGTTTATGAATAGCTATAGCGTCGGTGCATTTCAATAAGCGCCCTTGACCGTTTTTATAGATGACCTTAAAGGCTGAGTTAACACCTACCTTATGGTTCATCTCGATTAAATGTTTAGCTATAGACGAAGTTGGTAGTCTGAAACCTGCATCTATTGGCTTGTCACAATTCATCTGTTTTTCTAACCATTTTGGGATATGCTCTCCCACCCTCACGTGCAACGCGCGATTACTCCTCCCTATGTATGTATGTCCACACACACACACACACGAAAATTGGTAAATTGTGTGGGATGTGATATGACTGTCTTGTAGATATGAACATAAAAGATAGGAAAATGTATTCATTTGATGTTAATTCTTTGTTTACTAATGAACCATTGGTTAAGACTGTTGATATTCTTTGTGACTATATATCTTCTAGTTGTTTTTCATTTCCTTTTCCTTTAACTTATTTGAAAGATTTATTACTATTATGTACTGACAACGTCCATTTCACGTTTGAAGGTGAACATTTTCGATAAGTGGATGGCGTTGCTATGGGGAGTCCATTAGGACCTTTATTAGCGGACGTTTACATGTCTTATGTTGGAAACTTATCCTCTGATTTAATTTCTAAATTGCCTTTCTATAAGAGATATGTAGATGATATCATTTTGATATGCGACGATCACTAAGATGCGAGTCGTCTATTAGGCAGAATCATATTAGTCTTACATGCGAGGAAGAAAGTCAAAACCAGCTTGCATTTTTAGACATACTTCTGAGTCGAACAGATGATGGTCCAATAAGATGATCAGTCTACAGAAAGCCCACTTGGACAGGGCAATACCTTAATTTTCACAGTTTCTGCCCATTACAGTATAAGAGAGGCTTGGTGAAATGTCTATTTAAGAGGATTCAACGTATCTGTACGGCTGATATTATAGACAAAGAAAACGAAATATTGATGGATACTCTTGTTGAAAACAGGTGTAGAAGTCAATTAGTCTCTAAACCTACAATCTATACAGCCCCTTAGAAAAATGTTTTCATCAAATTACCATATAACGGGGAAATAAACAGTAGGGTAAATCCGATCATCCCTAGAACCTATTATGCAGCACAGCTTGTAATTGTCGAAAAAGCTAAAAATATGCTCCACTGCAAACCTCAAAAGTGCACAAGTGATTATGTCACATCCCACACAATTTACCAATTTTCGTGTGTGTTTGGTCACACATATATAGGGAGGAGTAATCGCGCGTTGCACGTGAGGGTGGCAGAGCATATCCCAAAGTGGTTAGAAAAACAGATGAATTGTGACAGGCAAATAGATGCAGGTTTCAGACTACCAACTTCGTCTATAGCTAATCGAGATGAACCATAAGACTGATGTCAACTCAGCCTTTAAGGTCACCTATAAAAGCGGTCAAGGACGTTTATTGAAATACGCTGAGGCTATAGCCATTCATAAACTTAAGCCCCCCTTGTGTATTCAAAAACAGTTTGTTATTACTCTTAACCAACCTTGATAATCCTTATTTGATTGAATTACCAAACGTTGTGTTAGTCATTCTTAAATCCTTTTTTGTTACTTTGTTTAATTTAATTACACTTAATTTTTTCATATATATCGACTTGACAAGTAAATGTGTGAGGGATCAGATTGTTCGAAATGTATAGCGCAAATACATAACAATATTTTTCAGATAATCTCCGTCTTCTAATAATGCTATCCAAATTTTTTAAAAGGGACTAATTGTTTTAAATGCTAATATATGCTTTGATGAATATTATTCACTTAATGATAACGTTAACAGATTATCATTCACAAAATTTATAGGTCGTAAATTTGCTGGAAGTGACCGTTACTTGTTGTCACAATGTTCATGTGTTTGTATGTATTTAAACTTTAAAAAATTGTATAAACAACACTAATATATGTGTAAAACTTGGGCACTGTGGTAGTAAGTAATTCCATATTAGTTTGTTTATTAGAAATATCACACAGTGAAACAGTATTATTTACTGGATGACGTTTCGAACAAAATTTATTGTTCATAATCATATCAATTATCACAGTAAATAATACTGTCTCACTGTGTGATATATCTAATAAACAAACTAATATGGAATTATAAACAACACTGTTTGTAGAGGAGTATTCACCTGACGAGTCCTCCTAACGAAATTCATGAATCTGTTGAATATTTAAAAGACTGATTGTCAATGGAAGTGAACATTGAACGTTTGTTTTATTGGAACTGGCAACCATTAGCGGGCAATTCAAGGCGCGAATGGAACGATCGCTTGCAAGTTGAACGAAGACTGGATTTCAATACGAATAAAAGTACTTTATAACTTCATTTGTACTTAACATTTGTTTGCAGACTTTGTAGTTTTCTTCAATTTAATTGCCAAACAATATAATTTCGTTCGAGGAATACTGGTGTTTTGGATTTAAAGTTGAAGAAAACTCATAGTATTTATCGGCTCAATCGCTTAAGTCTTCGTTACAATAGGAACTTAGGGCTAAGTTCCTTGACAGTTTTTATTCTTCTCCAAGTCTTCGTGGGCGCCTTCTGGAAATCGTCTGGGCGTACTTACTAGATCTGCAGCCAGCTTCTCTTTGGACAAGGATTATCAACGCAATTTGGATTCTTTGGTGACGGATAATGCCTGGGTCAAGAAAGGGACATGGCACAATGGAAGCAGACAAAAAAGTAAGTCACGATGAGTTGCCTGTTAACTGTAATGATATGTATGATGCTCAGCATGTTAAGTTTGGTGTTCATGCCTCACCGTTAAGTGACAGTAAGGGTTTAAGACTGCCTAAGTTTGAACCGAGATACTTCGATGGAAACCCAGCCGACTACCCACAGTTCATTAAAGAGTTTGAGGTCATGCTGAGTGGTTTTGTATTGAATGATGAAATGAAGTTAATGTATTTGTTGAGATATTGCACTGGTGTAGCTGCAAGAGCCATACAGTGCTGTAAGTTTATGCCCCCGAACGAAGGATATGATGAGGCCATGAAGATACTCCGTCAGAGGTTTGGAAAACCATATATGATATCCCGTAGTATTTTCGAGACGGTGAAAGGTAACGGGTCACAGTTGAACGATAATGCAGAGGAACTTGCAGAGTTCTTGGATAATTTGATGGTATATAGAAATACACTCATGTCTTTTAACTGCGTAGATGAATTGAACTCAAGTTCCGTGCTTGAAACTGTTGCCAAGAGATTACCTGTTCGTCTACAAAGGAAGTTTGTAAAGGTTTGTTCACGTCTAGAGGAGGAAGGTTTAGAGCCCAGGTTGGATGACATTGTGAGCCTGGTGAAAGACAGTGTCAACCAAGCATTGAACAAGTTTGCTAGTATACTGCATCCCTCCCCTGGAATAGAGAAATCAGAGAGTAAAATGCAACCATTCATGATGAAGGGGTCTCAGCGTAGTGGATATCGAGAAAGCTGTATGGTGTCTAGTAAACCTAATGATTGTGACAGCTTTAGTGAGACGTCCCCAACGGATAAGTTACAAGCTGCGAGACAAACACGGTTGTGCTTCGTCCGTTTGCAAGAAGTGCATACAAAGGCGAACTGTGAAGCAACGAGCAAGTTTAGTTGCAAGCTAAATGTGAAGTCAGCGTCATCGTGTTCTGACTCCGAATTGTGTAACGCTAATGGTGCGGTGAAGAAGCCTGTTGTCGTAACTGGTAATCCATTGTTGAAAAGAGTGTCTCAGACGACACCGCAGTTTGTGCATAAGAATAGGGTTACAGTTTCAGTGTCCAGTTCTGACTCCACAAGTTTACAAGGTATTACTAGTCAGAGTAAAGGAATAAAACCTTTAAAGATTCATGAAGAAGAACGTGAGTCATCTACGGCTGTTATTAAGGAGTTTGAAAATGATGAAGTCTATCATACAGACGGCGGTAAAGTGGGTATTTGTGACAATGGTCACGATAGTTCACATTTGTCTTTGGCTGATCATGATGAGATTAGCGGAATGCCTACTACTACTGAGTTGAACGAAGGTTCTATACAACTTGAAAGTGAAGTAGAATTAAAGACAGATGCGGTTGCTGCAGATATGGATACTCGTGAGGCCGTCAGTGTAAATGATTCGCGTGTAGTCAACCTATTGACAGATGTTAATGCAGAACTGGAGCCAATAATGAAAGATGGCAGTGATGGTAATCCTGTGGTTAGACAACCTCCTAAAGGTCTAACAACAACAGCCTCTGATACACCGCTAAGTTCATTAACTGGTGTCAGCCAGTCGTCGTTGGTGTTGTCATATGCAGTAAAAGAGCCGTCCATGAATCAACGTGTCTTATGCAGTGATTATGCTAGTGTCGGTCCGTTCGAAGGGACGAAAGTCAATGGCCAGTTTAGTGACGATAAGCCAACTGTGTACAGGGTGGTAACTGTTAGACTGACTTGCACGAATAAAGGCATTTCAGGTTTCAAACTACTATTTGAATGTTATTATCTTTGGTGCAAATTACTGTGTACATTCGCTTGGTTGGTCAGATACGTCGTATGTTTGTTAGTCATCTACCTTCCACGATACAATGTCATGGGCGTGTTACCATTCAGAGTCGAGGATATAGATGATGGAAGGAGGTCAGCAAATGAGCTCAACGACGATTTTCCAACTTAAGGGCGTAAACCTGAGAAGGGTTGTAGGCGTACTGCTGTAAGTCCTACAATTCTTCAAGGGTAGTACGTCGAGGAGCAGTCCATCGTACTTGGTGTATTATTCTGTATATATGTTCATGTTGTATATAATGAATTGGTATCATCCCTCTTCTATCTGTTGATTATTTTTGTCTGTATCCGGACGTCTTCCACTTGGATCGTCAACCTGAGAAGAAATGTAGGCGTACTGCTGTAAGTCCTACAGTTCTTCAAGGGTAGCTCGTCAAGGCAGAATCCGCAATATTTGATGTATTGATTGTACATCTGTTTGTGTTGAGTAATTCATTGGGTTCCGATTCATCTGATTGTCGGTTAATTTTATAGTTGTCGCATTGTGTGAATCATCTTGTAATGTTTTTGTAAGTACTTCTGAATTCTCTTCTAAACTTGTGAACGAATCGAGTAGAGTCAAAGTCAGCGTACGCGATTGGATACGCCGGGGAGAGGATTGGGCTAGAGTGGAATGAAGCAATCGATACTTTGTGAACGAGATCAGTGGTGGTATTGTCGTCAGAGAGCGTAGACCCCATGCGCCGGGGAGAGCGTGTCGGTGTGATGTGGTATGTTTGCTGTGTGTTGGGCTTTTTTGTCTTGCTTTTCCAATTTTAGCCTAGTCCCGATTGGCCCAGGTTCCCGCATTGGCAGTTCAGTTCAAGGTTACCGCCGCTGTGGAAAAAAGGGATGGACCCTTTTTTGCCGGGGAGTGTCAATGGAAGTGAACATTGAACGTTTGTTTTATTGGAACTGGCAACCATTAGCGGGCAATTCAAGGCGCGAATGGAACGATCGCTTGCAAGTTGAACGAAGACTGGATTTCAATACGAATAAAAGTACTTTATAACTTCATTTGTACTTAACATTTGTTTGCAGACTTTGTAGTTTTCTTCAATTTAATTGCCAAACAATATAATTTCGTTCGAGGAATACTGGTGTTTTGGATTTAAAGTTGAAGAAAACTCATAGTATTTATCGGCTCAATCGCTTAAGTCTTCGTTACAATAGGAACTTAGGGCTAAGTTCCTTGACACTGATTAATGAACAAAGACCTCTTGTTCATCAGATTCCACAGCAATAATGAAAGAAATATTCTACCTTATTAACAACATTATTGCTGTTTCAAATTACCCTGAATCAATAGTGTAGGGGAGATTACAGCTATAAAACTACATACTACTGATCGGTCAAAATGAGTAGATGTATACCGTCCACTGGTTGATTTGAATGTGCGTTCCGTTTTTGTTCACACTAATCATAGGAACTACTGGTGGTGGTATGAATAGTTTAGCGTAGTTAGACGGCATTAACAATCTGTAGAGACTGCCAGTTTTCCTCACTACCATCTACCAACTGAGTAACAAGATATACATACCCTTTAGTTCCGTTCACAAAGAAACTGCCTAATAAATCTAAGAATTTGTTTTATTTATGAAATACAAACTGGTCGACCTTTTGAATAAAAAACATAAAAAGTAAAAGTATTTATTGATGAACTTCTCAGGACATCCATTTTTAGATAAAATATCCTTCAGAGCTTTTATTTCATGCTCAATAGTACTGTCAGAACAAATTTTCCGTGCTATATTGAACAGTGTTCTGACTAAGTTCTTTTTATACTGGATTGAAACAAATCTCTTGAAATGCATGTACTGTCCTGTCCATAAAGACTTTCTAAATATAGATCTTTCGATTGTGCCACCAGTCATTTTCTCTAGAAAAACGTCTAGGAATGTAATAGTATGGTTTTGCTTGTGTTCTATTTTGAAATTGAGATTCGGATGGTATGAGTTGAATTTTATCAGCATGTCTTCAGCTTTTAGTCGGCTTCCACAGACAATAAAAATGTCATCAACAACAATACTCTAAAGAAATTAGTCCTTGCAAAACAATCCAAACAGTTCTGAAGAAATCTGTCTGTATCAATCTGCCATTCAAAGGAGATGACGTACAGGAAGTAGTCAAAAGAAAACTCGATAAAGCCATCAAGAGAACTTATTATGCTGCAAAACTTGTCTTCCTTAACACCACTAAGCGAGTGCTTCAACAATCTGAGAAAGACCAGTCGCCGATCCTCGACACTTCAAACTGCGTACATCAATTTGATGAGTGTGTTTGTGGAAGCAAATACATAGGTCGAACCTATCGAAAGGCGATTGTCTACTCGCATGATGGAGCATTTGCCAAAATGGTTGAAAACAGCTGAGTACAAAGTGCCAAAATCCTCAATAACAAAACATCTTGTGGAGTATGGACATGATATCGATGCTGTCAAGTCATTCACTGTTGTCAGCAGACAAAGAAACAAGTGGATGCTTGAAATTGCAGAGGCTTGTGCAATTCGAGTTCATAAACCAGGTCTCTGTGTACAAAAGGAGATGGTCGTCACCCTGAATCTACCATGGTAATACATTTTACTTATTATTCGACCTCATATTATTATTATTGATTCATTTAAAACTATCCTTTATCAGTAGGATTATCTTAACTCACTTCAACACTATTATTATGATTGTTAATACAACTATTACTACTGATATTACTCTGTTTGCAATTCTTGTTGTATTTTCTAGTGTTTATCTAAGTGATGTAATTGAAGCGTAATGCATTTTATCTTAATTCTGATCTCTCATACTCCCTCTCCCCTTATCTATCTATTTGAACATGACCTGGAAAACATTCGCACGTGTCTATCTGCATGACTTATTCAATGTAGTTTATTTACTTATCAGTCTTACATCTCCCAATGTAATTTCAAAAGTATACATATATATCCATGTATGTAGAGTACCGAGCAGCTGACGAGTTCTACCGAAATCCGATAAATTCATTAAATCCTGCTTTATTATTAGTATTGCTTATTTGATACTCATGAGTAGTTTCAAATGTTTATGAAACAAATATTAGATAATAATAATTTTTTTTTAAAATAACAAACCTTGAAATATCTATCATATGTTATGGTTTTGCATAAATATTTGACGATGTCACTTAATTCCAGTATACTCTGCGAAGATGTTATTGGATCCAATTGACAGTCAGCGTCAGTATGAATAGATTTATGCATAATGACTGACCAAATATCCTTCTCGTCTTCAATAGCATTATCGATTGATAAATGATTTTTAATCAATTCCCTCCAAAGTAATTGATTACGAAATAGATGGCCGGCTGAATAATTTGCATTCCAACGAACTTTTGCAGCTCCGTTGATTTTGTCCAATACTAAGGCTTGGCACAATGTCTAATATTTTATAAAAGAATAATATGAACAAAAGCACTTAGTTGCCTATAATATGTATGTATATATAAAAATGACCGTCAAGAGAAAAACACGTTTAAAAGTTAGTTTGACACCCTAATTTCTAATAGTATCTGATTAGTGGTGTTAACCAGAGTTCCCTTTTTCCATTCTTTTGCATCCCTAGCTGAGCATACAGTTTCACGCTTTAAGCTTTGCAGTTTCAGTAGGTTTGGTGTCTTTCTTATGTGTTGTAGGTTGCTGGCCTTACACACCTAACCTTGTCTGTTTTCTCGACATACTATCCGACTAGTAAGTTAGACAAGGAGAGGTTTAGGAGTGTATCGTGTGGGTTTTGAGCTCCGGACCACATGCATTGCTGACCAGCATTCTACGACGGAAACACCGACTCTTTATTCAACGGACCATTCCAAAATATTCTTACGTTAAACAATGGACTATTGATTGATATTTTTTGAGTTCATACTTATCAGCTCAGTTTTTGTTAGGCTATTTCACTTTGGCTATATATATCCTTTCATAAATATGTAGAAGGCCTGAAGTGTCTGTTTCAAACAAAACTTTCATCTCTCTCTATCGCATATGTTATCTCTTTCTCGGATTGTTTTAATCGATTAAGATATGATCATTGGAAGGTACTATCCACTCCTGTGTGTATTTAGAATGTTTACAGGCTTCTAAGCTTGGGGAAAGGCCTTATTGTGGATATCGACTTTTTCCAATAAGTGAGGTAACTGTTCTTCATTTAAGTCCTTGGGTCTCAAAATGTACTTCTGAATTTCTTACAATTGGCGTTCAACCAGATATCATAGATTTCTTGAAGGTGACAAAGCAGAAGTATTATAATGGAATAGTTTGTGCTTCGGCTCAGAGACTATTGTTTCACGTGATATACTCTCAGTTAATATTTTACTTGAAGATACTGTGCAAAGGGAAAATATGGTGCAATAAACTCCTCTGGAAATTCCTTACATTATATAAATACTGTTCAGATTATGCATCCGAAAAGTTGACTGACCTCGATCTACTGACCTGATGATCTACGTAGATGGGCTGACATTCATTGCAAGGTAATTCGTGGAATACATTATTTTGCTTATTGGTTCAGTAGGAGGGACCTTTAGCCTACACAGCTTGTCTGTGAGAGAATTTTTAATTTTAAATACCACTATAATTCCTGATTTATTAGGAATCTTACCAATGCGTTTCAGACGTCCATTCCTTATATAGTGAATCTGTAGATGTCTTAAATTCTTTCTTACTTAGTATAATTATTAATGAGAAGTTATTCTGCTTCATAACATTACATCAAATTTCTCCTGTCTCGAAATCATGTGCACTGATTTCTTTGGGGATCTTGTGAACAGATTTAGATTGTTTTTATTTATCATTATTCTAGAGTGTTACTGTAACAGACAGAGACTACAACAGTCAATTTCCTAATCACTGTTATAAATGTTTATTAAATGACTTTTTCACCGAATTAATTCAAAACAGTTGGTGATGTACATACCTCAAAAGAAAGAAAGGTTGGTTGAACCGAAGTGCTCGGTTTCAGGTTGACATGTCGGCTTCTTGAGCAGATGCTTCGACGATGTCTGGGTATTTAATTAGTATTTAATTGGTGGATGGTAACTAGCGGTGGAATCCAGGATGTGCATTTCGTCCTGTTTGAGACTCGTCAGCTGGATATACCTGCATTTCTCAGTGAGTGATGATGTTCCCACTGAGGCTCGAACCTGAAACCGAGCATTTCGGTTCAATCAATCGACGGGAAAATCTAAAATCCAATTAAATCAATATGACCCGTTGCACAAGAGGTGGCTCTCGTGGCCCAAGTGGTCTATGGATAACGCTTTGGCGTTTGAAATTATAGGCACTGGGTTCGAGCCTCAGTGGGAACATCATCACTCACTGAGAAATGCAGGTACATCCAGATGACGAGTCCCAAATAGGACGAAATGCGCATCCTGGATTCCACTGCTAGTCACCATCCACCAATTAAAGAAAGAAAGGAACTGAAAAAATCTGGAAATAAACCTGTGTACTTAGTTCCACTTGATTAGTGATAAACTGAACTCTTAAACCCACTGGTTGGCATTATTTAAAATTAGGCTAAGCTAAAAGGGCTATATTGAAAGTCTTAGTTTGGGAATCTTGAGCAGTACGTGCGTACTGATGAAGCCACCGAGGATCAAACCCAAGACTTTTAGATAGTAGGGAAAAGTCGTTAGCTATTCCAGCCACTACGACGGAATCCATTGGGTCGTCGCACTTCAAATCAATCAATGAGTCACTGCAAAACTAACACTTGAAAATTAGTCTGGTGCTCACAGGATGAAGTCGCCTGGAGTTCTAGTAAGAAGTTGTGATCAGTAAGGCTTCACCAGGGTTCGCCGTGGGGGAGAAACACACTCACCGATGACGTTGGCTGGCAGTGGTGTTATACATATCGTGAACTGGCAAAAGTTGGAATTGATGAACCATTAGATTCCATCTCCCTCCAGCAACTGAACAGTATACGATCTGGACTTGTAACCTGAAGGTACTAGGTTCGGTCCTTAGTGGGATCATCGGTGTGTGTGCCGATGAGAAGTCCCCATAAAGGACGAAACAGTTATTCAAGTACTTCCTGCTGGTTTTCAGGGGTTCTCCAAATGGAGTCATTCCTTCAAGTTACTTTATTCAACTAGTAAGTTATACAGCAACTCCTCTACGCTGTTATTATTACTATTATTATACTGTTATTCCCTTAGGTTTTGAGTAGAAAACACGTCTTCAATAGCATATCGCCATTGCACACTGTCCTCTGCAGTCGTTTGTAGTTGGTTCTAATATTGCCCGTAAGCCTTCACCTCTTCACACAATCTCTTCCATGTTACCCTCGCACCTACACCCAACTTGTTGTTTCCTATCTGAGTTCCACTCGAGTGATGGTCTGATGCGTAATTCCACTCAACAGTTTCCTCAGCATGTATCCGACCCATTTACCCCCGGTATATCTGTTGGTCGACAGGTTGTTGGTTAGTTCATTTCCAGAATTCTTTATTGCTATTCCTTCCTGGCCATCAACTTGTCTATCTGTCTGTCTGTTTTCGACATAGAACTTTGCACCGATAGGCGGCAGTTCAAGTTGCCACACCCCATGTAGCACACAAAGCAAGAGAAGAAAGTAGGAGAAATGCATAATAGAGACAGTAAACAGAAATATAAGGCGAAAAGAATAGTAATACCGAAGAACATTATAGTTTCACTGGAAATTATAAGTCACAAGGAGTGGATGCATCTCTGACAGCCATTGAGAACGATTTTGAGCCATATCACCGACTGTCTCCAGCCATTGGTTTCTACCGTTCCGAGGACGCCAACCAGACACGAAGTATACACCTTCCTACGTGACTAACTGTTGTAGATTTCATTGACTGCTGCCATGTTTCGGTTTGACCGCCGCTAGCCCTTTTCCACCCTGGCCCAATATCAGCTAACATTGCCCATTGTCGAGGAAGGCGATGACTAGGCAGACGTAACACATGCCCTAACCATCTCAGTCGATGTAATTTCACAGCCTCGTCGATTGATTTCCCCTCCTTACCTAGCACTCGACGAAGCCTCACCTCAATATTCCTAACCTTATTATGCCACTTCACGCGGGAGATAGAACGCAGACACCTATGATCAAAGACAACTAGCCAGTCTTTTCATGCCTTCCGCTCTCAATGGCCAGGTCTCACAGCCATAAAGGAGGACGGAGCGGACTGCTGAGCAGTATACACGCCCTTTGGTCGATAGTCGGATATCACGTCTACGCCAGAGACCTCGTAAACTGGCATATGCGAAACTAGCCCTCTGTATTCCTGCTGAGATTTCGTCGGAGATCAACCCGTTGGCATTGGCTGATGGTACTTCCCAAGTAAGTGAAGCGGTCAACGTGCTCTACCACTTCACTCCCTATTTCTAAACTAGGAGTCAGTGTAGTCCAGTCATGTAACATCATCTTACATTTGGCGGGAGCGAATCGCATACCAGACATTCGTAGATTGCAGCTCAAGGTGTTCAGAAGACTGTGCTTCATTTTGTCACCGTCCTTGCCAAGAAGGACTATATCATTTGCATATTCTAAGTCAACCGGGTTATTCCCTGGTAGCAAGTCAATCCCTGAGTCGCTGAAGTGAGTTAGGGTTCAATCCGACTTGGATATCGTACATTTGTGTCACATCGTTTCAATTGATGGAAAAGTGTTATTTAAACTATTAGTACACATCAAAACCAAAAAGAAATTGATTGATAAAGCTCACCTTAACCATTTCATTAATTATTTCTTGTTTCTTTATCATACCAGGAGCCAGTACTCCCAATGCATAACCCAATGCTTTAGCTCCATTTTCACAACGATGGTCATCTGGGTTTTTAATGACACCGTCTACTGTGCTATTGTTGTTATTATTATTATTAATAGTGGTTTTAACTGATTCGCATTCAGCTGGCAACGCATTTTTTCCTGCAATTTCAACCTTTGTTGATCGTTTCACTTCATGATTTACCTTCGTCGATTTATCCACCGTAGAACACAACTCACTAGATGGAAAGGAAAGATTAAAATCAAAAACGGGAAAATCATTATTGAAGGGAATTTTGAAATTGAAAATTTTGGGTGTTATAATAATACATGGGGATTTACAATAACTGATTCCATGTTTGCAATTAGAAATTTACCCACTTATCTTTCATAATACAATTTAGATTTTGAGCTTATATAAGGATTTGGAATTAATTCTAATGTAGATTTCGTCACGAAGCAGCAACACTAACAGATCATTGCAAATCAGGAAGTACTGGACAGCAGTTTCGTCCTTGACTGGGACTCTTCACCAGTGAGCACCATAATCCATATTAGGGATCGAACACGAGACTTTCAGGTTACGACAACAAGCGCTCGTTGACCAACCATGCAGCCAGAGTTCAATGATCCGTGGATTGTTAACTTTATTAATTGGTGAAACAATGCTATTAACAATTCTAATTGAAACTGTGAAACATTCTAAGTGAAAACCGAGTATTCGCCTTTACTTTTAAATTATGTTAATCAATATACAGTTCTCGATTCAATTTAAAAATCCTTTAGATTTCAGTATAGCAAAAAAATGCATTCAGGCATCTATAAAAGACAAAATAACTGAGAAAAGAATATCCTTTTCGATAATTTCCTCTTCTGGCTCTACAATTATATATGCATGTTTATAATACATAGAATATTCTAGAATATTAGTAGTCAATAACAATATTAGTGTTTTTTAAATAATATCGATTTGTAAAGTGAGATCAAAATGGAATTACCACAGTTCATTAAAGATGCTTAAATTATAATAATAACAAAGATATAGCAGCAAATAGAATTTCAACTAAAATTAGGAAAATTCCACAAAAATTCATGATCATTCAAACCTAGATGGCCAAGGTAAGGACAATGTCTGAATAAAAGACAAACTGCTGAATTTCGCCTCTTCCATGTGTATCTACCAATTTAACTGCTCCTGTGCAGTGAGCCAGTTACATAGGCCGTACAATAAGGCGTGTTTCTCGTCGAATTTCCGAACATCACCCTGCCTGGTTAAGCAAAGGACAAACAAAATCTATTCGCAGTGCTATTCTATCTCATCTTGTGGATACAGAACACAAGATTGATGTTAACCAGACAGGCTTTCAGGGTCATTCACCGCATACCAACAAATTTCAATTTCGTCTTAGGAGTTCGACTACTAAATATTGCTGAGGCTTTTGAGAGCCATATTAAGAAGCCTAATTTGTGCATCCAGAAGAAGCTAGTTCAGACATTGTCCTTACCTTGGCCATCTGCCTCCAAAGCCTCAGGATGGTCGGGGGTGGGTGCCTTGCTCTGCGGGTTGGCCACCCCTCCGCACACCTCTTGAAATGCTCCCATATGACTGTGCGTCTTACATAGCCTCTCCTGAGGAAGTCCTACTCACTGCCTTCATGTAGCGGAGGTGCTTTTCACCAAAGTGAGAGGGCGAAAGCGGATGCCCGGCGCTCTTTACCGGGTTGACTGTCCATTGGATGACAGTCTAGGGGAGATGGCTAAACCCTGATTCCAAACCTCCAACGACTGGCGTATGAATCTCACTGGAGCTCACCGGCAGACGTATGGACAAAGGGCTTGTTGGATGTCCTGGATGTCTGGCCCAATTCAAAAAGGCCTATGAACCGAACTCCGGTCACCGGCTGCCAATGGATAGTGGACTCCCTACTCCACTCCTACTGCCTTGTAGGTCACACTTGGTTGTATAAAGGCTAGAGCTGCACTCTCAAACAAAAGGCCAAACGATTCTGGGGACATCACTCGTACCAAATTCCCATGAAACTTCATGAACTCTTTGGATAACCCTGTCGCAAAACCTTGCATCAGATCGCCGCGCCTGGGCAGCGATGATTCGAGATGTTCATGAAGCCGGCTCATCCTCCCGTAGGAGATAGCCGAAGTAAAGTAAAGTAAATACTTGGCCATCTAGGTTCGAATGATCCCCAACTTTTTGTAGAAATTTCCTAATTTTAGTTGATATTCTATTTGCTACTATATCTTTATTATTATTACAATTTAAGCATCTTCAATGAACTGTGGTAATTCCATTGTGATCTTACTTTACATATCGATATTATTTAAAAAAAACTAATATTGTTATTGACTACTACTCTAGATCATTCTATGTACATATAAACATATATATAATTGTAGAGCCAGAAGAGGAAATTATCGACAAGGATATTCTTTGCTCAATTATTTTGTCATTTAGATTTACCTATCATGAAATTATGAACTAACATTTTACCTTTCTGGTAATTTTATCGCTTCTTGGCCTTGACAGCTGCTGAACAGCATTCAAAAATTGACTACATAAGAGTTAATTCAACAGCCTATCGTGGAACGTTTGTGGTAAGTGAAAGTATAATAACGTGATAGCCTCGAGAAACATTAGGATATTGGTACCATTTCACTTCCAATTCCGTATGCATTCCATAATAAGCAAAATAGAACTTTCTAATACTGCTTCCCTCTGAATAGTAATTTAGCTGTGTTATAATCTCCATTGTCACAGGAAAAGACATATGACCGAGTGTTTACGTGACCTGTAAACCAGACACAACCCTCATGCAGATTACGGCTCACATCACTGAACTTTTACTGGGGTATGTTGTCCGGTTAGGATCTAGTTTTTTGTATTTGAAGCTAGTGATTTATTGAGATGGGGTGTCTAGCTCACACCTTCCTTTCCCTCTTTGCTTGGATTACTGTCGAATAATGAGCTATGTGAGGCACTAAGAGTGTGTTGGCCGGAAATGGGGCACCGAAACACCACTCACCACCAAAAAGAAGAGTAAAATATAGTATGTTTCAGTGTCAACGAATTAAATTCATTGAAGACACACTACACTATTCCACTGAACGGGATCAAATCAGCAGCCATTTTGTGCATACAATCCCGTTCTCCATGGATTTTTTAACAATCAGGACAAATGAGCTCCCTCCCCACCTCCTTCACTTCCAAACACACCGGTCAAAAGTACTAGCTAGTTAGTGTAGCAGAGATAGCACGTCTCTTGTAGATCGATTTAGGAGCATTGATCTTAATGCATAATGCCCTACTGACGAAGTATCTTTTGATGCAAAACAAGCAGACGTATTGTATTCGTCGAAAACTGTTACATAAATCAAAAAAATAGAGAAAAAAATATATATTACTGATTTCAAAAAGAAACGAATTTCTTTGTCTAGAAAAAAAAACACAACATGATATCAGTGTTCAACATATATTGAGAAAAAAGAAAACATACCAACATGTTTGAATCAGTCTATTCCAGTCAAGTGTATTTCCATCCACACTATTCACAGCCTTTTCTCTGATTTTAGCTAACACTATTAAACAATTCCCTATACACCAGGCAGACTCAATTCCGATAAAATTTGATTGATAGACAGACCATAATTCCTGAGATTTTTCAAGTAATCGAACAATGCGGTTTAGATGACATTCGAAGGGTCTGTATTTCAAATAAAAAAAGGTAAAACATAGCGTAAACGGTAGTTTTGAATTTTTTGGAAAAAAAATAGATCTTAATGTGAGGAACAAGTTTATGATATCTTCAGATGTATCCTCCTTGTTCACCGATGCACCGTTAATGGAGACAGTGGATTTTATATGTGAGGAAATTACTACACGAAACGTTAGACATCGGCATTTCTGTATCCACCTTGAAGGAACTTATTTTAAGATGTACAATGAATGTTCATTTCTTATTCAATAAGGAATATTACAGACAAACCGATGGTGTAGCTATGGGTTCCCCATTAGGTCCAATCCTAGCTGAATTTTTCCTCGCTAAGTTATAGAGAATGGACCACTGAAAGGAGTAATTAGTGACTTGGATTTCTACTGTCAATACATGGATGATACATTTCTGGTTATGAAAGACGAGAATGATGCAATGAACATCCTTGATAAGTTTAATGATGCACATTCAGCTATATACTTTACCATGGAGAAAGAAAGTAATGACAGTATCTCATTCCTAGACGTCTTCATAGCAAGGAAAGAAGATGGCACACTAAGGAGTGTGTATAGGAAACCTACAACAACAGGTCAGTACACTCATTTTTTGAGTTTTGTACCTTTGAAATATAAACGTAACTTAGTAAAGTGTCTGGTTCATAGAGCCAGATTAATCTGTTCAGACGATTGCCTCAATGAGAAGCTTAAGATTATTAAAGAATTACTTCGGAAAAAAGGTTATCCCGATAAATTCATTGAGAAAAATATGAATTCAGCACCTAGGAGAGTCAGTATGGCAACAGTTCCGAAAAACCCAATGTTCATAAAACTGCAGTTCCTCGGTGACAACATCAGCGAAGTAATAACACAGAGCCTCAAGAAGAATGCAGTTAAAAGAGCTTATAATGCAGCAGAGGTACGTTGTCTCTTCACAACCACACCTATTCTACGTTCGAGAAATAAGGATAAACTACCTAAATTTACCTCCTCTATGTGTATCTACCAGTTTGACTGCAGCTGCGGAGTCAGCTACATTCGGCGTACAGTTAGGCAGGTTCATCGTCATATTTCTGAACATCATCCAACATGGTTAAGCAAGGGACATACACGATCTATTCGTCGTTCTATTTTAGCACACCTTGTTGATACTGAGCATAAGGTTGATGTTAATACTGCATTTAAAATTATTTATCGCATTCCGACTAATCTTAATTTTGCTCTACGAGTTCGTCTTCTACAGACAGCTGAAGCAATAGGAATCCACCTGAAGAAGCCAAACCTGTGTGTTCAGAAGAAATTTGTACAGCCACTTTCCTTAGTTGGCCATCGTTACATGAATGTGTAAACCGAACTATTTCACCCCCCTTCCCCTAAACCTATAAAAATTATAATTGTCCAAATTATTTTATTTTATTTATTTTGACCACTTCATCTTTAATTACGTGTTATCCTTGTAAAATTAATTTATTCTAACCATTTCTCCCTTTTAAATGTGTATTGATTTTCTTCGTTTATTATTAACCCATTGACATTTTGACACTGACTAATTATTGTTAACAAACATATCAGTGTCACTTGATTGGTAAACTGTTGTGTATTGTAATAAAAATGCTATACATATATATATTAGAATAGAGCCAGAGACGAGGATCTAATTGAAAAGTAAATATTTCTTCGCTCAATCTTTCTGCTTCCTAAAAAAGGCAGATTAAGCGAGTGCTAGAGATAAATTCTCAATATGACAGATATTGTATTCGAAAGTAAAACAATAGAAATATTAAATATATATTCTACAAGTATATTTTTGATCATATTGCTTGCCTAGGAAAGCAATTCTACTACTAGCTGAATAAGAATTTGTTTTTGTGTAGGAAGCGCTCCACTTCTTTCCTTACGGAAATCGGTGTCCATCGTGGTGGAGTGTACTTTCTCCATTTCTCTTTTTATTTCTTTCTGCATGACTTATCGTATTGTTTTAAAGCCAATTTCATAACATATGCGCTAATGATTTGATAATTTCCGTCTGCATTAATTAGATTGTTGTGATGTGAATAGTTTCCTATCTGAGATTAACCAATGAATGGCCTTATTCCGTCACATGATTCATATAAAAAATCGAATATTTTCAGGTATTGGTTTTGTAGGGATTTTGTTTTTCGATTGGATGGAGGATTTCATCATGAGCTAACACATCAGTTGGAAAACTACTCGAATTGATGTCAGCTCATGATGAAATCCTCCATCCAATCAAAAAACAAAATCAATACAAAACCAATACTTGAAAATTATTCTGATGCTCACTAACGACTGGCCCTATTCAGGTAGGCAGTGACCTGGGGTTCTAGTGGGAAGCTGGGACCAGTAGGGTACAGTAACTCGTAGAAGAAGACATTGCGAATCGGCAGCGCTATGTCGTGAATTGGCAGAAGTTAGAATTCATGGGCCATTGTATTGGGTCCCAGTGGCTCAATGGTTTACAAGCTCGCCTTGTAACCAGAAGGTCCTAGGTTTTAGTCCCGGTAGGTGCTTACTGATGAAGGATCCCAAACTAGGCCGATGAAACAGCTGTCCAGTACTCCCAGCTAGTTTTCCAATGGTTCTCTAACTGATGTCAGCTCATGATTAAATCTTCCACCCAATCAAATCGAATATTACTTATCTTACTTTCAGTTACTTCCCAATCCTTGTTGGTTGTGTCATGTCTTCTTAATGCCTGAGAAAAATTTTCTTCTGGCTTATTACATAAGGAAACTGAGACTTTCTTTTGCAATTTAATAATTTGTGTATCCGACAACTCTTCTCCATTGTTTCCTTTTGTTCTTCCCTGAGCTCCTCAAAGAGGACTGTGCTTATTATGAACCAGCTAACTGACACAGGCGTTGATAGGCATTTTAATTCTTGCAAGCAGTCACCTAAAGTCACCTCATCGGATACTGATTATATTATTATTGTTTCCTTTAATACCTAGAGGAACATAGGGCTTCAGCCGTGCGTCTCCATTGCGTTCGGTTCTCTGCTAGAGTTTTCACCTGGCTCCAAGTCTGCCCACAAGCTTTCATCTCCTCTTCACATGACCTCCTCCATGTCACCCTTCCACTGACGACCAACTCGCCACTTCCCTTTCGGGTTCCACTGGAGCGATGGTTTGTCTAGTGATGTCACTTGATGGTTTCCTCAGAGTATGGCCAATCCATCTCCACTTCTTCCTGCCTATTTGTTTCACAATCGGTTCCTGCTGGGTTGGTTCGCTCACTGCCAGAGATCTCTGTTGCTGATCTTTTCTGGCCAGCCATCTGATCTTGATTACTGAGCGAATACAGCTGTTAATGAGGATCTGTAGTTTGTTTGAGATGCTCTTTATGACGCACCAAGTCTCTGATCCGTATAGTAGCACTGACTTTACATTGAAGTTGAAAATCCGGATCTCATTTTTGATTCTGAGTGCTGTTGACCTCGAAACAGACTTGAGAGTAGTGAAAGCTTGTCTTGGTTTTCCGATTCTTGCTTTGATATCCTCGTCAGTTCCGTCCGCCTGTAGTTGAAACAATGCTTCCCAGGTAAGTAAAAGAGGTTGTTTCTATCAGGTTCCTCCCATTTATGCTGATCGTTGTCTGTTGTTCTTGTCCAGGAATCTTCATCACCTCTGTCTTCTCCATGTTCACCTGAAGTCCTATCTTTGATGCTTCTTCTGCCAACCTGTTGCTTTTCATTCGCATATCTTCCAGTGTTTGTGGGAAATCAGATATGTATCATCGGCGAAGTCCAGATACTGAACATCTTTATTCGTAACTTTCTCTTAGTATCTCTTCGCGTAATTCAAGGAGAAATTTCACAAGAATTCATGTTTGTACAGATAAAATGTAATAATAGTTCAGCTATGGCATATTTAGCCTGGGTGTTGTATAACAACACAAATGTCAGAAAAGAGTTTATAGACCTACTTTATGGTCTGTAAATAAAACAGTAACCTTGTTGCCAACATTACTAATACGAATACTTCTATTTGTGTAACTTTATTATTTTTACCACTCTATTTAATTATTTGTAAAAGCAGATAAATGGTTGCAATATGCACACAATGCTGAAAACTCCATTCGGTATAGACAAATAGTGTTTGGAATAAAGTGATCACTACTAGTATTAGGCGAATAACACGGCACCTACATCTGACAATTGTTCCACAAAAGATAGATACATCCTGTTTTTCTGTGATATTTAAGACGCGAATCACAACAGAGACTTAGTAGGGGTCCAAATGAAAAAGCTCATTGAATTTAATACTAAGTGACACAAATTCAGTCTACCATGGAAGCATCAGTTTCTCTGGCATACACCTTATTAACTAGTACGACCAATGAACCAGCGTCAGTCAAGGAGCTAATGAAAACCGAAAAGTACTGAAAATTTGTATTTTATTAGATCTCTGCCCATCAGGGCTACACCATATCTATGACCTCGAACTATTTAATTGGCCATATTTTTCAACTCTTGGTTATCAGAATTATAGCGCGAATATCGACCGATGCCACGAGTGACATATTATGGCTAGTTAAACGCACTAACCCAAACTTCTGAATAAGAACTTCAAGAAGTCCATTACATCATTTCTAGAGATCATTGGTGCACATTTTGTTTAACAAGAATGAAGCAGCTAACCAGAGACTCTTTCCACTTCTTCGCCAAGTAATACCATTTAGTGACAATCAAGATCAGCAGACTACCAGGACCTCGTAAAATCCAGAAAATGGCTAAGCTTTGCAGTGCTACATGCAAGTACACACAACCACAAAATCTAATATAACAGGGTGAACGGAGAGATTGACAACGGAGTCCATATTTATAGAATCAACTGAAAACGCGTCCTCGACATTTGGAAAATTCTACAATCGCCACAAACGAATAAGAAGGAATAAAGAAAATTATATCTAGCAAAAAAAATTAGTACGAGGAACTGAAAAGTCTGCCGATAGCTTTCTCAAAGTCCCATTTAAAAAATTCAGGTTCATGACGTTGGTCTGCTTAAATACAGAAACCAATGTTCATCTACTAGCCGGCATACAATAGACGCAGCAAATTTAGCAACGTTCAATGGTTCCTTGATAAATCAAGAAAATAGGGAATTGAAATTTGACAAGGTAACTTACTTATACAAGATATGCGTTCCAATAGCATGCAAAGCTTCAGCATTTAATGTTTCATCGTCTACATCTAACGCACGCCAAAGTGATTCACTTATTGTGTTCATATCAATTAGAATGGATTCATCTTTAGGCTTTTCAAATAAATCCATAAGTTGGCTATCAATGCATGTTAATATCCGACAGCACCATGATCTATCAATGCTGACTGTACTGTTCTGTGAAATGAAAGAAACCACATATAATAGACACATAAGACCAAGGTAAGTCAAAATGAATTTTACTGCGCAATGTTAATAATATTACTGCTAATTTACTAGTGTATATATATCCGACCTGTCAAAACGCAAGGTGTTATGTGCCTAGCTGATATTCATTTTTTTTTTTGATTAGCCATAAACTGTGTCACTTCTAATTCCTAAACTGTTTGCAGTCAGTTCCATGACTGCCAACTAGCTTTCGTATTTTGATGTAATTTCTACAGTCCTTCTCTTTGAAGTGCCAGATGACAAGTAATTTTTTATGAATGCTCTAATCGCAGATCTGTAGTAATGGTGACGTCTTTAGGGTTTACCTAGAAGTCTACATCAACCCCTCCAAACAATTCATTTAAATAACTTTCGAGGAGTAAATCAGTCATACACGGTTCTTGTTAAGAAGAATGTTAGTCGACAAAACAATCAACTGTAGCATGCCGTAAAAAATAAATGGTCAAGTTCATGTGGTTATGCCATGAACTCAAAGGTTTGCGACGTTTACTGCGGTTATAGCAAGTTAGAAGCTATTATACTGACAAACAGAAAGTTGTGTCTTAATAACACCTAATTACGTCTTTAGAAGCTTCGAACTCAAATTAGACTTCATTCATACAGCAACTATGAAAAATTATTGTAAAATACTTTTTAGTTATTTTCTAAGTTATTTCATTGACTGTTTGAAACCTATGACTTAAAATGTTAAATTCAAGGGACAAGATGAAACTATGTGTGTAACAGCAACAGGGGCGTAAATTGTTGATGAGTCTAAAAAGCAGAGTGAAAAGAGGGGTTTAAATGAATGATGCCTGATAACTTCAATTAGGCCTTAAAACCAAATGCTGTTGGAGTGAAAACACTTACAAAGATTAGGGGACTTTCCGGATATCATATTGCATTTCTTCACATAACATGTCTTCAATAAAGAGATGATTACACTATAACAAAGTAGTTCCATCATCGAGTAAGTGTGTTTGATAAAATCACACGGTAATACAGAATTATTTGATAATGACGTCCCGAGGAAAATCTACTGCTTATAATCATATTAATGTGCCCACATGACTTTCCAACTTTGTATATGTGCTGTAAGGTTATGTGAGTGCCTTGATATGATCATAAACAGCAGTAAATTGTTCTCGAAACGCCATTAGTAAGTAGTGTTGTACCAGTGTGTGATTTTAACTAACAAATTTACTCTATGACGAAATTATACTATAACACAGTGCCAAAGTTCAGTTCTTATATAAGTACTTCAAAGAGTTATTGAGAAGTGGTATACCTTGTGAGTATCGAGAAACTGAGTCGAAAAAGACGGTACATGAAAAAAGTCTTGGGCTAGAAATAGATAATGAAAAGAAAATGAGATGAAGAGGAGTGTGATTGTTTCTGTTGCGGGAATCTTGCAAAGATGGATAAGCGGACAACCAAAGGTAAAGTCGAAGAAATCTTATATATGGGATTTGTACTAACCTATCAGTCGTCAAATATTCTTTTGGCATTCTTTATTATAAAGTAAATGAGCAGCAGGGAGTTCAATACTCCCAAAATCAGTGTGTAAATCTACTGCTTTGACTTCAAATATTTACGCTAATGTCTGATTAGCATATCTGTATGCTTCAAGAGTCTGATGGGCGTGTCTCATAAAGCATTCTCAACAGTTTGCACATTTTCGTCAACATTTGCCTCTATTGAATATAGAGGGACATACGGTAAGGATAGGCAACACGGAACTGTGGCTAACAGCAAACACCTTTAGCTTAACAAATATGCTGAGGGAAAATAAGATGGAGATACATGCGCGGAGGGGTATATAAATGAAACCACTCACTGGGCCCAGTCAGACCTAGACAGCAAGCGACACGTTTGGAGCCTATTACTGACATAGAGGGGATCATTTTAGGGAATGAAGGCTTGTGGACAGCGGTGGATCATCTGGCTGAAGGGAACCGAATTCACTGGAGGAAAGTAGTCAAAATTGGGCGCGCGAGGAAACGGTAGTAATAGGTATGTGAGTAGTACGGATAAGTCTCAAGCGGAGTTTAAATGGTGACCCTCTGTTCAAGCTAATGCTATGGTGAGTTGGGGCAGCGGCGCAATGGCTCAAGAAACTTTCTCTAGGATGAAGCTATCCTATCAGGTTCTATAATACCTCGCCATCTAAGACACCCTACACAGGATGCACTTCAGCATCCTTATCTGATGATCCGCTTCGAAAGAATTTCAGAGGCAGGGGAACAGTATTTCACTTCAGTTGAACGCAGTCATAGCATTTTACCTATAGCATTAGGTCGAAATAGTAGAAGTAGGAAGAGACGGAAGGATGAGGAACTTTTACCAGGTGACACGTGTAGTACCTGCGAGCTTTAAGTCCCTAATACGGTAGCAGCCCGCGGACGTTACTGGTGTGGGGAGCGGCTCCGCTGCATCTGTGACGAAACCCTTTCATTGAATTAAGACCAATATACATTAAATAATCAGCCTTCAAAGTTTAGGCATATCTATCCAGACTGCTGAACGAATCCTTCTTTACTAGCTGGGCTACCAACGGGAAGCCTTATACAAAAACACAGAAAATGAAAGCAATGTAGGGGGTGAGGGTCGTCAAAATGTTTAGAACATAAACCCTAGTGAATAGGCTGATGGATCAAAGAATGTATTAAAAACAAATATTTATGGTGATAAATTGTGTGCCACTTCATTGTCGCTAACTGACTTGGAACTGTTTGTGCAAGAATTAGTTAACACAGAAGAGTGGGACTAAACACAATGGAGAAATATCGCCGACCACAAAACGGGATCTAACTCATAACTATGGTACAGCATAGTGTGCCGGAACATGCGGCACGATATGAGTTAGCGACAGTGGCTACCCGAATACACGGATTCGTAGGAGCTGGTACCTGCAAGCCACATAACCCGCTACAAATACGCACAATTTATGCATTACGACAGCTAATTCGGGATACATGCGCATGTTGAGAATAGCATATGGCTTAAGGCAACATGAGCAGTAACATCTAATGGTGTAAGAGAAAGCCTCTAGACAATTTACGTTGCAGCCCCAAGACCTCTTGATCGTATAGTGACTATAAGCAGACCCAAACAAGAAATGAATCTCAAGCGAGGAGCAAGCCTAGTTACAGCAGAATTGAATAGGAGGGGTGAAGGAGGACTGCAGTGTTCACAAATATCGAGGTCCAATGAAACTTGGTCTCTAACGCAAAGCTTACCTCTCACAATTATACTGAGTGAGATCATGAGCTAATACAGACAGAAAAGTTATACACAAGTTTCACCTACACAGATGCAATGGAATTCACCAAACCTGTTTACTGCATAAGCGGGCAGCTGATTACAGTTACATCTGGTCATTTGAAACAATTATACGAAACACATGCATAGCCCTACTTAAGACACTATATTGTCGTTGCATTTTGAATCTTAAACAGTGGCCAATCACTGGGAGAGGGCATAGCTGTCTCTGGCCATTGTTTTTGTCACACTCGTATCATTCTGAGTCCTCATGTATACTTATTTGCTCCATCGCTTTGATATTCAAAAGGTTCGTACAATAACGTGTCAAAAATATTGAATATGTTGAGTTTTGTCCACACGGACCCTATGACCTTCACATTTGTTTTAATGTTCCACTGTAAGTTTTTCGTCCAATCAGATTGGCCGGCTTTGTTGTCGCGCCGTCCGAGGGTTATTGAAAATGACGAAAAATGTAGTTAAGGTAACTTGTTCACCTGCATACAAATCAAGTAATGGCCAGCCTATTCACTTACATGTTCCTGGAGATACACCGATTCACCTTCACGTTAATCAAAAAACCCAAGTATCTCGACTTCCAGAATCTGGAAATGTGAAGCTAACTGACATTGGTCCATATCAGGCACCGTGGGTGCCACCACCAGCGAAAACGAGTTCAGGCAAGTTTGTATAAATTACAAGCAGCAAAAAATTAGAATTTGTAAGTTAAGTGAGAGGTGGAACTTCACTTCAAACGGTAATGAGACAAGAATATATTCCCGCCTCATTTACCCTGTATTATTCCTTTTATTACATACACTAGTTTATATTGGTTGTCCTAACCGTGATAATTTTTTCATGTGTTTTTCAATTGAAGTAGTTTAAACTGACAAGTGGTTGCTAAAAAACTATCCCAACTGTAAATAGTCAAATATAACTCATTTACATGCAATGACACGCACTTCTGTTATTTTGAGACTAACTTTTCGTATTCTAAGCTATATACGATGTCCCTATATCACTATGTAATAGAGTGAAAACGAAGTAGAAAGACTTCCGAAAACCATGAAAGGAGAAATAGATAATCTGAGCGGTCTCATTACATAATGATCAGCAGTACTTTTCGTTAATTAATATGCATAGCCAGAGCTTTCAGCTGTCTTTGAGATGAAAACTAAAAATCATTTAGTTTGTGTTCAGAAGAATAAGCGTAATGGTTGGGAGCTTTGTTAACTGACCACCTATACTTAACATTTCACTCTTACAGTAATTATCATGGTTCCTAAATAAAACAAACTACTTGAAATGCAACCTTATAAGACTAATTATTTTACCTTGTTCAGACTTCAATACATATATTAGCCATGTAAGCTGACATCTGAAGAGATCTATTCTGGCTATGTCATTTATCATAACATATTATGCTGAGAATTGGACAATGTCAAAATTACCGTTCATAGCCAGAAAATTTCACACAGCATAGTCATTTTATAGGTGACTTTGCCAGTGTATTATGTGGATATGAGAAACAGATTTTAAAAAAGACTTTGATACTGATGTCTAGATATTCTTAAATATTAGGCTACCTGAATTGATGTGTGCTGAATCGTGTAGTTATGGTGTCATAGATCCCAGAAAAATGATTTCGTGTTACAAAAAGTCTACAATTAAAAGGCTGCACGAGAAACTATCAGTTATTATAGCTTCCTAGTTACGCTACTTGTAAACAGCTTGTGTGAGACACAATTTTCGTGAGATACACTCACAACACGTGAGTCAGATAAATCAGGTTTCAGGCTAAATGATAATTCCAGTTAAATAGATACAGTCTCGAAATGGTTAGACTTAGGCTTGTGGAATAATAACGAAGACACAGTTCATTAGCTTTGACTATCTGCACTAAAAAAGTGGTCCGTAGCACCCTGTCTAGTCTACAAGGGTGTAATTTCAAACAACAATATATATAATTCATTATAAACAATATATATACCTTAGAAAAACAAGTATTATATTTTATTAAGATAAAAGTACTTGATATATATGCCCAAGCCTATTTTCGAATGCGTGATTATCTACATTTCACGTTTTGTAATGAGATGTCCCAGCACCAGTTTAGTAGAAACATCAAAGCTGATACTGAAAGCTCTTTTCATAATTATCCAAATATATGGAATGATAAGTCCGTTACTTAGAGCCTTGTTCTTAATTCCTCAATAAGTTAGAAGTTATTACTTTTTGAAAGAAGCACATTTGCGAATGTTATGAATAAAAAAGTGATATTAGATGAGAGACTTTTAATATATTTTAGCGGTAGACTAAGGAAAGAAACAGTATTTGAGGGAACACAGTACACCAATCCAATGTTTTACTAAATTGTTAAGGTCCAAGCTTTAGCATAGAAAATACAAAAAATAACTTCATATTTCTGTTCCTGGTTGTATTTGTATCATATCAGTGTGCGTGAAAAGAGCATCAATTAAGCTGTAAAGTAGTTAAACTCAAAGATTTTGCTAAGAGAAGTAATACAGCCAAGAATGTTATGGGTTCCTCTCTACTCTGTTGCTTATACGTTACAATTGCTAAGTTTGAAAGATGCAGAAACAGGATTATATTAAACAGCAAAGAGAATTAGACTGCAAAATAGTCTGTTAATTTACTGACTATTGGTGTTGGTGTACATGCTGAATCTGCACTTCTACTAATGGTTGATGTCGGGTAAATGATAGATCGTTGTTTATAAAAAAACTGTCAGCATGATTCGGTCGGTCTTCGACATAGAACTTTGCACATATGTGCCGCAGTTCAAGTCGCCACACTCCATGTAGCACACAAAGCAAGAGAAGAAAGAAAGAAAGCAGAAGAACTGCATAATATAGACAGTAAACAGAGGTGTGAGACAAAGGAATAGTAATAACGGAGAACAAAAGTTTCATTGGAAATCATAAGTCACAAGGAGTGGATGCATCTGCGCCATCCACTGAGAACGATTTTGAGCCATGTCACTAATTGTTTCCAACCATTGGTTTTTACCGTCCCGAGGACCCCAACCAGGAAGTCCACACCTTCGTACGTGGCTTAGACTAACTGTTGTAGATTTCACTGACTGGTGAAGCCATGTTTTCGTTTGACTGCCGCTAGCTCTTTTCCAGCCTGGCCCTATATCAGCTAACATTGCCCGTCGAGGAAGACGATGACTAGGCAAACGTAATACATGTCCTAACCATCTCAGTCGATGTAATTTCACAGTTTCGTCGATTGATTCTATGATTACTGGTTTATATTATCCTTTTTTGACCAGGTATCTCACTTAACTACTGAATGCTTGTCTACACTTTTTGGACTAGTATTAAATACAAAGTATCGTTGTCATATCTATAACGACTGTTTAACAAAGCTATGCAACTTAAACAGCTCTTCTGGTCACATGGATTAATATCGGAATTTTATAAACGAATTCATTAGCTACTTGTGAAGATTATAAATAGAAGCTTTTCCCTCATTCAAATATATATATGAATGTATATATATACCGTCATTATACATGTTACAGATATCATTTTATTTTATGTCTCAATTTTGAAAAATTTGGTTGACCGAATATACTACTTTATAGGTCGATTTTCATGTGATCCAGCACGTCGTGTCACTATAAAGCCTGACAGAAGAAAACACAGATCACGCTCTGCAGAATCATTCAGTGAGAATTTGAATAAGGTAATTTTAATTGTACAACTTTGACACTATTTCCAAAATAAATCTTTGTTTTTTGATAGGTGACATCTGAAGTTGTGTGTATCTATGTGTTAAAGTCTTTGGTGCCTAAATGAGACACACAAAACAATCAGCTGCCGCCAGTCTAGTCTGTTTTGATTATTATTATATAGTTCCTAAGTGTTTAGTAAAAGGCCATTACAAAAAAAAACAAGCCGAAAATACATAGGATTCGAACTGAACTGATTTCCTGCCAGTAGCTTTTAGCGTGTGCGTCGATGGCACAGCGGTTAGGACGCTCGCCGACCATGCACATGGTCCGGGGTTTGATCCCCGGCCAACGCACTCCTTCACCTCGCCAGAAATAATGTTGGTAAAGAGGAAAGGTTGGGCATGAGGCTAGCAACCCCATCCTGTAAGCTTCAAGCCACTAGCTTGAAGCCCTATGTTCCACTGGGAACGTGAAGGGAAAAAAAGCTTTCAGCGTGAGAGACTCACTGCAACATTGTAGTATGCGGCGAATTTGATTTGTTTCAGGTTTAACCACATATTTATGACAGCTATACAACCATGAACAGCTGTTTCATTCTAGTCCGGAACTTTTTACCAGTACACCCATGAATTCTGACTTCTACCAATTTGTGATTTTAGTGAACCTACTAGCCAGCCAATTTCGTAAGAGACAACACTAATTGCTCCTCTGTGATATCACCAAGGCCTAACAAATCACACTTAAATTTGCAGATAAGAAGGGAATAATATACCTTGAAACAACAACAACAACACACAACACAAATATTTATAATGTAGAGTGAATGGGTGTACATGTAAGCTGAACAGCTTAAAATTGAGCAATTAAGTCAGAGAAACACACTGTTGAGAAATTAAAATCAGGAGATAGTGGAAGTGTGAACTGAGCATAGTTTGTCTTAGTAATGCGAAGCTACTTCTGGGACTCAACAACTTTTAAGTAGTGAGTTTTACATTCAAATCATGTCAACCAGCTATAGATTGAGTTACTAGATCTCATACAGCCGGTGCATATATAATTACCATAAACGTGAATACACATATGTTGGCTGAGCTACAGTATGGATAAGTGAGTAAAATATTGCCACAGTTAATGAAAACCACTGATTAGACTGAATAATTTTCAACATAGAACTTTACACAGAAAAGTGTACCAGTTTAAATTGCCACACTCCAAACAAGAAGGCGAGAGAGAGAGAAAAGAGACTTAAAAGAACTACAATAAGCAGATGCGAGGGGGAAAGACTAGGAACATGGACAAGAATGAATCTGTGCCTCTCAGAACAATTTTGAGCCATATCACCAATGATCATCTCTAGCCATTGTATCTTAGCATCCTGAGGACCCCAACCACACAGTCTACCTCTCCCTACATGACTGGCTTAAACCAACAATCAAAGACTTAACAGACTGATCCCAGGTTTTGGTTTGGCCACCGATTACTGTTTTCAATCCAACCGCCATGTCAGCTAATCATTGCTCGTCGAGAAAGGCGTTAGCACAAAACGTGTCCTAGCCTCCCCAACTAAAGTAGCTTCACAACCTCATCGACTGATTTCATTCCCTTACCTAGTACTCTACGCCTAACTTGGACATTACTCACCATGTTAGGTAGAGCGTAAACATCTATAGTCAAAGACACAGCCTTTTCATACCTACCACTTTCAATGTCCATGTCCTTCAGGTATAAAAGAGGACAGAGAGAATTGCTGTGCAGTAAAAATACACAAAAAATTTCAGGACAACAACACCGTACTGTTTGGTGTTGCAAAGAGAACTTTAATCTGATTTTTTTTTTGCTGTTTCCAATCACTCAGGCTTTTATTGTTCTAGGTAATAATCCCGTTTTCCTAATTTTTACTTTTATATTAAGGTTAGTACTGCTGAATTAAACGAGGTCGAATCTGACAAAGAAGTACCAATTGAATGTCCAAAAGAATGTATTTCATGCAAAACAATATCTAATGAAGAACAACTACTACACACTTCTGATAAACTCAAAGATACGCCAAAATTGTGTACGCACACATATGGAAATGGTAGATTATTTGAAGGGGATAAACTAACCAATGAGGCTTCATTTTGCACTAGTTCAATTCTAGACGAATGGATCAAGGATTTGGATAATGCAATTAGTCGTGTTGCAAAATCAGCAAGAAATATTGTTGACTGTATTGAACAGGTGAATATACTTTGTTTTTTCAGGTTAATTTTGCCTTTCACGTTTTTTTTTGTTGTTGATGAATTTGGACTAAAATGTTCAGACCCTAGTACAGACATTTCGACGATGTTAAAAGATGTCAACACCGTGTTTTGGTTGGTGGTAAACTAGCAGTGGAATCCAGGGCACACATCTCACACCCTATTTGGGACTACTCGTCAATTAGATGTGCCTGCATTCTTCAGTGAGTGGTTTTATGCTGACTGAGACTTGAATGATAATTGATACTCGTAGTACAACAAGTGGTTGTAATGGTCTAACGGATAATTCTTTGGCGTTTTCAACTATAGATGCACGGTTCGAGTCTCGGTGGGAACACCATCACACACTGAGAATGCAAGTGCATCCCCTAGTTGATGAGTTCAAAATAGGACTGCCAGTCACCACCGATCAAAATAATTTCAGGTGAATACTTTGTCATTTAAATTAGCGGTGGACGTTTTAGTAAATAAAAATATTCATCTTACAGGGAACAAGATTTTGCCAAAATGATAGCAGAGCTATGAGAGAATTTTATTTTTCGTTCTTTATGTTCCAAGTGGAACAAAAGCGGTCACTGGTCTGAAACGAGACATAGCTGTAAAACCCGGTGTAATGACCCCAGAGGCATTTAATTACGGTGGAGACAGTTGACTGTCTGCGTTAACTAAAGTACTAGGCAGCGTCTGGGAATCAGAGGAAATCCCGTCGGGTAGTGTAAGTCACTGATCATCCCGATATACAAGAAGGGAGACAAGTCTTCTTGTGATAATCACAGAGGGATTAGCTTGACTAATATATTATCTAAAATCCTAGGCTCAATAATACTGCGCAGACTAATTGGTGCTCGGGAGGCACAAACACGAGAAAACCAGGCAGGTTTTAGGCCAGGAAGAGGGTGTATTGATCATATTTTCACCCTTCCACAGATTCTGGAATATAGGCATTCCTACTGCCGTCCAACAATCGTCATATTTCTTGACCTAAAGGCAGCATTCGATTCCGTCAACCGAGAGGTACTATGGAGATGTTTGGCTGTGAAGGCAATGTCAGAAAAAATACATTGCACTGATCAAGGCACTCTACTCGAACTCATGCAGCCAGGTGAAGGCTTACGGCGACTGAAGTGGTGACAACTAGTGGTGTCCGTCAGGGATGCCAACAGTCCCGATTTCTATTCAATTTCATCATAGATGTACTAATGGACTTAACCCTAACTGAGTTTAACGACTCAGGAATTGACTTGTTACCATAAGGGAATAATCTGGTTGACTTAGAAAATGCAGACGATATAGTCCTCCCTCCTAGATGAAGACACTGACAAAATACAGAGCAGAGTCTTCTGAACACCTTGAGTTGCAATCTACGAATGCTCGGCGTGTGATCCGCTTCCGTCAAGTGTAAGATGATGCTACAGGACTGGACGAAATTGACTCCTAGCTTAGAAATAGGGAATGAAGTGCTAGAGCACGTTGACCACTCTACTTATTTGGTAAGTTGCATCAGCCCCAACGGGTTGATCTCTGACGAAATCTCAGCACGGATACAGAGGGCTAGTTTCGCATATGCCAGTTTACGCCGTCTCTGGCGTAGACGTGATCTCAGGCTATCGACCAAAGGACGTGTGTACTGCTCAGCAGTTCGCTCTGTTTTGGCCATCGAAAGTGGAAGATACAAAAAGGCTAGCTGCTTTTGATCGTAGGTGCTTGCGTTCTGGTTGCCGTGTGAAGTGGCATTATAGAGCGAGCAATATTGAGGTTAGACGTCGAGTGCTATGCAAAAAAGGGAAATCGATGGACGTGGTTGTGAAGTTGCACCGAGCGTGATGGTTAGGACGTGTGTTACGTACACCCAGTTATTGCCTTCCTAGACAGACAATGTCAGCTGACAAAGGATTGGTCAGGTTGGAAAAGAGCTAGAGGCGGTCAAACCAAAACATGGCTTCATCAGTCAATGAAATCCACAACAGTTATTTTAAGCCAGCCACGTAGGAAGGTGTAGACTTCGTGACTGGTTGGGGTCATCGGGACGGTAAAAACCAATGGTTGGAAACAATTGGTGATATAGTTGAAAATCGTTCTCAATGGCTGTCACAGATGTATCCACTTTTTATGACTGACAATATCCAATAAAACTATATTAGTATTCGATATTACTATCCTTTAAGCCTTATATCTCTGTTTTGCATTTCTTTTTACTTTCTTCTCTTGCTTTGCGTGCTAAGTGAAGTGTGGCAAATCGAACTGCTGCGCATAGGTGCAAAGTTCTACTTTGAAACCAGTCAGTAAGTAAGTAAGTACCTTGATATGATCATGAACAATAAATATTCTCGAAACGTCATCATTAAGTAGAACTGTGCAACTAACTTCCCATAATGGAAAGAATGAACTGTTTAGTGTAAACCATGTTGTAACTAATATGGTCTGCGTACAAAGTTTTAAATTGAGTGGTGCAATTACCGACCGGCATTTTAAGTATATAAGACATTATATCTGTTCTGTCTGTTTTCGACATAGAACTTTGCACATATATGCGGCAGTTCAAGTCGCTACACTCCATTTAGCACACAAAGCAAGAGAAGAAAGTAGGAGAAATGCATATTAGAGACAGTAAACAGAGGTGTGAGACAAAGGAATAGTGATAACGAAGAACAAAACAGTTTCATTGGAAATCATAAGTCACAAGGAGTGGATGCATCTGCGCCAGCCATTGAGAACGATTTTGAGCCATAGCACCGAAAGTTTCCAATCATTGGTTTTACCGTCCCGAGGACCCCAACCAGTCACGAAATCTACACCTTCCTACGTGGCCTAGACTAACTGTTATAGATTTCATTGACTGGTGTCATGTTTTAGTTTGACTGCCGCTAGCTCTTTTCCCGCCTGACGCTATATCAGCTAACATTGCCCATTGTCGAGGAAGGCGATGACTTGGCATACGCAACACATGTCCTAACCATCTCAGTCGATGTAGCTTCACAGTTTCGTCGATTGATTTCCCCGCCTTACCTAGCACTCGACGCCTAACCTCAATATTGCTCACCTTAATATACCACTTCACACGGGAAATAGAACGCAAACACACGTAGATATTATACCTATCAAAATAAAATGAACAGCATTGTACTATGTGAAGAAGGAAGAATACAGGTTCCAAAGAATACAATAAATATGCTTGCATGTTATTTTAATGCATAATTTATAGGTTGCATATGAAGGTAGACGTGTCGATTCACACGATATGTTACGTCTTGTACAACCAAGAGATGAATTACTGCTACAAACTGAAATTGCTGGACGCGCGGGACGAGAATTATGCCGATGGGCGTCAAGTGTTCAGCAACAACAGAATGAAATTTTAGCCAATCGATTATCTCAAACACAAACACGTGAAGCTAATCTGAATGCTGAAGTTAAACGCCTGACAGAAAAACTGGATCGAATGGGTAAGTAGTAGTCGTAATGCACCAACACGCAGATGAGTTATACTAGAAGTTTTGAATGAGTAACTCTAGATCCATTTAAACCGACACGTGAAAATCAATCTGATGTCCACTAGGTCGGGGGGGGGGGGACTAAAAGTCGCGAATTCGTGACCTGTTGGATTCAATTCCAGTAGCTGAATGATCGACGAGCTCACCTCGTAACCTGAAGGTTTTGGGTTTCATCCCCGGCAGGGTAATGGGTGTGCGTAGTGATGAAGAGATTGAGACTTTAAACAGTGTCTAGTCGAATTCTTCCGATGACGAAAACTAAACAGCACTAATCTGATGACAGACTTACATACACTGATAAGGACCACACGCCAGAAAAATACAATTAAAGGAGGTAGAGTAATAAAAGTTAATGTTATCAAGCGACAGCGCAAACGTGCTCAAACTTTTATTGCTCTTTAGTAAATTATGGTGATTAGTGGCCAAGTGCTTAAAGTCAATTCACAGAAACTACTACAACTGAAGTGAACTGAATTGCCAACATTGAACTTTTATACAAAATTGCAGCTATCACACTTAGAAGAAGCACGCATAGAAGTACGAAAATGTGCAGGTGAAAGCATAATCCGATGAAGAATAGAGAGAAGTTTTATAATATATCTGCACCACTGAGAACAGTTTTCAGGCATCTCGGCAACAGTCAGTGTCCAACCATTGATTCTCAGCACATCTCCACAACCTCAGTCAGATATTCTACATTTTTTTTCAGGTGTCTCAAATCAACAATGAAAGACTGCATAGACTAGTGTCATGTTTTGGTTTGACTACTTCCAAGTCCCTACTACTACCAGCATCATCATAGTTCGGGTCATTGAGGCAGTCAGCGGTTGGAATGAATAGTAACAGGTGACCAAACCATCTCAATCGATGGAGTTTCACAACCTTAGCATACCAATAACCTCAGTTTTGTTGACCATTTAGTACAAGCTAATAAAATCCCCGCTAGTCTTTCTTACACTATATCTTCAATAGTATGACATAGTTAACCAGTGCACATTGCATGTGTTCTTAGCTTGATATCACGTATGCGCTGAAAATGACACAAGTTGGCAGAACCTAAACGAGCTTTTCGTATTTGTGCTGAGATTTCATCAGCAATTAGTCCATTTAAAGCTGATTTTTTTTTCTAATTTAAAAAAATTTCTTTATGTTCCCAGTGGAACATAGGGCTTTAAGCTAGAGGCTTGAAGTTTCCCTAACAGTGGTGCTTATTTTTACAGGATGGGGTTACTAGCCTCATGCCCAACCTTGCCTCTTTATCAGTCTTATTACTGGCTTAGTGAGGTACAGGAGTGCGTCGTCGGCCGGGGATCGAACCCCGGACCACATCCGTGGTCGGTGAGCATTCAACCGCTGTGCCACCGACGCACATTTGAGGCTGATGCAACTTCCTAAATAAGTGAAATGGTGTTCAGCGCGTCAACCATTTCACTCCTTATCCCTAAACTTGAGAGTCGATGCAGATGAGTTCTGTAGCAACATCTTACATTTGATCGAGGCGAATCGTATGCCCGCCATCCTGAGATTCTTCCTCACAGTGTTCTGAAGGCTCTTCTCCACTTAGAAGAACAACATAAACTACAAAGTGTATCTAAAACATTTACGAAATATATATATATCACCTACTAAACCAAATCGTTGAGAGCCTTGAAGAAGTGTTACAATTACAGGTGTAATGGTTTCCTATCTCTATGTTTGGTGGGGTAGATCAGTTAACTTGAAAGTGAGTTTTCGTCACATACCAACGATACCTAGTAAAAGACATTGATAACTAAGGATGTTTATGCTCATAGAATCGTACAATTTAGTTACGGTCACCTACAGATCCGTGGTGAATAGAGTGGGAAATCATCAGGTTTCTGTGTAAGCATCGAAATGTTCACCAACTGGGTAGGAAACTAGTGATCTTTGACTTCCAGCTGCGGTAATTTTTTTTAGCAGACGTAGGCTGATTAATAAGAGTTCCCTATCTGGTGAATTGTTTCTCTCCATAGTCACTGAAATAGTATTTTCTAAACGTCGTATGAGTAATACACTTTTACAGGTTTGATCACTAGCTGACATCAGTTAGAGAACCATTGGAAAACCAGGGAGAACTGGACATATGTTTCGTCCTACCTTACGACTCTGCAGCAGTACGCAACCACTAGGCTTCGAAACCAGGAACTTCCTGTAATCGGTGTAAATCCCTGATAATTTACCTAATACTCACTAGCGACTGGCTCTGTATAGTAAGTTACCCGGAGTTCTAGTTAAAAGTCGTGACCAACGGCGTCCACGAAGTCAGGTATAAGAACAGTTACTTGCCTGTGGCATTAGTTGGCGATTGCCACGAAACATCTGACCAGTACTGCCTGGTTTCCAGTCGTTCTCAAACTTATGTCAGCTTGTGATCCAAACAATCACTACAAAGTGCCAATTAATAATTATACTTTTGTGTATTACACAACCAGTGTTCACTTAATGATTGTATTTGTTTGTATTGTAAACACTTTCCCCCTTTTTAACTTATTAAAACACAGAAATCGACTTAGAAGTAGCTCAAAAACAATTGAATGAACAACAAAATGAAAGTTTAAAGTATAACACAGTTCATGAATCTATGGAAAGCGTTAAGGGTCATTTACAACGTCAACTACGACAACGTGATTCGGAGTGTAGTCGGTAAGATAAGATGCTTTTTTCTCTTTTCTTGAAAGCTTTTCAGTCATCGTATATCTACTATTGTGTTAAATAATTTCTTTTCTTTTCCCATGCAATATATTCACAGCTTATTTTAGATGATTTTCTGGACTCCGCATCTTTGTTTGTACTATTGTGCTTCATATCTGAACTTCTATGTAGAAGTTTCTTATACTAGTACGTTAGTGTGATACCTAAATTCTTGATGAAGCATCCTTCAACTAAAAGACCGATCTTAGTCTGCTCTTTTAAAATCAGAATTACGTTGAATTTTTAGATTTTTATTCTATTTAAGTTACGATCGTGTGATTCTTTGGTGTGCTGGTAAAATTCTCGCCAACTACGTGCGTGGACATATGCTGCAGGTTCGATTCCCGACTGACGCACTCATAAATATTGTTTATTCCGTAGTAAGCCCACTTAAAGAGGGAAGGTTGGGTATGTGAAGCTGGCGAACCCACTCCGTACAAAAAACACCACAGCTCAAGCTTGAAGCCCTACTATATATTCCACTCGGAATACAAAAGAAAAGGTTACGATTGTTTCAATTTGAGTCAAATGTTGCTGACAAGGTAAAGTCACCGACTTTTTGCAGTAAATTAATATTGGAGAAGTGTATGTTCTATTCTAAGGTATTCAACACAGATGGTTAAGTGTCACAAGTGAAACAATGACAGAGCGATTGACTGATTTACCCATTCTATATATATCGTATAACTAACTCTTCGTCTGAGCTTTCTGTACTCTGTTTCGCGTTATTTTTTAAAAAAATCTCTGTTTTATATTGATGCAATGTAACAATTTGAATGGGTAATGATTCCCTCTTGTGTTTTTTATGCCTCCCTATGGTTTTATTTCTTTCCTACTACAGGATTTGTCTTGTGACGAAGGTGGATAAAAATATACTTTCTTGGTTACAGGTTTAATCACGAATTGACATCAGGTAGAGAACCACTGGAAAGCCAGGGAGTACTGGACAGTGGTTTCATCTTGGTTTGAGACTCCAGAAATATGCACCCATCGGGTTCGAACCTAAGACGAGCTCAGCCACTGGGAAGGAATCCAATGGCCCATGAATTTCAATTTTTGCTAGTTTGCAATATACATAGCACAACCATCAGCCAGTGTTGTGGGTGAGCAGCTGTTCACTTAGCTGATTTGGTGGACCCCACTGGTCACGAATTCTCACTAGAACTCCAGATTACTTCATGTAAAAAGCCAGTCTCTAGTGAGCATCAAATTTATTTTCAAGTGTTAGTTTGCAAGTACTTGATTGGCTACAGGTCGCTAATGACCTTCTAAATGACGTCAATGCGTGACTAAACCTCTAACCAATCAAATCCCTGCAAAACCAACACATGACACTGACTTAGACTGAATTATGGTGCTGCTGTCTTGCCACAGTCAATGAAGCATGGAGCTTACAGTTTAACCATTCAAGTATCTACCTTTAATTTCTGTTAAAAAAGTACATCAGTTAAGTCGAGGTTTAGGCGAACCCTTAACAAAATGAGTAACAATGTATAAACATTCATTCAGTTACCTTACTGCATATTCACAATTACATAACTATGAGGAAATTTATTTCGTGTTACCTTCTATCTACAGATTGTCTATTCAAGTACGTAATTTAGAAACACGTCTAGCTGAACAACAAGCTCAAAACCAAGTTCGGCTAGAAACAGCAGAAGCCAACTTAGAACGTATGCGTGAAACAAAAGAAGCCTTGAAACGAGCTGCCAAATCACAGAAACGTCGTGCAGATGAGGCTGAAGAGGCGTTTCGTGAAATCTCTCATAAACTAGCTACTCAAGAGTCTATTATAGCCGGTTTTCGGGTAAGAAAAGTATAGAACTCCTATATGTATATATATATATATATATACATTTAGGCTGAACATTGTGATTTATTTTTATCTTTAAGATGTTAAATTTGTTGTTGGTAAGAAATGAACTTTTTCCTATCCATTATATTGGCCCTAGGGCTACAACAGCACATCTCCATTTCACTATGTCCTCTACAGTTTCCTTTAGCTGGGTTCACAAATTGAACACAAGCTCTCAGCTCCTACTCACACGATCTCCACCATGTCACGCTGAGACCCCCTAGTCGTCATCTACTCGATAGCTTGGTGTGTGATGTCACTCAACTGTCTACTCAGTGTACTTTCCGCCCATATTCATTTACTTCGGCAAGTTTGTTATGCGATAGGTCTCTGGTCCCTTATCTAATCTACAGTATGAAGCGAAAAGGGCAGCTATTGACGAAAGACTGCAGTAGCCTGTTGGAAATGCCCTTCGTGAAAATTGGAATTTTTTCTTCTTTGTGCAACAGACTTCCAAACTGGTTTCAGAGTGATGAAGGTCTACCTGACCTTTCCGATCGTTACTAGCTCTGACATCTCCTATGTTGATAGACTGAATACTGACCACATGTTTAATACACTAAAGATTCAAAATGTCCTTGTTGTGACACAGAAAACTGAGCATAATATTATTATTATCCCCTGTTTCATGTTTTACCACTTGCCACATAATACTTTTAAAACCAACATAATAATATACAATACATAGCACTAAAATCTCGTCAGCTTCACTAAGAATAGCTCGGGCTTTTCTACGGTAAAATGGAGTCACACAAAAAACTTGGAGGATCTTGACTTCACCGATGACATTCCTGACTGTCTATATCTTCCTATGGGGACGTTAAGAAATGTTTTACGACTGTTTACACACACACGCATGCACACTCTGTTTAAAGTATTTAACAAAGGTAGACCAATATTTGTAAGTCCGAGGTCAAATTTTGATCACAGCTCATACAATTTTGTTTATTATACTTGTTAATACTTGTGTTTATGAATCATGATTGGACAAAGTTTTTAAAAAGATGTGCCTTTTATATATAAAACCTCTGTTATGTTAATTTTGATTAATTTCCCTGAAGAAGTTCGGACCAGATTGCCGAACGAAACGTTGGAATTACTTATTTCAATATCGCTGAGATTTTACAAATATAATTTTTTACAAATGACATTTGTCTGATTTCCCACAAACACTGGGAGATGTGCAAGTGAAAAGCAACAAGTCGGCAGAAGAAGCATCCAGAGAAGATAGGCCATCAGGTGAACATAGAGAAAACAGAGGTGATTAGGATTCCTGGCCAACAGCAACAACAGCAGTCAGCATAAATGGGAGGAACCTGAAAGAAACAACCTCCTTTACTCACCCACCTGGGAAGCGGACGGAACTGACGAGGATATCAGAGCAAGGATCAAGAAAGCAAGGCAAGCTTTCATTACTCTCAAGTCTGTTTGGCGGTCAACAGCACTCAGCATCAAAAATAACGTCCGGATTTTCAACTCCGATGTGAAGTCACTGCTACTATACGGATCAGAGACTTCGCGCGTCATAAAGAGCACCTCAAACAAACTATAGACTTTCATCAACAGCTGCCTTCACTCAGTACTACTCAAGATCAGATGGCCAGAAAAGATCAGCAACAGGGATCTCTGGGGACGAACCAACCAGGAACCGATTGTGCAACAAATAAACAGTTAGAGTGGAGATGGATTGGCCATACTGTGAGGAAGCCATCAAGTGATATCACTAGACTAGCTCTCGAGTGGAACCCGAAAGGGAAGCGGCGAGTTGGTCGTCAGCGTGAGGGTGACTTGGAGGAGGTCATGTGAAGAGGAGATGAAAGCATGTTGACAGACTTGGAGACAGGTGAAAACTCTATCAGAGAACCGAACGCAATGGAGACGCACGGCTGAAGCCCTATGTTCCTCTAGGAATTAAAGGAAATAATAATAATAATTTCTACGGTGGAGCTGTACTGTGTTGCCAAGCTGCGAAACTAATATGAAATAGATTTCGAGTAGCCTTTAATTCACAGTTATTCTCTATACATATTGAGGGGTAAAGCTTTTCACATTATGAACTTTTTTCTACTTAAAACCAATTACAAGTTATGTGCTTCATTATTTTAAGTTTATTCTTATTATTTTATGTTGTTTAGGCAGAATTAGAAAACTCTAATCTTCGATCTAGAAGCCGCAGTAAAGAACGTCAGTTACATGATGATATGATAGGTGGCGGTATATTTGATAGTAATGGCCTAACGAATGCGAACAGACCACCTGTATACACTGATGGAGATAAAGATTTGAGAGAGGTAAGTTAGAGAGACAAAGCAATAACACTGCATTGATGGCTTTTTTTTCTCATTGCTTTGCATTCACAGTGGAATACAGGACTGCAAGTCTGAGCTTTAAGGTTTCAGTAGCGGCGGTGTTTTTTTTGCTTGCACGGGGCGGGGTTGTTAGCCCCACGCTTAACCCCACCCTCTTTACTGGGTTTATTATACTACTGGCTAAGCGAGGTTTAGGAGTGCGTCGTCCGGGATTCGAATCAGGACCATGCATGCATGGTTGGTGGGCATTCTACTATTCAACATTAGCGGACTAATTTTTTACATATTGATATAGACAACAGTGTTGAATTTCAAAGGAAGATCTGAGTCTTATCAAGATTTAAACCAGGTGTTATTACCTATGTCCAACTGTTTACTAGGTCTTCGTTTCACATCAGTTACTATTTTTTATTTTTATTATAGCTTGACTCCACACAGATTTTTGACACAAGTATGGAATTTTCAGCATGTGATATCGGTAGCCTAAATTTTGAAGGCCGATCTTTAATATCGGGTGTGCATCGGCCGGGGATCGAACCCCGGAACATGTGCATGGTCGGCGGGCGTTCTAACCGCTGTGCCACCGACGCACAAAAGCCCACCAGGGTGGCGAAGTTAGAATTTAAGCACCAATAAGTATCAGTGCGTTGGTGACAAAGCGGTTAGGACGCTCATCGACCATGCTTATGGCCCGGGGTTCGATCCGGCCGACTCACTCCTTTACCTCGCTAAGCCAGAAATAATGCTGGTGAAGAGGAAAGGTTGGGCATGAGGCTAGCAACCACATCCTATGAAATAAACACTGCTACAGAAACTTCAAGCCACTAGCTTGAAGGCCTATGTTCCACTGGGAACGTGGAGGAAAAAAAAGAAAGTACCAGTGGAGTGTGAGCCCCATCAATGACCTTGAAGCGCTCAGTGAGGAAGTTAATGAGACCTGTTAGATGATATTGTACTCATGAATAAAATATGCTTAATGAAGTGTTATGTTATTTAGATGGGATATCTGACAAGGCTCATCAGGTTAGATTTGGAAAAGATTAAGGGTTTAGGCTAAGGGCGGGTTAGGTTTAGGTCAACCTAACGAGGGCTACATTAGGGTTGGTTCGAATTAGATTTGGATTAGTTTAGGGAAAGATTAGGGTTGGAAGACCTAGATAATAACGTGCATAGGATGTGGTTAAATTTACTTGATTGCTACTCCAATCCAAAACTGAGAGGTTTCTTCTGTCACATGTCAGAGAAAGGTATCCTGTGTAACAGAGTTTCACGCCTTTTAATTCTTCATTATTTTCATGAGTATATGCAAAAATCGCCTTTATCATGTGGTTGGTGCTTTCAAGTTCAATTATCATCCTTTAGTACTTATTAGTGCTTGACATTTAACTTTACCCTAGGGACTTTGTCCAGTCGTTATATGATGAAGCTGAGTGATGGTCAGGAAAGCTCAGGTGGACGGTTTATGGGAGTGCGAGGGCAGTTATTATTACTTCCCAGTTGCCCGCATCACGTAAACAGTAGGATGATTAGTATTACATGACCGCATAGCCCAGAGGACAAATGTTTAAGGTCCATCATACACACACACACGGGGTCTGTTTGAAATGGTTCTTGGCGTTGCATCCCTATTAAGATCTTACTGTTACAAGGTGAGTAGAGATGTACAACTTCTGGAGTCGAACTTCTCTAACCACCCACCACCCACTTCCAGAGCAGAGACAACATAGTGAAACAACTTTATATTATAGTGGTAATTGCTTTCAGTCTAAAGGCTATCTAAACGGCCTTTCTGGCATGGTAGTACCTCCAGGAATATTAATTTTCGCCAGCGTAGTTCATTGAGTCAGTGCGATACACAAACCTTACCACCACCACCACGTTAATGTCGGGAAATCGTCATATTGTACTTAGCTGTTATAGAACACTGCAATAATGTTTATTTATAAAAAGGTTGGTTCACTCATTGTAATTAAACTGTGTCTGAAATAGTCTCAGTCAAAAGATTTCCAGCTGAATTGTACACCCATTTTTCATTAAATTAACTTTTCAATGCTTATATTTATCGTTGCTGGCATTTTTTCCGCTTTTTTTCTCTCTTTTGACTTAAACAAATCGATGGAACCAAAATAAAATAAAGGAGAATATCCGACTACGTGAAGTAGCCTTAAAATGTGAGCAACGATTGCACACAGCTGAAGAGGAATTAGAACGTCTACGAACAAATTTATCTAATTGTGAAACATTATTATATGATTATCATGGTGATGCTGCAACTCAAGCCAACCGATTACACACACTGAATGAACGTTTAAAGGTAAACGAAGAAAAAAAGTTTTCATTTTGTCTTCCATGTGCTGTTGTTGTTGTTTTACGATACATACGATGACAAGGTTAAACTATTATACGAGATTTTACCCAATAATTAAAAAGTAAACAAAGAAAGCAATCGGTATAGTGCCTTAGAACCAGGCGTTGTACTACATGTGATCCTGAATACAAGACTTCCTGCCACTATCCTCTAGCCATCTGATAACAACAATTCCCCCATAGAATAGTGGCCACATTGCAAGCTTAACTGATAGCATTCATTTTGCACCAACACTAGGGATTAGACACATTACCTAGTGTCCAATCAAAGTAACGAATATTCTTTACGATAAGTTTTTCTTCATCAGGTTCTACAGTAGTCATATGAGTGCGATCATAGTACTTGGATAGGACAATATACACACATTTTCACAGCTTCGTTCCTATCAATTGCAAAAGAAATTTAGTGAAGACCCTCACTCAGCCACAGAGTCAATTAGAGCTATATGCTCAGAAGAAGTAAGTGAAGATGAATTAAGCATTGTGTATATGATACTTTGATTGATCGAAAATAGCTATCCCGAAAAATTTATCAAGAAACACATGACAAAGAAAGCGGAAAAGGACTACTCACTATCTGTAAACAAGAAGCTTTTATACATACAACTGCAACTCAAGGGCGATATATATCTAGCGAAATAATTACGAAGAAATTGAGAAAATCAGTTCAAAGAACTTTTAATGCTGGCCAACTACACGTCTTATTCTCTACACGACCGATAGTGCTACCTCAACTGAAAGATGAAGTACCTAGACTAGCTGGCCGCTTGAAATTGTATCTACCAATTCAACTGCGCTTGTGGTGGAGCAAGTTATATCGGCTGCTGCTTTAGGAACTTGATTTCTTGTGCTCGAGAACATCTCTCAGTATGGCTAAGTAAAGGTGTAGTGAAAACCATTAACAGTTTGATATTGAACCATCTGGTGCAAACCGGCCACAAAGCCAGCCAGCATTGAAGTATCCTTCTCTATATAATCTACCGGGTGCCTAATAAATTGCCAAAATTATCGAAGCACCGCATGCTCCAAACAGCAGAGGCTATTGCAATTCGCCTCAAACAACCAGTGCTCTATGTACAAAAGAAACAAGTTCAGCCCCTACTACTGCCCTGGCCGGCCTTCACGAGAGACTATAAATTCATGAATTTGTAATATTATCTTTACTAATTTTTCTGACATTCAGCTTATTTTATGTTGATGCTATTGAGCTGTAATCTATCAATATTATTGATTCAATGTTATTTAAACAGCATTAATGTTATAGGTTTCCAGGCCGTAGGTGTTACGAACTTCCTGAAATAATTTGAGCGCCGAGTCAGATTGATTCATTATAAATTATTTAAATTAATCCCAGCGTGTTAAGAAAATCAAAACAAGATTTTTCTGAACTATATATTTTGATGATTAATAAAAATCCGAATAAATCTGCTGAAGAAGCTGTGGCTTACACAGCGAAACGTTCAGAAAAATCTTGTTTTGATTTTCTTAACACGCTGGGATTAATTTAAATAATTTATAATGGAGCATTAATGTTGTTCATAACACTAGTTCATCCATTCTCTATTATGTATGTATAACTGTAGAGCATGATGATGAAGGAGTTACCGAAAAGAATATTCCTTGTTTACTAATGTCAGTCTTCTGAAGTTAAAAAGAGTATCATATTATTGTTGGACAATTCCAACTGCAGGAATACAAAAGAGTCATTGAGTTTGGATATTGATGATGGAAACTGTGAGCAATCCGTCGTCTGTAATTCTTATTTTCAAATTTGCATTTATTACTGTCAATGGTTTTTTTGTAAAAATTTACACATTGATGCCATCACTGGGGATTGAAACCAGGGACCTTTAGGTTACGAGGCCAGTCTTATTGACTATTCAACTACTGGGAAGCAATTCTGTGACACATGAATTCCAATTTCACTAAATGATAGAAGACTGTATGGAGAGATAGGTGCATACTGATGAAAAGTCTCAAAATGGGACGACACAGGTGTGAACAGTACTCCCTGGTTTTCAATAGTTCTCTAATTGATATCAACCTATGATCAGACCTGAGACCAATCAAATCCATGAAAATAACACTTGAAGATCAGTACTTAGGTGTTCGTCAAACAGATTAGCTAAGCTTAGTTACGTAATATCTCGGGAGGGGACGTTCGTCTAACAATGAGAATTTAGAAGCAGGTAACACAAAATTTAGGCTTTCTTGGTTGTTGTTATCGAAGAACTAAGACGAAATCAAGTGCTCACTAGTGACTGACTGACTCCAGGGTGAAGTTGTCAGGAGTTTGGTGAATTAATTCGTGACCAATTGGGTCTGCCGGGTCGTATGTCAAGACAAATACCCGCCAATGACAAAGGCTAGATTCGGCACTATGTATCACGAATTAATGGGTCACTGGACTCCGTCCCATTCGCCGAATAATCAATGAGGTAGCCTCCTAACCTGAAGGGCATGGGTTCGGTCCGTGGTAGGATAATGTGTGCGTGCCATTGAAGAGCCCAAAACTGGGACGAAACAACATTCAGTGACTCTCTAAATGAAGTCAGTTCATGATTAGTTTTGAGACCAATCAAATCCATGCAAACCAATACGTGAAAAATCAGGTCCATCTTATGTTGAAGATAAATTTTCTTGGGGTAAATTAATAAAAAGTAGCTGAACCAAAAACTACCCTCAATAATACTTATTCTCTTACTATTATTATCGTAGAATTTCGACTCTCTGAATATGATCCTCTTTTTACTCCTTTCAGAAAACTGAAGCTGATAGAGAACGTAGTCAAATTCAATTAGACGATGTAGAGAGAAGATTATTTGAAGCAGAAAATCGTAATCGTGTCTTAGAAAGTGCGTTGCAAATGCAGGAAGCTAAGAAAGGTGATGACTGTACAAAGCCTAGTACACCAATTCACAAAACAACATCATTATCATCACCATCGAAAACACTGGGTAAACACCAACAACAACCACCAAATCTCAACAACGATGACTATGCAAGTCAAAATGTTAAATTAAATATAGAGAGTGTAAGTTGCTTATTTAATCTCTCATTATGGATACACTATAATCTCATAGAACCAGTTCACTCTTGATTAATTTGAACTAAGAAAGAAAGAAAGAATCAACACATGTTTGCAGGATAATAAGAGCTCCTCTTTAATTCACGGATTCTTGTCAACTAACTGCAAATAGGACGAAATGCGCATTATCCTGGATTGCATTGCTAGTCACCATCCACCAATTAAATCCCCAGACATCGTCGAAGCATCTGCTTAAGAAGCCGACATGTCAACCGGAGACCGAGCACTTCGGTTCAATCAATCGACGGGAAAATCCAAGATTCCATTAAATCAATATAACCCGTTGCACAAGAGGTGGCTCTCGTGGCCCAAGTGGTCTAGTGGGTAACGCTTTAGCGTTTTAAACTACGGGCACTGGGTTCTAGCCTCGGTGGGAACATCATCACTCACTGAGAAATGCAGGTACATCCAGTAGCTGACGAGTCCCAAATAGGACGAAACCGGCATCCTGGATTCCACTGCTAGTCACCATCCACCAATTAAATACTAACTGCGTACAACCTAAACAATTTCAGAATAATGTTTAACTCCGAAGTGATCTAAGAAGACAGGAAGGTGTGGGCGCAGAGTTTAAATTTTGCATAGAAAGAAGGACTGACTAGAGACGAAATACAAAATTGGTAGCTAGTATATGGTGGGGAAGGACTCAGAAGAGAGAGAGAGATAGTCTACTAGATTTTCTGAGCAAAGTGTTCTCAAGTGTTGCGATTACCAGACACCTGATTAACACCATGTACATACCTACAGAAAGAAGCCATTGCTATGAAAAATTTCTTTCCAATCTCAGTGTTGTTTGCCTATTTTATAATTCGGTTTTCGACTCCCACTTTATCGAGCTTTCCATTAAATTATGTTTAGATTAATTTTATTGTTCAATTTTGTATTGTCTGTAGTCAATCTCTGTTTCTCTGTAAATTTTGAGCTACGTATCCACCTTCTTGTCTAATTATACTTTAAGCAGTTGACCTTCTTTCTTTACCACTGAACAAATTGTCTACTTACATCATTTCGGAATTGTACTCCTTATACTTTCTGCCAATAATTCGGTGTCACTCTGTGGTGAGAAAAAAGTATGCTTAGACAGACGTTTCTTTAACTGGTAGTCTGATATTGTGTAGGTCGGTTGTATGCAGCTGACAAGAATCCGAGTTCGTATTATCCTGTAAACATGTATTCGTTCTTTGTTTGTTTAGCATACATATATATTTATCATTCTGCTTGAAGGCTACATGCTTTTATGCAGGATTTCTAGTTCATGAGGACGCAGTTGACAATTAGGATTTCTCTTCTTAACTGCATAAGGGTTTATTTTATTATTGTTTCCTTCAATTCCTAGAGGAACATAGGGCTTCAACCGTGCGTCTCCATTGCGTTCGGTTCTATGCTAGAGTTTTCACCTGGCTCCAAGTCTGCCCACATGCTTTCATCATCTCCTCTTCACAAGACGTCCTCCAAGTCACTCTCGTACTGACGACCAACTCGCCGCTTCCCTTTCGGGTTCCACTCGAGGGCTTGTCTAGTGATATCACTTGATGGTTTCCTTAGAATATAGCCAATCCACCTCCACTCTAACTGTTTATTTGTTGCACAATCGGTTCCTGGTTGGTTTGCTCATTGCCAGAGATCCCTGTTGCTGATCTTTTCTGGCCATCTGATCTTGAGTGGTATTGAGCGAACACAGCTGTTAATGAAGGTCTGTAGTTTGTTTGAGATGCTCTTTATGACGCGCAGTGCAAGTCTCTGATCCGTATAGTAGCACTGACTTCACATTGGAGTTGATAATCCTGACCTTACTTTGCATGTTGAGTGCTGTTGACCTCAAAAAAAAACTTGAGAGTAATGAAAGCTTGTGTTGCTTTCCCGATTCTTGCTTTGATATCCTCGTCAGTTCCGCCTGTAGTTGAGACGATGCTTCCCAGGTAAGTAGGTAAAGGAGGTTGTTTCTTTCAGGTTCCTCCCATTTATGCTGATCGTTGTCTGTTGTTGTTGGTGTTGTCCAGGAATCTTCATCACCTCTGTTTTCTCTATGTTCACCTGATGGCCTATCTTCTCTGGATGCTTCTTCTGCCTTAAGGGTTTATGCATCATTTATTGATTATATTTAAATAAATCTGTTACACTAGTGATTATCGAATATTGCTTTTTCACAGGTAACTCTGTGATTACAGTGTGATGACGAATATGTAACTTCATGATATATAAGGCAGTTTACCACAAAAACTGAGTTACATACATTGGGATCTTAGATATATGATTGTCTATTTATTGATCGCTTTTCAAGCATAACTTATCTCCCGTAATCATATCAAGATGTTCGCATAACTTAGTAACTTCGTTTAGATAATTTGATTACTTCTTATCCTTTGAGTTGATTGGAAGTGATATTTTCCATATCTCTGGTATTGGGATGTTGAGTCACTCCTATAGCATGTGTTAGGTGTAGACCCGATGACGAAAGATTCAGTGACCAACCTTTCCTTCCACCTGCCCTAAGTAGGAAGGAATCAGGGTGGCATTTATACCTATGATAACCGGTGAAGGGACAAGCTGTGTAGGCTAAAGGACCCTATTGACCGAATTAGGTAAACTGATGTAATCTACAGAATACCTTGCAATGGTTATGAGGCCAACTTCATCTGCCAGCTGCGCACATTCTCGATTCGATGGAGAGAAGTAGGCTGTATATGTGCATCGGTGGTACAGTGGTTATGACTGTCGTCGACCATGCACATGGTCCGGGGTTCGATCCCCCCCTACCGACTCACACCTGGTATCTATGGTCAGTCTGCAGTATTTGGGCTACCGATATCATATGCTGAAAATCCCATACTTTTACGAATAATACGGTGTGGAATCAAGCTATAATGAAAAACTGAAAAAATTTAAAAAATAAGTCAGTGAGATCAGTAGATCGAGGGTAGTCCGATTATCGGGATATAAGAATTCAGCGAATTGTAGAATGATTGACTCGATAAGCATAAACAGTTTAGAGAAAAACTCAGCAATCGCAATGCATACACTAAATACACAAAATTGTACAGCAGGGTGGGACACAGCTACAGTTCTAAAACGTTATATAGGTAGGTAGAAGGCGAGGTTAATTACTGAATCTATGTTCATTTAATCTACACCTAATCTGTTCAATAGAAGTGGAGGAAGGAAAATATCCCCCCTCCACCAGTCAAATCAAAGAATGAGGAATGATGGAAAGTTGTGTGAGCGCTTTGATATGATTATGAGCAGCGATAAATTGTGCTGGAAACGTTTGTCTGTTTTCGACATAGAACTTTGCACCGATGTGCAGCAGTTCAAGTCACCACACTCCATGTAGCACACAAAGCAAGAGAAGAAATGCATAATAGAGACAGTAGACAGGGATATGAGACAAAAGGAATAGTAATAACGAAGAACAATATAATTTCCTTGGAAATTATAAGTCACAAGGGGTGGATGCATCTGTGACATCCATTCAGAACGATTTTGAGCCATATCACCGATTGTCTCAAGCCATTGGTTTCTACCGTTCCGAGGACCTCGACTAGACACGAAGTCTAAACCTTCCTACGTGTTCTGGCTGAAACTAACTGTTGTGAATTTCATTGACTGGTGAAGCCGTGTTTCGGTTTGACCCCTGCTAGCTCTTTTCCAGCCTGACCCTATGTCAACTAACATTACCCGTCGAGGAAGGCGACATCTAGGCATGCGTAACACATGTCTTAACCATCTCAGTTGATGTAACTTCACAGCCTCGTCGATTGATTTTCCCTCGACGCCTAATCTCAGTATTGCTCACGCTACTATACCACCACATCACACGGGAGAGAGAACGCAGACACCTATGATCAAAGACAGCTAGCCAGTCTTTTCATGTTTTCCACTCTCAATGGCCAGATCACGCAGCCATGAAGGAACGGAGACTATATCAAGAAAAGATCTATTCTATGATGGAATTATTATGTAGGACTCAACTCTTTTCTCTGATAATTTTGTTTATTTTGTATTTTTATAGGATACAACAAAAACGTTAAAAGATCGACAAACTACTAAGACAACGACAATTAATACTACTACTACTACTACTACTACTTCTAATAATAATAATAACAATGCAAGTGATGATTTAATTCAAGAATTACGACGTGAATTAACTGAAGCACAGAATGAAAAAAAGCAAATAGAAAATCGTACAGAAATACGCCTACAAGATTTACGGGCACAATTAAATCAAGCTGATGCTACAAATCGTAGTTTACAGGCTTATTTAACTTTCTTGAAACGTTCTTATGCCAGTGTCTTCCAGACTGATGATATGCTCCTGATTAATCCGGTTTTGTTCAGTCAAAATAATCCAGTTAAACGTACATTGGCAACAAAACACTTAGGCGAGAATATTATCAATACTACTACTACTGCTACTACTAATACAACTGCAACGGATCGTAATCATAACAATAGCGCTGGGAAGGTTACAGGTCAGTAGGGCATAGGTACATATACAGATTTCATTGTGGTGTCACTCTGTTCAACAAGGAGTAACCACCAGAGAACACAGAAGACAGCAAATTGGTAATTACATATATACAATAACCTTTCTTTTTTATTGCATAACGTTTTATACAGTATAGTTTTCTAAGTGCCAAGACACAAGTACTTCTACATAACGAATAACCACCAATACTGTAACACGGTAAATAAAAGCCGCCAATATAAACATATACACAACACAATGCCTGTGATAATTTCTTAAAAGTTTTAACAGTATTCCATAGTTTGTCACTATTGTTCGTTTTTTTACATTACTTGTTTGCTTTTTCTGCTTCTTTACATGAAAACCATTGATTGGTCAGTCGAAAATAAAAGGAATTCAACGCAATATTTGTTTGTTTTTTAGAAGAATTTATTGACAATGTTAATTTTTCAATGTGGATTTCATCACGAGCCTACATCAGTTAGAGATCAGGGAATACTGGAGCTTTGTAGCAGTGTACATCCATGAAATCACCACCTTCCACATAAGAGACCACCTAGCTCATTATTGATCATTCAGGCACATTTGGCTAGGCTTCAATAACTTATGAATTCTAACTTTATCAATATGTGGCAGAGCACCATCCACAACTTATGTCTTCGATGTCCATCCCCTTCATCTCGACACGGTCGACCCTACTGGTGACAACTACTTCCCAGTACAGCTTTAGGACATTCATCCATTAACCAACCATCAATGAACTGGAGGCTGCTATTTACATTGAAGGTTTTGTAGGGATTTCTCGTGGGGGTGGTGGATACATAGTGTTGAAGAGTCCTAAACTGGGACGAAGCAGCTGTCCAATCAATGCTCTCTGGTTTTTAATGATCTCTAACTGATGTTGGTTTTCGTGACGAAATACACATTGAAATTAATCCAAATCCCCCCCACCCCTGAAAAAAAACCCACAATCTAATTGTTAGTTTTTGTTTAATGAACCTCATAGAATATGACAGTTTTTTTTCATTGCTTTCTCTTCCAAGTGGAATATATATAGAGATTCAAGCTTGACATTTGAAGTTTCAGTAGCAATGGTGCATATTTTTTTAAGGGATGAGGTTGCTAGCCTCCCACCTAACCTTCTTTCATCACTAGGCTTAAGGGAGGTTTAGGAGTATGTCGGCTGAGAATTAAGCTCGAACCACAGTCTACCAGTGAACCACCCTATGATAAATTAAGTTTATGACAAAAAATGAATAGTTTCAGTCGGGAATGGAAAAGAGTTGTGTTAAATGTCCATTGAAATAAAAAAAGATTTCCCAAAGTTTATCGTTATATTATTATTGTATATGTGTATATAAAGCATTCAGTGTATTTGAGATGAATGAGAATAGAATGTACAAGTCATCTATCGTCAAATGGATATATAAGTAAAAACACAGTTTTTTTGTTCAGCGAAGAAATTTCTTTTCAACGACTTCATTTTCAAGCTGTACAGTCGTATTTATATTACAGAAAAGGTTATTAAGTGTCAATAAATAACTAACTTAATAACCTTTTCTGTAATATAAATACGACTGTACAGCTTGAAAATGAAGTCGTTGAAAAGAAATCTCTTCGCTGAACAAAAAACTGTGTTTTTACCTATGAATAAATGGGTATTTTTTGTGAAATGGATATATGGCTGTCACTGTTCTCTTTCTCTGTCTCACTTCCCAATGAATGAAATTTCAAGTTATAAGCCCAAGGAATGGTCCTATTTGATAGCTACTTGTTTTAATATTGGCTTTTTTGCTTTCGCTAACTTACACCATCTCTGGCGTAGGCGTGACATCCGACTATCAACCAAGGGACGTGTGCATTGCTCAGCAGTTTGCTCCGTCCTTCTCTATGGCTCTGAAACATGGCCAATACGAGTTGAAGACATGAAAAGGTTGGCTGTTTTTGATCATAGATGTCTACAATATCTTTCTCACGTTAGTTGGTATAATAAGGTAAGTAATGTTGACGTTAGGCGTAGAGTGTTGGGCAAAGAGGGAAAACCAATCGACGAGGCTATAAAGTTACATAGATTGAGATGGCTAGGTCACGTGCTGCGCATGCCTAACCATCGTCTCCCACGACGGACGGGCATTACTAGCTGATATAGGTGCAGGTTGGAAAAGAGTAAGCGGTGGCCAAAAAAACATGGCATCAATCAATCCATGAAATCCTTAACAGTTAAACTGAGTCTGGTAGGGATATGTAGACTTCCAGGTTGGGGCTATCGGGACTCTAAGAATCAATGGCTGGAGACAATAGGCGACATGGCTCAAAATCGTTGTCAATGGCGCAGATGTATTCAGTCTCTTTAACCTTCATACTCCTTTCTACCAGTACTCACTCTGTTTCACTCTTATACTTGTCAAAACTCTATTGATTCTCTTCACTCAGTATCTTGTCTACCTTTGTGTGCTATTTGGAACGTGGCAACTGCTACACTTCGGTGCCAAGTTGTATGTTGAATCCAGACAAACAGAATATTGGCTTTTGAGAATATTCATATAAAGGCATTCCTTTAATTACTGAAATTCACCCTGGTATTTAATCAATTAAATAAAGTAGCGAAGACAGGCCAGAAGCGATTAGCAATAAGGAATCCTGGTTACCAACCAACGAAGAACCTAATGGCCAGCAGATATGCCGAAGGAAGTGGAATGGACATACACTCAGCAGATCGTTGGGTGACATTTCGCGCCGGACGACAAATTAAGTGTTCGAGAGTGTAACATAGAGAAGATCGTGTGAGGAGGAAATCAAAGCTTCGGGGCTAGCTAATAAAGGACTGCAGAGAATCGAGTGATATGGCAATGTGCTTCTGAAGCCCTGTTTCCCTCGAAATCTAAGGGCATAGTAATTATAAAAATAGAATAGAAAATATATCATGGTTTCAGCTATCACAAAAATCATGCACATTCAATAATTTTGAATAATGTAAGTGTAAGGGAAAATACGAATTGATCATTGTTTTTTTTTGTTATTGTATGAAAATTCGATTGAACTTAGTAAAAAGTAGACAGTTAATGGGTGAGTGGGATGACTCATTCTAGTCTGTATAATTTTACTGTATGTTACTACTACTAATACGCCTTCCATATGTCTGTCTATCTATCGATCTATCTATAGTATATTTCTTATCGTGTTGACGAACAATAAGTTTAGTGAACTGCCCAACACTAAAATTGCCTTACTTCACAACAGACGGGTTGTGGGGTATGTCGCAAAAACAAATAATACCCCACCCTTTCGTCTCCGCCCATTTGACTGGACAGAAAAGAGGAACAATTGCCTTGGTTAGTTCGTTTGACTGGTTTTTTATATCACATACCCTACCTTAACAACGACGCTTATTGTAGCGTTGATGTGTCCACATGACGACATTTAGACTGTACTTCGAAGTTCTTGCCAGTCTATGACAGTGAATATGTTGCTTCGTAGGTGTACCTAGTCTTCAGAAATAAACACACACACACGGCGTAATGCCCACTTGTGTCCAAATGGCACTCACTCAAACAAAGGGTATTTTAAAGGTGTCTGTCTATCTATATATTTTCGACATAGAACTTAGCACATATGTGCGGCAGTTCAAGTCGCCACACTCCATGTAGCACACAAAGCAACAGAAGAAAGTAGGAGAAATGCATAATATAGACAGTAAACAGAGGTGTGAGACAAAGGAGTAGTAATAACGAAGAACAAAACAGTTTCATTGGAAATCATAAGTCACAAGGGGTGGATACATCTGTGCCATTGAGAACGATTTTGAGCCATGTCACCGATTGTTTCCAACCATTAGTTTTTACCGTCCCGAGGACCCCAACCAGATACGAAGTCTACACCCTCCTACGTGGCTGGCTTAAACTAACTGTTGTGGATTTCATTGACTGGTGAAGCCATGTTTTGGTTTGACCACCGCTAGCTCTTTTCCAGCCTCACCCAATATCAGCTAACATTGCCCGTCGAGGAAGGCGATGACTAGGCATACCTAACAAATGTCCTAACCATCTCAATCGGTGTAACTTCACAGCCTCGTCGATTGATTTCCCCTCTTTACCTAGCACTCGACGCCTGACCTCAGTATTGCTCAAGTTATTTTAAAGCTGTGCCATATTATCACTCAGTTGGCTTTATATGATTTTGTATTACATGCTTAGACGAATGCTCTAATCATCATATCACATGTTACTTTTGGCTGTTTTAAAGTGTTTTACCGACTCCTTTTCTTTTTACACAGCTGGATTATCTGTTGTCGCATTTGCTACATTGTGGGCAAAAAAACACCTTACGACTACTTTTATCTTCGCCCACAGTGACAGTACCATTTATTTACTAATGATGCTTCAAGCACAATTTATCGCTCAAAAAATCATATCGCAGTATCCACATAATAACCAAACTTTGTTAATATTGGTGCTAAATAACTATCCCCTAAAATTCACACTGGGAACTCAAAATAAAAAAAATGAAACTCTTGTGTGTCTAGGAAAACAAAGGATGAAGATGACCCCAGTCAGGTACCCCACTGCTTCTTATGTGATTAAAACCAACTGTGAAAGGCTTCGCATATTACAGGATTTCATCATGAGCTAACATTAGTTACAGAACCATTGGAAAACCTGGGAGTACTGGACATCTGTTTCATCCGAGTTTGGGACTCTTCATCAGTACGCACCCACCCATTGGGGTTCGAACCCAGGACCTTCTGTTTACAAGGCGGGCTCGTATACCATTAAGCCACTGGGACCCGATTCAATGGCCAGTGCATGAATTCTAACTTCTGCCAATTCACGATATAGCGCAACCGCTAGCCAATGTCTTCGGCGAGTATTTGTCCTCGCACGCGACCTGCTGCACCCTACTGGTCACGACTTCCAAGTTTCGATTTGATCACTAATCCCAGCCATCTGCATCAATGCATTTTCCCAACCTCAAGAATTGGCTTTCCCTCATTATCTAACAGTATACTTCGCATGTGCTATAATACTCTATCATTAAACAAAGGGGATAGAACCGTCTTCAAATCTTCCACCGTCAGTGGCCATATCTCATAAACATAAAGGACTGAGTGAATGGCTGTGCAGTAAACGCGTCCTGTGGTCGATAGGAGGATATCACATCTAAACCAGAGACGACATAAGTAATTCCATATTAGTTTGTTTATTAGATATATCATACAGTGAAACAGTATTATTTACTGGATGACGTTCCGAACACAATCTACTTATTGTTCATAATCATATCAATTATAATCACACGACTTTGACACTTGAGTTTTATAGTTTTCTTTGTTCTCTCCTATTTGTCGTAGGGGTAGTAGAATTTTCCAGATATCGGGGACAGGTGTTGAATCATTCCTATTACATGTATTTGCAGGCATAATTTTTGTAGGCCTTCTATTCTGCTTCTAACTCTGTCCGTTGGAACTGGAGCTCGTAGACGTAGATATTTAGGAATGATTTCATTTTTTAGGCATCGAATGTTGAAAATACGATGATTTTCATACCTTGCTTCTTAACAAAGCAGGAATAAAAGTGGCTGGCATTCAAACCCACAAACTCTATTAGAAACAAGCTTTGTCAGTTAAAGGATCCTGTGGAGCCTTTAAAACAAAACAATTTAGTTTATCTGATACCCTGCAATGATTGTCAGGTCAAATACATAGGTCAAACTAGTAGAACAGGCGCAATCAGACTAGGTGAACATAAAAACTTAGCAAAATCTAGATTGGTTGACCCAAATAAGATAAAAAATCTAGAGAATAGTTCAGCTATAACACTACATGCAGTTACACACAACCATACAATAGGATGGGATAGGATGACAGTTTTAAAATCTAATGTCACAGGTTGTAGGGAGAGATTGATAACAGAAGCTTTGTTTATTGAATCAACTGCGAACCAACACGTGTAATAGGAATGATTCATCACCTGTCCCAGATATCTGGAAAATTCTACTACCCTTACGACAAATAGGAGAGAACAAAGAAAACTATAAAACTCAAGTGTCAAAGTCGTGTGATTACAATTGATATGATTATAAACAACGATAAATATTGTTCGAAACGTCATCGAGTAAATAATACTGTTTCAATGACTTTGTGATATATCAAATAAACAAACTAATATGGAATTACTTACTACCACAGTGCCCAAGTTTTACACATATATTAATACGACATAAGTTGGTAAATGACAGTTGAGCATTTTCTATCCGTGCTAAGATTATGTCAGCAACCAGCAACCCATTAGTGCTGATTTAAATTCTCCAATAAATGAAATGATCAGCACATTCGACTAATATTCACTCACTATCTCCAAACTTGGAATCGATGGAGACTGACCCAGTAGCATCATTTCAAAGTTGAAAGGGGAGAATTGCATAACCACCATACCAAAACTTCTGCTCTGGGTTTTGTCACTGTTTCCACCCAAAAGGACTAAATCGCCGAAAATTCCCTATTAATGAGTCAGTTCCTAAATCAATAAAGTCAGTTTTGTTCACAGCCATTAGTAGATCTGTGATGAGACTAAATAAAATGAAGGCGTTGGGCATTCTTGACGGGCACCTCTGGTCGTCTTTACTTGAGATGACAATTCTCACTAAAGTCTTACACAACTGTATGAGTTCGAGTAGAGTGCCTCCTAATTAGAGTTATATACTTTCTCGGAACTCCCTTAACGCCTAGACATTGCTACATTACTTCTTGACTGACGGATTCGAATGCCACCTTCAGGTCAAGAAATATAGCAATAATTAGATGGCGGTAAGTATGCGTATGTTTCCGCAGATAAGATAATTACTCCTGCGGCCAGGTGTAAAGTGGCTTTGCTTCTGTTCAGCAGTAGGTGCAGTAGCTATCCAGTCTCACACAAACTCAGGATGGTTGGAAGACAGAGTTACCATCACTCCAGACCTGACAGTAGTTACATTGGATAACGTCCGTTTACTGATCAGCACACTTCAATGAAATGCTTTTCGGTGTTTTGAAGGTGGAACATCTAACCATTTTTTTTACTCCATAGTAAACTGTTAGTGAAGTCATCAAAATAAGTAAGAGATGTATCCTTTAAAATTGTGTTAGTCAATAAAGTGAATGTGAGCGTTACTCAGTAATTACTCGTAATTCCATACAGTTGGTTGTATGACACATATATTGTGTCAGGATAAAAGAAACCACCTGCCTGTATAAAACATAAATACGTGAAGCGGGGTTTGAATCCCTGACCCAATCGACGTTCAACCAGTGGGAAAAAATGATTTCCGTAAGTTCCGTTATACTTACACATAGTCATAGCGACGTACATAACACTAGCTACACAATCAACCAACAAGATTATGTAATATATTTGGGATAAAAAACAGAAAATCTTTTTGTTTGCTTTCTGAAAACACTTTTGATCTCAAGATTATTACTTGACAAATTGACGACCCACACGACTCACATTCACATTGAAAAGTCCGCCTTAGTTATTTGCATTTTGCTAGTATTCTACAAACTGTAATAAACCATTTTTCTCTATTTCATTCTGTTGACAAAACAATGTCGCTAAGCAACCAAATGTTTCACTTCATACAAACATTAGACATAGTATACAAAATTGTGTACTAATCAATATATGCAAATAAAATGGCCCTTTTATTATCTGTTTATCTATGAGGTATGAAGAATATCATACATTGGACTTATTTCTTTCGTTCTCTATGGTAGTGATAGCAATAATTGTATTAATAGCAATAATAATAATAGTAATAATAAAAATAATAATGAACAAATATATGATGAGTGGTAGTAATTTTTCTCAATCAGATAAAATAATTTATCGAATAAACAAACTACTTAAAACACCCTATTATTATTATTGTTCCCTTGGGTTCCTAGTGGAGCATAGAGCTTCAACTACACGTCTCCACTTCCTTCTGTCTTCTGCTGTACTTTTCACCTGCATCCATGTTAATCCATACTGTTTCAACTCTTCTTCACACGATCTCCTCCATGTCACCCTTGGAAGTCCCACTCACCGCCTCCCTTTCCAGTTCCACCCGAGCAATGGCTTGACGCACGATGTCACCCAGCGGCCTCCTCAGCGAGTGTCCAATCCATCTCCACCTTCTGCTGCATATTTGTTGGGCGATTGGTTCTTGTTTTGTTTATTCCCATAGTTTCTTGTTGGTGATTCTTTCTGGCGGCCATCTGATCTTCAGTATAGAGCCAGCGAAGACAGCTGTTGATAAAGGTCTGCAACAGGCTGTAGGAAATATTCTTTGTGACCCGCCAAGTTTCTGATCCGTATAAAAGAACTGACTGACTTGACGTTTGTGTTGAAAATCCGAATTTTGTTATTGATGCTGAGCGACGAAGATTTCCAGATTGGTTTCAGGTTGATGAATGTGTTTCTCGCCTTCCCGATTCTAGATTTGACATCCTCGTTCGCTCCTCCTGTAGTTAAGACAATGCTCCCTGGATAAGTCAATGAAGTAACCTGTTTCAAATCCCTCCCGTTGATGGTGATTGGGGCTGGATTTTTATAACCTCCATCTTGTCTATGTTTTTCACCCGGAGTCCTGTCTTTGCTGCTTCTTCGACCAGTTTGTCGGTTTTCGCTTGTACGTCTTCAAACATAAATCATCCACGCGCGAAATCCAGGTCTTCTAGGTTCTTCACGTCGTTGCAGGATATCCCTGTCTTCTCGTTTCCCACTGTCTGACGCATAATCCAGTCCACCACAATTAGGAATATCATTCATGATAATAAGCACCCTTGTCTGACTCCTGTGTTTACTCCAAAAGCCTCGCTGAGTTTTCCATTGTGGATTACTTGACATGTGCCGTTGTCATACAGCTGTTGAATAAGGTTGATAAATATTTGGGGTGCGCCGTAGTACTTGAGTAAATTCCAAATTACTTCGCGGTGAACGCTGTCGAAGGTCTTCTCAAAGTCTATAAAGTTGAGGTAGAGGTTTGATTGCCATTCCATGCGTTGTTCGATGAACAAAGCACCCTATAATCAGGTATTGTTTGTAATGAATATCATATTATATGATTATACTTGTTATTTACACACACACAACCTATAGTGATCCATTTCGATATATTATTAATGCCCAATTGACCTCGTCAACTGCGCCAAGTTGTTTTTTGAAAGAGTATTTATTTCACTTGGATTGCATAGATAGATTGAAGGAAAGCAAAACAAAATTGTGTCACTCTTTACAGTTACACATTCATTTTATGACAACGAGATAGTTAAATAATTTAAAATTCGTAGTCAAGGAAATCGCTGAATTGCTCAAAAATGACTATATCAATCAATTGTGGAAAATAATCAGCTAAGCGTACCTTCCACTCTATAAAAGTGGAATACCATTGAGCAACTAACTAAGTAACTGTACAACATAAAAAGGGATTCGAACAAGAGATATCACTCAGTGAGTGGGTGACTGCCAGATATTCAAACAGGTAGATAAAAACTTTACTGTCATTGTATGTTGCACTGTTGTAGTGAGAGCCGTGTACTAGCCAAATAGGTAGACAGCAATTTACATCAATCTTTGCGTCCCAAATCTTGGTCATGAGAAAAAACAAGGTCAAAGACTAACTCAACAACCAATCACATCAGACTTTGCGTGGGCGGATATGATTCGCAGGCATACGGTCTGACCTTCAAAGAAATGGCCACAAAGAGATAACAGAATAACTTTCAGCAGGAAAACAACCAATCAGAAGAAGCTGTTTCTCTGCTAATAATAACGAATAATAATGTACATAAAAATCTATAAATATCTCTTGATTTCCTATAAAAACAACTTGGTCAACCTTGTTTACTTAACTGTCGTATATGACGGTCATTGACAATGTAAATTCGAAACAAAGACACCTAACTGAACAATACAAATTAATTTTTAAGAAAAATAATATGCTAATAAAACAAGAAATACCAAATTCTCAATATGAAATGACGCCAATTTATATCTCACAGACTCTCAATATCTGAAGATTGACTACCTGAAAATACAATGGCTATTCAAACGAATGACTAAAAAGTAATGCTGATGTTGGAGGGTGATAGAGCTGAAAAATGTTGTTAATAAATTAACGCATCGAAAAAACAGGTCAGCATTTTAAATTATTCAGTTTAAGTGATCAGCATTTTATAAAATGCAGAGTTTGAGAAAGTAGAAAACCGGGTGTGTGTGTGGGTGATCGCATAATCATTCCCAACACTGGTGATTTCAGCTCACTGAGTGACATTCAATCTCATGAACTATAATTTTCTTGAGTTGGTTATGTAACCACCATCTTACAAGCTAAGATTGTTTAGCAAGCATTTTCCCGGTTTCTACCTTCCTCTTGTTTTCTACTTTACAAATGCTGCACATACATTGAAGATGCTGCCTTATTTTATAACATTTTTTATTCTCCAATCACATTCCAACATTGAAGTAGGTTATTTCTTCTTTTCATTCCTTGATAATAACCAATGTAATCTCAGATAGTGTTCAGTTGATGAGAACCTGTAAAGTGTGAAATGGTGTCTTTTCTTTCCACCCTGCAAATTTGATCTTTCTTGTTTTATCAAAACTGCTTATCAGGGGAATTATGCATTAACAAAAAGTTATATATATATATATATATATATATATAAGGACAGGAGTAAGACAAGGCTGCCTACTATCGCCAATGATTTTCCTGATTGCAGTAGACTGGATAATGCGACAAACAGTGGGCAATGAGGAAACAGGCATAAAATAGACCCACATAAAAAACTTGGAGGATCTGGACTTCGCCAATGACATATGTCTGATTTCCCACAAACTGGAAGATATGCAAGCGAAAAGCAACAAGTTGGCATTAGAAGCATCCAGAGAACATAGGCCATCAGGTGAACATAGAGAAAACAGAGGTGATGAAAATTCCTGGACAAGAACAACAACAACAGACAACGGTCAGCATAAGTGGGAGGAACCTGAAAGAAACAACCTCTTTTACCTACCTGGGAAGCGTCGTCTCAACTACAGGCGGAACTGACGAGGATATGAAAGCAAGAATCGGAAAAGCAAGACAAGATTTCACTACTCAAGTATGTGTGGAGGTCAACAGCACTCAGCATCAGAAATAAGATCCGGATTTTCAACTCCAATGCGAAGTCAGTATAATCTAATATACGTATCAGAGACTTGGCGCGTCATGAAGAGCACCCTAAACAAACTACAAACCTTCATTAACAGTTGTCTTCGCTCAACACTGCTCTAGATCAGATGGCCAGAAAAGATCAGCAATAGGGATCTCTGGCAATGAGCGAAATAAACAGGAACCGATTGTGAAACAAATAGGCAGAAAGAAATGGAGATGGATTGGCCATACTCTGAGGAAACCATCAAGTGACATCACTAGAGAAGCCATTGCTCGAGTGGAACTCGAAAGGGAAGCGGCGAGTTGGTCGTCAGTGCAAGGGTGACTTGGAGGAGGTCATGTGAAGAGGAGATGAAAACGTGTGGGCAGACATGGAGCCAGGTGAAGACTGTAGCAGAGAACCGAACTCAATGGAGACGCACGGCTGAAGCCCTATGTTCCTCTAGGAATTAAAGGAAACAATAATAATAATAAATAAATAATAATATATATAATCAACTCACTTGAAGAATATTCAGTATGAATGGTAAAAATGTTTGCCACCATGAGATAACTTGTATCTCATCTATGTGTAATTTAGAATTAATAGTAATAGTATTACTAGTATTATTATTATTATTATGAAAGTTATAATTATTATTGTTATTATTCTTGGAACAGTCTGCAGTGTTCACTATCTGATTACTGTGATCTTCAATATTATCTGCTTTTGTTAAATGAATGTTAGTCATTTGTTCACTGAGCAGTAAGTTAGCATTGATGCTTGGTTCTGTTGTTGTTGTTGTTCTAGGCATGCTTTGATTCTCATCGAAATGCTGTGAAGGAATATTGTTGGCATAACAACAACTAGTTAAATATGGCAACAGAGTAGTTAGGAATCTTAAACTGTACGTCCGTAATGCATTAATTTCTTGTTTCTCCTGAATTGAAAGAGAAAAATGAAAAGTGGGGGGGGGGAGGTTAAATGTCACGAGTTGTTTTTGACTGACTGATTTTTAATATTATTACAGAAAAGAACGGTGAAGAGTTTTCAATAACTTACAGATTGAACAAGTGGTGTACCAGTTGTTGGTTATAGTTAAGATGATTTTCAGCCCAACCAGTACTGTCGCACTTGTACACTAGTGGATATTGCCCATAGTCGACTTTACCAACTCACGGATTAACTACTTACTAGGGAAAAGTTTTGTCAACTTAGAGTACGCGTACGATCTTGTCCTCCAGGTTCAAGATACTGACAAAATACAGAGTCCTCGTAACATCTTGAGCGGAAATCTTGCTATATTTGAGATGAGATTCTCTACTCTCATGTGTAAAAAGATGCAACAGGATTGGTGTGTAGCAACATCTAGTTTTTGAAGAAAGAGAATCGGTCAATTGAGAGTATGTACAGCTTCGCTAATTTGGGAAGTTGCATCCGCCCCAATGGAGTAGTTGCTGACGAAATCTCGGCACGGATACTAAAGGCACATTTGGCATTCGCCAACTTCCACAGTCTTGGGCGTAGACGTGATATCCACCTGGCGATCAAACGACCCTGTGTGCTGATAAACCATTCGCTAAGCCTCTCTTTATGGCTATGAGACATGGCCGTTGAAAGCGGGAAACTTGAAGAGCCTAGCTGTATTTGACCACAGACGTTTTCATTCTATCTTCCATAATAACTGGTATTATATGGTGAGCGAGGTTGACTATCAGGCAAGGAGGGACAGTCAATCGATGAAGTTGTGAAACTACATAGATCGAGATGGCTAGGGCTCGCGTAACGCATTCCGAGCCACTTCCTTCCTTGACAAGCAGTGTCGGCTGATAGAGGATTAGGTCACAAAACAGTAAGGGTGGTCAAATCAAAACCTGGAATCAGTTCATGAAGTTAATTGGTGGGTGGTGACTAGCAGCAGAATCCAGGATGCGCATTTCGCCCTATCTGAGACTCGTCAGCTAGATGTACCTGCACCCCTCAGTGAGTGATGATATCTTTCATGAAGTCCATGACGTTTTTCACCGGTGGTCTGAGCCACCAGCGTGGTGACGTATAAATTGCCAAGCTGATTGGGGTCTTGGAGATACTAAGAACCAATGGCGTGAGACTGTTGGTAACACTGCTTAAAACTATTCTCAGTGGAGCAGATTCATTCCCTCTGTGTAACTTCTTATATCCATTAAGTCAATATTTTGTCCCATGTTACTGTTCTTTTTCCAGTATGTTTGTGTTCGCTATAGTTAGTTTGAATTTTTTATTCTTTCTACGTTTGTGTTCTATGTGGAGTGTTGTAACTTGAACTGCTGCACATCTGTGCAAAGTCCTACGTCGAAACTCATTTAGCCGAATCCTCAACAGTACAAGCTCATGATTAATTTTCATAAGTCAAACTATAAAGTTTCTCAGTCAAAATTTCAAGTTACTGATTGAAGCAATTACAACTCCAGGTGTGAACCACAATCTACCCACTGATTTTATTAACAAATCAACTTACAGACACTCATATAAAAGTGTGTGGATACAAATTAGAAAACTAAAGACGAACAATGAGATAAAAATGTGCTTTACAGTGCGCAATGAGAGCAATCAACGATGAAATACTCTATTCGATAAAAAAAAAACCCTTAAAACGGAATGCCAAGAAGCACGTATACCTTCCCGAATTAACGACTTTCATCTGACTTCCGTTAGGGTTTACACTGTCAACTAAGTAAATATTTCGACTAGGAAAAATGCAATACAACAATCGACTATTACAGTTAATGCCCATTGTCAAAATAACTTGAATACATACAAAATTACCGGTTCATACACCATTAAATTATATATATATATATATATATATATATATATATAAGGCAAAGTTCAACAATAGCGTCCCAGGAGTGCGAACGCACGAGGAATGTTTGCCCAAAAAATGATGTATGTATATTGACAAGAGAATGCTTGAAAACGCATTAAACAGGTTATCTTTCTTTGACATGGCTTAAAAATACGTCCTAGATGTAACGAGGAGTATCAGTTGCTAAGTTAGACTAGTTTCTGTACATGTATTCACCGAGATGACTAAAGGTAAACTGTTTTTGTGAGTCGTTTATCCCTTTCATCCTGCTTGCAGTCTTCCAAAAAAGCCCTCCGTTGAATTATTATGGTTTTCAGCAAGAGGATAGACGACTACTTACCAGTAAAACGTGGATGATAAAAAAATTAAAATAAATAACATCAACTATTAATCTATCCCTAATCGTAACCATAAACTTAATCCTGACCCTAACACTAAAAATAACCTTAATCCTTACCTTTATTAAAACCGTGATTCTAATGCTAATGGTCGAATCCCAGTGGGTGCATACTTCCGATGATTCCCAAACTAGGATGAAACAGCAGCTGTCCAGTACTCCCTGGTTTTCAATAGTTCTCTAAATGATATCAATCCGGGATCAACTCGTAAAAACATAAGTAACCCTTACAAACCAAACTACAGAAAATATATAAATTTTGACAAGGAAATTGCTTAAGCACAACAAACAAACAACTAACCTGTATACAGAAAATCAACGCTTTCATGATAAGCGGTAAACTTGGCTGTAGAAAATTGGCATAATTTGGAATAAATTGATGCAGTGTTACAAGAGCTTCTTTACGAACTTGTAATGGATGAAATATACAAGTTTCATAAGATTTTGTATCATTTTCAAGATTATTGAATGAAGCGTTGTTGATTTCATTCGCTGTAGTAGTTGTTGTTGTTGTTATTGTTGTTGCTTTTGTATCCCATTCAATAGATTCGATATCAGGATGAATGAGGCGTAGACAAACCTTTTATTCGAAAGGAAAAGAATATAAAGAAAAATAAATAAATGAACGAGATTTTAGGGAAGAAACAGGAGTAAGACAAGCTGGCTGCCTACTATCGCCAATGATTTTCCTAATTGTAGTAAACTGGATAATGCGACAAACAGTGGGCAATCAGGAAACAGGCATAAAATGGATTCACACAAAAAACTTGGAGGATCTGGACTTCGCCGATGATATATGTCTGGAAGATATGCAAGCGAAAAGCAACAAGTTGGCAGAAGAAGCCTCCTGAGAAGATAGGCCATCAGGTGAACATAGAGAAAACAGAGGTGATGGTGAAGATTCCTGGACAACACCAACAGCAACAACAGACAACAATCAGCATAAATGGGAGGAACCTGAAAGAAACAACCTCCTTTACCTACCGACCTACCTGGGAAGCATCATCTCAACTACAGGCGAACGGAACTGGCGAGGATATCAAAGCAAGGATCGAGAAAGCAAGATAAGCTTACATTACTCTCAAGTTTGTGTGGAGGTCAACAGCACTGCTCAGCATGAAAGATAAGATCCGGATTTTCAACTTCAATGTGAAGTCAGTGATACCATTCCATTCTAAACTATACAACCAAGCTTCTTTCCCAGACTAACTTAGTGCAACTCTCACAAGGCTTCGCTGCTTGATTCCCTGTGGGACAAAAGAAATTATGCATAATTGTAGAGCCTGAAGAAGAATTTATTGAAAACAATTGTTCGCTCTGAAAAAAAATTATGCATAAAAAACTGATTGCTTACTTGAACAAGCCAACAAGGCGTAGATGTGTGGCTGAAATACGAGTAGGAACTTCTTGAATTATTTGTTGGAGATAAATTTGTTGGTTTCATTAAGTTATTCCTTGGGCTAACAGTATTGTCGTATGGGAAATCCAGTGCAGGCGATAAAATCTGGAAGACCTATTGACAAGAAATCAATGAAAGAAATGGATAAATAAACGGAACAATTCATCAAATAGTTAATCGAATAACACGCTATTTAGTGTAATTAAAGGTCAGCAGATTCCCTTTCCATATTAACCCTCTGTGTGCAAATCTACATGCATCTGTGACAGCATTTACACTGGGAGAACAGAAAAACAGACCATCGTCAACTTTCTGTACAGGTACCAAAAACCACAGGTCTCAAAGGAGCAGACACTTACAATAGTGCCACTACTAGGTATCTCATCTATACAAATGCTGAGTGGACATAATGAAATCCTTTTACCTCCTTTAAAATTAACAATAAACAAAATATCAGTTAGAGAACCAGTGAAAACCAGCAGGGAGTACTGGTCAGCGGTTTCATCCTAGTCTCTTGGGAATCACCGGCAGTACGCACCCACTTGGGTTCGAAGCCAGAACCTTCCAGTTACAAGGCAAGCTAGCTCGTACACCATTCAGCCACTGAGATCCGATTCAATGGCTCATGAATTCTAACTTCCACCAATTCGTCATTTAGCGCGACCCCAACAGCTGCCCAGTACTCCAGTGCTGGTTTCAAATGGTTCTCTAACTGATTTCAATCCGTGATCAACTCGTAGAAAACAAACCAATTAAAGAAAATAAACAAAACAGTTCATTGCTGCTCAAGTGTGCCGAAAAAATTGCTGTCGAACGCCTGAAATTGCACTTATGTGTTCAAAAAGAAGAAATTGTCAGTCTTTCTGGACCCTTTGGTAACTGGATGTTTTTACTATTTGATTAAGCAATCTTTGGCTTTAGCAACTCTCAACTTCGCTATAATTTAGTTTTAATTGTCTCTTGTTTCTATATTTTGAGTCGAAATCAACATGCTGTTGTTCAACTTATTAGTCATTCGTCATTTTATCCACCTTTCATTATTATTACTCAACTCATTTGCCACGAATTAAAGTCTAAATATCTATTGGAATGTGTTGGCTTTTCATGAACGCTAGCGTGCAGTTTACCTTTTTCAACTGGTTTTATTTTACAATCTAACCTCATAGTCAATTCTCCTTGTTGATATTCCGATGCATATGTGAATTTTATTCCCTCTACAAGTGAGTTTATGTATGTCAAGAAGCTAGACAGAGATATATTCTGTTTTTAACACTGTGCAAATTTCATCCACATACCTCCAACATATTTTTGGAATAGGATTAAATGTATTAAGAGCAATATTTTCCCAGCTGCCCATAAATATATCTACTACGATAGGGGATATTGGTGATCTCATTGCTACACCGTCCGTGTATCTATAGATTTTGCCTTGGAATTTAAAGACAGTAGATGTGAGGCATAACTGAATTCTTAAAATAATTTCCTCAATCGGCAGCTTCGTCCTATGAGTTAGTTCAAGATCTATAGTTAGATGATATGATAGGATTCTGAACAGTAATAAATTGTGCTCGAAACGTGGTCATCAGTAAATATTACTCACTGTATAACGCTGTGAGACTTTATCAAAATAAATTTTACGCATAAAGGAATTATACTCTACCACCACAAAACACACAAGTTTTATTCTTATATCAACAGTGCAATTAACTTGTTCTATACAGATGATTTGGATTGACTTTTCAGTTAGAAGACATTGTATCAACAATGTAACAAAAACAATGGAAAATGAAACAAATGTAGGCGATAGACACATGTTGTCAATTGGTGGGATTTCACAGTCAGCAGCGACAGCAACCGGCAATAATAATAATAAAGTATCATTATATAATCATTACTGGAAAGTGTATCCGATCAAAAAGATTTGTACTCACCTCAATCAAAGGTCCATTCACCTTGCCCAGTATGTTGCCTAACAATGACAAGCATCCAGATCGGATATCAGCTGGCCGACTTACATTCAGCTTTACTGGTTGTAGTAGATGATTGATCATTGGGAGTAATGATGTTAAAAGGCCAGGTTGAAGACGTTGATATGGTGTTATCAGAACAAGAGCACCCAATGCTTTGAGTAGTAAAGCCTACAAGTTTGTTTTGTTTGTTTTTTTGTTGTTGAAAAAGTTAATGAACAAAACACATGTAGATTATTTCACTTGCATAAAATTTACAAAGTCTAGAATAAAATGCCCTTAGAGAAATCCTTTCTGGAATTCAATGTATATTCAGTTGGCTAAGTGACCTGCTTGATACTGCTGCTACTACTGTAACAACAACGTTTCAAGGTCATAGGTGCGGTCGCACTCCATTGGTAGTGGTTAGTGGTGCTTAAAGTTTAACTTGGCCACCCGACCTAAAGACAAAAGTACCAGATGTGATAAGTTAGACATTCTCAACTAAAAAGGAATAAATCTACAACCAGCCAGAATTTTCAATTCAAACGGTGTTAAAGAAACTTGACGCAAAAAAAAATATTTCATTATACTGTCAGCAGATTTCTCCTATCTTCTGCAGAGGAGTGAATAAAACAACCGATGAGGTAAACAATACCAAATCTCTAGCAAAATATCAAATACGATTTCAGGTACCTGCAAGTAGATTTAACAAAATAATATTTCTACTCGGTTAGATAAAAGAGAAAAAAAAACAAGAAAAAAGATTTTCAACGTTACCTGGAATGCATATGTTTTTTCAACAGATAATGCTAACACTAGACGACGATGTAAATGACGTAACTCCATAGCCAATTTAACAGAATATGGTATAAATGAAGCAGAATAAGGAGTGAGATCTTCAGCGACAGCAAAACGTTTATTAACATGCGACAGCAGATGAACAAGTATTTCTAGTAATATCTGTAAAAGAAACAAAGTCGGTATATACATAACAATCATTATTACTATTATTAAGACGCAATTCGTACATTAAGAGCACCAGGAGATGCAGCACACAAAGTCTCATAGTCTGCGCAAGGGCTTGGATACTACTGGTCGGACATCCAGATTGAAACATGTGGATGTCTTAAGGGGCCATCACCCCTGCCCCCAACCTTTGACTTGAAGCCTAACTGACGAAGCAGTGTAGTAGAGTCAAGAGCTGCGTTCCCATGATTTTCGATGACCAAATCAGGTTCGTACGCCATTCTCTACTTTCGGATTCTGGAGCCAACGTACAGCGTTGGCTTGATAGACCTGTATGTTGAGAAGTCCGGTTGTAAGAGCCAGACTTTCGCCCTCATCCTCTCATTTTATTGAGGAGCACCCCAAAAGCGTGAATACAGAGGTAGAGGCTATGCAAGTGTGGTCCCGTAGAAGGGCATTTCCAGAGGACCCTTGACCGTAGTACCAGGTCGTTTATGAGGGCAGTATTACGCTCAAGTTCTCGACAGATATTTAATCTTTCACATAACTGCATCACTTTAAGTTATTAAATGCACCATAGGAACAAAAGGTAAAACTAGAGTAAACACAAATCAGAAATACACAAAGATAAGCACACATACAAAAAATAAACATGACAAGAAAAAGAAAATAACGGAATGAGGTTTAGTAAGATAATTTGAAAAGCAACTAAAATAGAAGTGAGTTTTATGTAGGTTTATTTGATTCTAGATATAGCCTGCTGTAGACTTTTATCAACGGCTGCTCCCTTCAGTTCATATCGAAGATCGGATGACCAGCCAGAAAAGATTAGCGACAAGGAGTTCTGGCAACCAGTCACCCAAGTGTACCTATTACTCAAGGAATAAATCGAAGAAACCGAAAATACCCATTGAGTCATGAAGAAAATAAAAAACAGATTCAGCGAAGAAAATTTTCTTTATCGACGAAATCATCTTCAGAGGCTGTACAGTCGTATTTATACTTACAAAAATATATAGCGGTCTATTATTGAGTAATAGGAGGTGACATAATTGATATAATTACTCAGAAGTGGCTTTAGAAGTGAAAATTAAAAGTTGTAAATTACGTGGTACTCAACGGAACAAAGATAGAAATTTGATAAGGTTAAAATTGCTATTGAGTCAGAATAAAGGTAGTTGAGTGTCAATTTAACAAGTGTGAAGAGGGTGTGAAAATATACAAAAGGAGCATATGAGAGTGATAATAGTGAATTAATTATTAAAGCAAAAGCAAACTAAAAGTAAGATTAAAAATTACAAAAAAGAAGAAAAAAGTTAAAATATTTTTACAGGGAACGATTAGTGAGAAGGTTAAGACCAAGGTAGAATAAGAGACTGGACAAACTTTTTCTGTATACAGAGTTCAGGGTTGTATTGATGAATTGCCAGCGCCTCCGCCATACACAAAAGCCGAAACCTGACGCCCTTTGTACCATTTGGCTTCACTTTGTAGATGATCTTGAAAGATGACTCCGGTGGAGCTAGGTGCAGTGAGTTCACCAAATGCTCGAGAATTGAGCTAGTAATTGTCTTGCACTGTCCCTTTGCTAACTATGCCGGATAATGTTCAGAGATGCGTTTGAAAAGCGTGCGCTTTGTGCGGCCAATATAACTAGGTCCACAGGAGCAGGTGAATTTATAAACACACATTGAGGTGGCCCAAAGCGGCAGTTTATCCTTCATACATCCGTTGATCATTTTTCGGCTGTAGAAGTTGATACGTAGCTCAGCCATAAAGAAGGCTTTCCTCAGTGATCTGCATAAGCGATTCTTTAAGATCTCAGCTGCGGTATCACCTTTAAATTCAACACGCATAAATAGCAGTATCGAAGGAAATGGAGATCGGTTGGGCACACACTGAGAACGTTGAAGTGAAATCACTCTCACCAGGTAGACTTTCGACTGGACCCAGAATGAGAAGTGACGAGTTGGACGCCTGAGGATAACACGAGGTAGAGAGATCATTTGAGGGGGAGATGAGAGCTTACACGCAGTCGTTTGAATCTGATCACCCCTGGACTTCTAGTGAAATGCCTCACATACGGTAACTATTTATATATATGACTTCAAAATTTTTGTCACTAACCTGTTTAATTCTTACATCATTCGTTTTAAAATACAAGTTAAGCATATCAGGTTTTGAGATCCCATGTGATGCAGTCCAATTGAAGGATTTGTCTTCAGAAGCTGTTGTCTGCAGGCAATCACTATTCATAAGTATAGGCCAACAATTTATGATAACTTGGGGTCCATACATTTCCAGCATATGTTTAAGGCAGAATATAGCCAGTAGATAGCATTTAGACTAGAAATACAAATCATATATAAGAGAAATAATAATAACATATTTTGCAATAACCAGGTAATAAACTTCAGTGGAGAATTGTCCACACACACACACTCTTTGCATTTGTATAAGAAATATTAACAGACATCAGTAATGAAAATTAGCTTTTATTTATTTTAAGCCTAGAAATTGCATTCGTGTTTAAGATGTCAGAAAAAAGAAATAATCGCGAACGGACAGAAGTCAGAATTCATGAGTCATCGGATTGTAGCATCTCAGTCACTGTATGGTCAAGCTGTTGGCCTTATAACGTGTAGGTGCTGGGTTCTACTCTCAGTGCGATTAAGGGGGGTAATACTGATGAACAGTACAAGACCAAAACGAAACAGCGATCCAGTACTCTTGAACTTCAAAGAGATCACAAAAAATTTTTTTGATTACAGCTTGATCCACACCGTATTTTTTGTACAGGTGTGGAATTTTCAGCATGTGATATCGGCATCCCAAAGTTTGCAGGCCGACCGTAGATATCAGGTGTGCGTCGGCAGGGGATCGAACCCCGGACCATGTGCATGGTCAGCGAGATTCCTAACCACTGTGCCACCGACGCACATGAGGCTAAGGCAGAAAACATTTTTGAAAAGGTGGTATACATCGAAACAAGGCATTTTTATTAGACGCAGTGCTCTTTATGTAAACGCTCCAATTCCTATAAAAGTTGGATTGATATAGTAAGCAGCGTAATCATAAGATTATAAGTTTCCAGACCGTAGGTGTTACGGACTTCCTGGAATAATTTGATCGCCGAGTCAGATTGATTCATTATAAATTATTTAAATTAATCCCAGTGTGTTTAAGAGGAAATCAAAACAATATCTGTTTTCTGAACGTTTCGCTGTGTACGCCATCACAGCTTCTTCAGCAAATTTATTCGGATTTTTATTAATCATCAAAATATATATAGTCAAAAATTGTTTTACATAAATTGAAGTCAGTTTCTTTGAAGGTCATTTTTCCATGGACATTTGTACCAATAAAAATATGTAAGCAGTCATCAATCATATATTTGTAATGACTAATGACAAATTGTTGTTGTGTATATTTTTCAATAGTTTCGGCAACCATATCTTTGACATTCACCAAAGTTTTCTCCAGAGAATTAAAGGCTTGAAGAAGTTCGGACCAGATTGCCGAACGAAACGTTGGAATTACTCATTTCAATCTCGCTGAGACTTTACAAATATAATTTTTTACAAATGTCTACTTCTCACTCAGCGCCCAAATATTTTAGAACTATTCTGTCAAATCTTGACGATAGTTCATTTGAATTATTTTGCAATCGAATTACATTAACAAAGAAACTGTGTAACTGGCACAATCATCGTGTTTTCACTCTCCGTTGTCTGCAACAGAATGCATATCCTGAATCCGTAGCTGTCGAGTCACCTGACAACTCCAGTAGGTCGAATAAAGCAGCTCAATCTTCAGAAAGAAGGCAAAGCAATAAGTCCGACAGGGTGCTTCTACTAAACTCTAATCCTAAACACCATAATTTTGAAAATACGTCTAATCATAAAATTCTAGATACTAACAGTTTGAACAGACATGAAGGCGTGATGTTAGCTGATGCATAGGAAATCCGTACTAATAAATAAAAATGGATATTTATCACTAATTATTAATACTTGGTCAAAATTCTCAACTGTCCATATCTTCTTATGGAGACGTTAACAAATGTTTTACAACTGTTCACCCACACACACATACACACTCTGTTTAAAGTGTTTAACAAAGGTAGACCAATATTTGTAAGTCCGAGGTCAAATTTTGATCACATCTCATAAAATTTTGTTTACTATACTTGTTGATACTTTTTGAATGACTTATGATTGGACAAATTTTTAAAAACAAGTAATGTTCCTTTTTATATATAAACCTTTGTTATGTTCATTTCGATTAATTTCCCTGAAGAAGTTCGGACCAGATTGCCGAACGAAACGTTGGAATTACTCATTTCAATCTCGCTGAGACTTTACAAATATAATTTTTTACAAATGTCTTGAAATAGACTTTAATATTATATGAAGCAAATAGTCTTTGAAGTTGTTCAGCTGTGTCCTTTCGATATGAAATGGCTATAGTCGATAGCCAAGATTCCTCAATTTTCTGTAGTAGCTTTTTCGGTACAAATGTCTGCCGCCAAGTGACCTTCAAATAAACTGACTTCAATTTATGTAAAAAAAATTTGACAATATATTTTGATGATTAATAAACATTCGAATAAATCTGCTGAAGAAGCTGTGGCTTACACTGCCGCCATTGACTCCCTAGTGACCAATCAAAGTATCCAGTACAGTCCTACAGGAGGTCAGTCGCAAGTTTGAATAGCTTAATGGTAACGTCTCTGACTGCAGCACTCGATGTGGTCGGTTCGAATATCAGAGGGGACATGAGTTCCTTAAATTGTTTGCTTCTTTGACGAGTGACAACAAGCACGAAACCTACGTCAATGGCTTGTTGCCGATTGCCTCCAACCATCGAACATCACGAAATGTATTTACAAAGTCATTAGTTCCAGATACGTACATTACTAATGTGACAAATAAGATAGAAATTATTCCTTATTCCACTATGATAAACCAGAAAACATAAGATATAAAATGTAAACGAGAATGCTGATGATCCCATATTAGGTAAGTTCATTTGAAATAAATGGTATAATAAAGAGACAGTATTAAAAACTGAATAAAGTTTCGAGTACAATCTACTGGTTTCCTAACAAGCTAACATGACTTACTATCTTCAAATGACATTAATTTTGTTAAATATGCTGACGACCTGACTGTATCTTTACCTGTCAAATGTCAAAGTGATTGCTCCAAACTAAATGGCTTTTTATCAGAAATCAGCCGGTGGTCCAAGGAAAACGGTTTTACTTTAAACCCCTCCGAATGCCAAACAGTCAATTTCATCTTTAGGCATAAATCTGACTTAAACAAACTGGTTAGCTCTCACGAAGTGTGCAACATAGATGGCACTGAAACAGAAACCAAGTCGGAAATCAAATACCTAGGCGTCATTCTATCTGCTGATCTCTCCTGGTCGTCTCATATCTTGGCGATTTCTAAGAAAATATTCCGTCTTACCTTCTAAATCAAGAAGTTAAAACATTCTGGTATAACCCAACCCTTACTCCTACAATTCGTTAACTCTTGCATCCTGCCTGTTATTCTCTATTGTTCCCCCCTAGTTTTTCCAGGGCTACTGAAGAAAGACTATACCTTATTAGGCAGGATGTTAAGGTTTGTCAGCAGGGTAACCAACGTGCCACTTAACCAGCTTGTTAATATTCTGGTCGACAGGCACATGGACTCATGTGAAAAATGGGCTAAATCCATTTTATCTAACTCACACCACCCTCTTTATTCACAACTCTCCCCTTGTATCTCATCAGGCAAAACCAGAGGCCGATATAGAAAACTATATGCTCGCACTAGCAAGTACAAAACTCAACCATACCATGCTTAGCTCGTGTTCTGTGTGATAAAGAAAGCATTAGGCGTGACACCTATAATTCATTAAATAGTCAGTAGTACAACTGGATCTTGTCTTTCCAACTCATATCATCTATAGGTACAACGTTTTCTTTCTTTCTTTTCCTTTTCTCTTTTTTGTGCTGTGCTGTTTTGTTTCTCTCTTCCTTACAAACTTTACTTAAAACATTCTTATTCGTCCTTTCACACTCTGTATATCTCGACCTTTTTGTTACCGCTTACTCCAGTAAATATGCTAGCATCTACTTTTCTAACACATTCAAATATTCTGTTCACTTTTGGCTTTGCTACCGACATGCCAGTGTGTTGTTGTCATAATAAACTGAGATTACCCATAATCTGTGTAGAATTCTATTTATTGATAATGTACTAACTGGATGCAATACTGTAGTGAAATGCTGAGAATTCCATTCTGTATCACAAGTACTGTTTTGGAATAAAGCAAATTATTATTATTATTATAAATTGCGCATAAATGTTACTCATCTATTAATAATATTCTATTAATCATGTTATGTCGGATAAACTTAACGAAAACGTGCAGTTATAGTTTACTATCACACAGATCGCAAAATACTCTTCTCATTGTATACCAGCAATGATGATCAGGGAAAAGAAGACACACTGACTAAAGGCGGCAGTAAACTTACATGACTTTTGTACGCATTAGAAGGAGAGACAGTTGATCGTTTTTCAGATATAAACGACGCATACTTTTTTGAAGAAGTGTTCTTATAACTACTCCTTTGAAATTGATGTGGCGTAGACAATTTTTCAAATGATACTGACTGTGGTGACGACGGTGATAACGATAATGTTGTTGTCGAGGAAGGAACAGCTGGATGTCGACAGTTGTTGCTGTTGCTGCTGCTGCTGTTGTTGTTGTTGTTGTTGTGCAGTAAACAATTGGCGATATTTTGTGTTGTTATTAAAGCTGAATCCAATGAATCGTTATGAATAATTGCTGATGGTTTCATATCCCTTATAAAATAAAAAATAGTAAATAGAAATTCTGTTTACTGGTGAACAGTGTATTTCACGAAACAGAATTTTCTTGACTAATTTACCACTACTGTATTTTGTTTGGACACTGGTCAGTAACTAGTGTGATGTGGCTAGTCCTTTGTTTTTTTGGTGAAGTGTGGCCACCATTGTAGGTAGCTCACCATCACGGTGCACATTCATTTGATGATATTAGATAGTTGGAGGCAATCGGCAGGAAGCCATTGACCTAGGTTTCGTGCTAGTTGGCACTCGTCAACAAGGCGTGTCTGCAACCTTGAAAGAACTCATGTCCCTTCTTTGATTGGAACCCACTTTACCCAGTGCTGCCTGCAGTCAGAAGCGTTACCACTGAGCTATTGGGGCTCGCGATTGACCTCCTGTAGGACAGTAGTAACTAGTGCGACGTGTCTAGTCCTTTCTTTGGTGCAGACTGAATTCTATCCAATCGAAATACCCACTACAGTCCTACAGGAGGTCAATCGCGAGTCCGAATAGCTTAGTGGTAACGTTTCTGACTGCATGCAACACTGAGTGACGCGGGTTCGAATCTCAGAAGGGACATGAGTTCCTTCAAGGTTGCAGATACGCCTTGTTGACGAGTGCCAACTAGCACGAAACCTAGGTCAATGGCTTCCTACCAATTGCCTCCAACTATCTAATATCATGACTACTGTTTTTAGTATTATATATATATATATATATATATATATATATATATATATGTCCATTATCTCCGATTGGATATTAATTTTGAACGCTAGAAATTTATTATTTTCACGTTTTCTTATACATCCTCATACAAATTGATTCATGACATTATCCGAAAGTCTTATTCAATAGATGTTTCATTGCCTGTCAGTTGGGAGTTCACGAAGAATGACTTCACGTGCACTACTGAGAACGATTTTTTAGCTATATCAACCAACAGTGTCCACCCATTGGTTCTTAGCGTCTCGTGGATATCAACCAGGCATTCTAAGTGTCCCATTCAAACTATAATCAAAGACTTCATGAACTAGTTGTACCAGGTTTCAGTTTGACCGCGTCTTGTTGCTCTTTTCCAACCTAATCCTATATCATCAGTTAATATTACCCGTTGAGGAAGACAATGGCTCCGAATATGTGTAGCACGTGTCCTAGCCATCTCAATCGATGAAGCTTAACAACTTCATTGATTAACTCACTCTGCTTACCTAACACGGCGCCAAAAGTCAATACTACTCATCATATTGTACTAATTACCTCGAGAGATCAATCAGTCAACAAGTATACAATGCTTCCTGAATTCAAGGTTCAGTGGTTCAGTCACAGAATATTTGCCAAACACTCACATGGTCCGGCGTTCGATTCCTGGCCGACGCACTACTGAACTTCTCTTAGCTGGTGGTAAGATGGGTAAAGAGGAAAGGTTAGGCGTGGGACTAGCAGCCCTGCCCAGTGACAAGAAACACCACTGCTACTGACACCTAAAAACTCAAGCTTGAAGTTATATATTGCACTAGGAACATAGAAGAAAAAGACAAGTGATCTCAAGCTTATATTGATTGGAAAGAAGCTATTAGATCTGATTTCGGATGACTATAGGATAGGAGGCAACCTATAAAAAGTAGTGCGATGGTTATGCAGGAAATTCAAATATGTATATATTCAATGCAACTCTACGCATCATCATCGAACAAAGCATGGAATGGCAATCAAACCTCTACCTCAACTTTATAGACTTTGAGAAGGCCTTCGACAGCGCGGCATTGACCGCGAAGTAATTTGGAAACTACTACTCGAGTACTACGGCGTACCCCAAATATTCGTCAACCTTATTCAACAGCTGTACGACAACGGCACATGTCAAGTAATCCACAACGGAAAACTCAGCGAGGCGTTTGGAGAAAACACAGGAGTCAGACAAGGGTGTTTATTATCACCAATGATATTCCTAATTGTGGTGGACTGGATTATGCGTCAGACAGTGGGAAACGAGGAGACAGGGATATCCTGGACCGACGTGAGGAACCTAGAAGACCTGGATTTCGCGCGTGGATGATTTATGTTTGATGTCACACAAAATCGAAGACTTACAAGCGAAAACCGACAAACTGGTTGAAAAGACCGGCAGCAAAGACAGGACTCCAGGTGAACATAGACAAGACGCAGGTTATGAAAATAACCAACCAACAACAACAACAGCAGCAGCAACATCCAGCGCCAATCACCATCAACGGGAGGGATTTGAAAGAGGTTACTTCACTCACTTATCTAGGGAGCATTGTCTCAACTACAGGAGGAACGGACGAGGATGTCAAATCGAGAATCGGGAAGGCGAAAAACACAATCATCAACCTGAAACCAACCTGGAAATCTTCGTCACTCTGCATCAAAAAAAAAAATTCGGATTTTCGATACAAACGTCAAGTCAGTTCTTCTATATGTACGGATCAGAAACTTGGCGGGTTACAAAGAATATTTCCAACAGCCTGTTGCAGACCTTTATCAACAAGTGTCTTCACTGGCTCTATACTGAAGATCAGATGGCCGCCGGAAAGAATCACCAACAAGAAACTATGGGAACCAACAAAACAAGAACCAATCGCTCAACAAATATTCAGGAGGAAGTGGAGATGGATTGGACACTCTCGCTGAGGAGGACGCTGGGTGACATCGCGCGTCAGGCCATTGCTCCAGTGGAACTTGAAAGGGAGGCGGCGAGTGGGACGTCCAAGGGTGACATGGAGGAGATCGTGTGAAGAGGAGTTGAAACTGTATGGACTAACATGGATGCAAGTGAAAAGTACAGCAGAAGACAGAAGCAAGGGGATACGTGCAGTTGAAGCCCTTTGTTCCACTAGGAACCCAAGAGAACAATAATAATAATACAATGCATGTTCTATCTTACCTTTTTATAAATCCCTCACAGTCAGACGATGATGAATCACCACCTAATGGTGACACTGACTGATATGAATCACTGTCAGAAGAAGGCATTGAATTATGCGCCGATACACAACCATTTGCTTCATCATTCAATGCAGAATTAGATTGTTTCGAAGTTTTTTTACTCAATCCGCTTAAGAGAATCACATAAGACCATAGTGTTTTCACATGTTCAGTAATGTCATTTGGCGGAAATTTTTGAAGACGACGTAACTGCAGTTGTGATAAACCAATTAGACAGGTTTGCACAGTAAGACGATATAACTGAAATCATACAACAACAAAAATGTAAGAGTACAAATAAAAATTCGAAATGTGGATCCATTCTTGAATAATGATAATAATAATAATAATAATAATAATAATAATAGTAATAATAATAATAACAATAATAATAATGGCTTTATTCGAAACAGTACTTTCAATACAGTGTGCAAATCTCAGCATAGAATACTATATTGCACCTAATTTCCCCTTTATATTACATGTTAAGGAAGAAATACCTATGAGGGCATTTACATTGATAATCATATCAATAGGAATATAAATGTAAAGTTAAGATCAAGTGGAAATAATTGACGACAGTATATTAATGAAAGAAAGAATAAGAAGGGCCGTTTACTCAGTGTGTTTCTCAGTAAACTGGTAGCACCATGCCTAACACTTTTCTCATCACATAAAATTTATGCCGAATAAGTTTGAAACGAGGCAAAGTAAGCAGCAGGACCCGATGGAATAACTCCAGAGGTATTTAAGTACGGTGGAGACAGTTTACTTTCTGCGTTGACTAAGGTAGTAGGCGGTGTCTGGGAATCGGAAGAAGTCCCGTCGACTTGGCGTAAGTCATTGATTATCCCGATATACAAGAAGGCAGATAAGTCTTCCTGTGATAATCACAGGGGGATTAGCTTGACTAATATGGTATCTAAAGTTCTAGGCTCAATAATCATGCGTAGACCAAGTAGTGTTCGAGAGGAACAAACACAAGAGAACCAGGCAGGCTTTATACCGGGAAGAGGGTGTTCTGATCATATCTTCACCCTTCGACAGATTCTGGAACATAGGCATACTTACCGGCAATTAGTTCCCTTTATGAATTTCGACAACACAATAAGAAGACGTAGTTTATCTGAAACGTGTAATGTATTGGCGCAACACATTTCGGACATTCTGATCACACACGTACTTGTCATACACAGTTTTTATATAATGCAAGAAGGCATGAATAATTGCAATACAGATCTGATTGTATACAGGTCAAGGTCCGAAATGTGTTGCGCCAATACATTACACGTTTCAGATAAACTACGTCTTATTGTGGTGTCGAAATACTTACCGGCGTCCAACAATCGTCATATTTCTTGACCTAACGGCGGCATACCTTTCCATCGACCGAGAGGTACTCTGGCGATGCTTGTCTGTAAAGGGAATGACGAGAAAATATATCGCCCACTGATCAAGGCGCTCTACTCGAACTCATGCAGTCAGGTAAGAGCCTACAGCGAGTTGTCATCTGAAGTGGTGACAACTAGTGGTATCCGTTAGGGATGCCCACTGTCCTGATTTCTATTCAATTTCATCATGGATGTACTAATGGAGTTATCCCTAACTGATTTCAGAGACTCAGGGATCGACTTGTTACCATCAGGGGATAATCTGGTTGACGTAAAATATGCAGACGATATAGTCCTCCCTCCTAGGTGAAGATGCTGACAAAAGAGAGCAGAGTCTTCTGAACACCTTGAGCTGCATTCTACGAATGTTTGGCATGCAATTCGCTCCCGTCCTTTCAGGGGTATCGCTACCTAAAAGTACTATAGAGTTCATCTACTCTAAGTTAACTATCTGGCTTTCTGTTAGCCAGCACCCTCCAAATTTCCGACAGCGCTAAATGTGTCCACAGTTAAATTATCCAACATTATCATGTTAAAACGTTAGGAGTTGGTGGTTCGTTGACAGAATACTCGCCAACCACACACGTGTTCCCGGCCGACTCACTCCTACATCTTGCTTAGTCAGTAGTTAGCTTAGAGCAGGGAGAAGGTTGAGTGTCAGGCGAGAAATCCCACCTACCAGTACTGAAACTTTAAAGCTCGAGCTTGAAGCTCCATATTCCGCCTGGAATGCACAGGAATTAGAGTAAAAGGGTGGGTTTGATGAAGCATCGGAGGCAATATTTATATGCCCAGTGTTTTTCCCTTTTTTCAAATACATAACCTATGTATCTGATATATATCATATGTAGGCAGCAAAAGAAAGAAAGAACTATGCAATCGTTTCCAAATGGTAACTGAAATCTGTCAAGCGACTAATTATGTTACATCAATGATGCATCTTCATAAGCAACTAATAAACTAATTTAAGTGAATATTTATGAACTGGAATTATAAATGCAAAAACATTTTAAAAATCGTGGCTTTAATCACTCGTAGGGTCACGGGTGCGTACTGACGAAGTATCTCAAACAAGGACGAAACACATGTCCAGTACCCTTTTGTTTTCAATGATCCTCCTACTGGAATCACATCTCGTGATGAATCTTGAAGTTAATCAGATCCCAGCACATCAACACTTGGAAATTGTATTGTTAAATGCATCCACAGTGAAAAAGAATGCAACAGCCATTATTTATCAAGCCGTTAACGAAAACCTCTCTCGTATTAGAAGTATTTTTTTAAACTACTCACGAGTAGTTAAAAAATTAAAACAGAAAAAAATCACTCACGTCTACATCGTCATCACCACTATCTTTGCCAACAGGTTTCAATGGTTGTTTAACATATTTCAAAGCAGTTAAGAAGGCTTGTTGAAACGATCTTAAAAGATATTGACTGAAAACATTATCTAGACGTTTATAAGCTCTCTGAAGGTTCAACTGACTGCATATAGGATGTAGAAATACTAAATGTGACATTGTAGAATAGATATGATAAGATTCAGTAACATTCCCATCGACTGTTACACTTCTGCTATTGATTTCATTTAAAAGTGATTGACCAATAGTTCGGAGTAAATCACTTCGAACATAATCCAAGTTACCTTAATGTATCAGAAAAGAAAAAAAACAAGAAGTAGATTATAATGAAAACAATAACAACACCACGATAAAGATAAAACCAAATTTCGGATGTTTCTGTAGTCCATACCGCTCCTTCGTCCAGTAAATACACGTGAGTAGCTGGAAACCAAACATCAACCAGTATTGCCTGCTAGCCAGCCAGATAAAAATGATTTAAGAAAATCCGTGGGCGGACGTTTCACTTGTTTGGTGCCCGGCTCATCAGCGATGTACTCAGTTGAAAGGACCAAATCAGTGCAAACTAGTCGAAATCTCGTTAGCTACTTGAGAGAACTAGCAATAAGTCAAATCAAATTCTCAATTTTCAATTTACATAATTTACACACTACTCATCTCAATCAGTCAGTAGTGTATAGCGTGACTAACAAAGGTGTTATTAATAGAAACTGGTGATTATAGACTTCGTAATACGCTTGACTGAATAGTAACAGTGTTCGCTAAGATACCTGGCTTGATAAGACAAAATACTTTGGTTAAGTAATCCTAGAGCACTAAAAATTCAAGGCAGAAAGTCTACTCAAAGTTTTTTTTGATAATCTTTTGATCTCTTTTAATTGCCAGCTGTATGCTACTGATTGATTCAAATGAGTAGTGTGTAATTGGTATAAGTATAAAACTTTGGCACTGTGCTAGAGTGAAACGCCATTATAGATAAGATTTTATTTTGATAAATCACACAGTGTTGTAATGTAATATTAACTGATTACCACGTTTCGAGAACAAACTATTGCCGCTCACAATCATATCAAGTCACTACTCACACAACTTTCTTCCTTCATTTATATACATGAGTGAAATTGATGATTAGACATTTGAATCAAATCAATGTAAGATAAAGTACACTCGGAAATAATAATATGAGTGTTATTCATGAATTACAGTCAGATGGGAAACAAGACGAATGTTTTTATAGTCAAAATAAGTAACTTGTTAGAATGTTGTGATTTGATTGAACTGAAAGAGAATTTTGAGATTATTTATTATCCTTTTCTGATTTGACTGACTGGTAGTAATAATATCTTCCACACATATCTCTGGTATTTGCATTGAGTCATTCCTTTTGCATATGTTGGATGTTGCAGATATATTCATAGACAGCTGGGAAAATATGGCTCTTAGTACACTTAATCCTACTCCAAAGATATGGTGGAGATAAGTGGATGACACTTTCACAGTGCTAAAAACAGAACATATCCCTATCAGGGATATGTATTGAACTGAACATAGAGAAGACATAGATGCTGAAGATAACAAACAACCAACAACAACAACAGCAGCAACAATCACCAGTCATCACCAACAGGAAGAATTTGAAGGAGGTAACCTGTTCCATTAGCCTTAGCTGCATCGTTTCTACTACAGTCAGGAGGCATGGATGACATGGATGCCAAATTTATGCCACAATCAACATGAGACACGAGTTCCGGATTTTTCAACACTTGATATCAAATCAGTCAGGGCTTCTGTGATTCTGATTCGGAGACTTTGCACAAGTGTCACGAAAATCATTTCCAACAGCTGGGAAAATAGTGATTTCATTTTTTCCTTCACGTTCCCCAGTGGAACATAGGGCTTCAAGCTAGTGACTTGAAGATTCTGTAGCAGTGTTCATTTTACAGGATGGGGTTGCTAGCCTCATGCCCAACCTTTCCTCTTTACCAGCATTATTTCTGGCTTAGCGAGGTAAAGGAGTGCGTCGGCCGGGGATCGAAACCCGGACCATGTGCATGGTCGGCGAGCGTCCTAACCGCTATGCCACCGACGCACAAAATAGTGCTCTTAATACATTTAATCCTTCTCCAGAAATATGGTGGAGATATGTGGATGAGTCTCTTTTCGGCGAATTCATTTTCAAAGCTGTACAATCGCAAATATATGTGGTTATCCAACCACTTCTACTCGCATGGTAACAACTCCGTTGATTTGACCCAACTCTTCTTTGTTTGTTTGATTTGACCTTACTTCTGTTTGTATGCTTATTTTTCTAACTTAAAACCCTTGTGTAATTCTGTATATTATTTTGTTTCCATGCTCACCCTTTGAGTACAACTCATTCATCAAACTATTCATGCCATTACGTAACTCTTATTTAACTATCGTTTTTGACAACTCATCACTTTTGTTGCTATCCTCTTATCAACATCCAATTCATTTGAACTTACTAACCGTATTTTGTTTGACAAATTTAATGTATATACACACACACACACACACACAAAATAACCATAAATATTTGCGATTGTACAGCTTTGAAAATGAATTCGCCGAAAAGAGACTCTTTGCTGAACTACCTGTCTTTTGTCTACTAATGTCCGAATGGGAATTATTCACGAATATGTGGATGACACTTTTACAGTGTTAAAAACAGAACATATCTCTGTCTAGCTTCTTGACACATACAAACTCACTAGTAGCGGGAATAAAATTCACATTTGAATCGGAAAATCATCAAGGAGAATTAGCTATGAGGTTAGATTGTAAAATAAAATGAACAGAAGAAGGTAAACTGCACACTAGTGTTTATAAAAAAACCAACGCATTGTAATAGATATTTAGACTTCAATTCGTCTCATCCGTTAACTGTATGTGAAGGCAGGCTTAGTTAAGTGCTGTCTAACAAACCAAGCCATAGCACTAAGTAGCACAAAAAAAGACTTAAATGATGAAATGAAACAGATAGAAGAAGAGGCGTTGGTATCAAATAACTATCCTATAAAATTTATTAAGAAGATCAGTAAAGGCCAAAAACAAAAAAAATGATGGTGAAACTAGTAATGATAACATAAATAAGAGAGAATATAAGTCATCCACTGTTATACCATATAAGGAGGGGACATCTGAGACCCTACGTAGGATTTTCAATAAAGCAGGAATTAGGGTGGCATTAAAACCTACAAACTCACTCAGATAGAAAAACCTCTGTAACCTAAAGGACCCTATAGGTTTACCTAATTAAACAAAATAATATAATTTACAATATACCTTCCCATGACTGTTAGTGAGATCAACTACGCAGATTAAACTAGTAGATCAGTGGTAGTGAGATTATCAGAACATAAGAATTTAGCTACGGTTAGAATGACTGACCCCGAGAAGATAAGTAATTTAGAGAAAAACTCAGCAATTACACTGAATGCCTTAACACGTAACCACAAAATAGGATGGCGGGAGAGGGATAAAATTCGAATAAGTAATATAGGTAGGTGGAGAGAGAGAGAGAGGTTGATCACTGAATCCTGGTTCATCGAGTCTACACCCAACATATCACATGCAACAGAAATAACTCAACGCGAATAGCAGAGATATGGAAGATATAATTACCACCAGTCAGTCAAATCAGAGGAGGATAATAATAAATAATCTTAAAATTCTATTTCAATTCACGTACATCACAACATTCTAACAAACATTCCATACCAAACAACAGGAACGGCTGTGTGGTGTTTACGAGTGGCTGAATTATTGTATATCCCCGCTAACTGTAGAGTCGTAGTCGGTTGCTATGATGGTTTAGTGACAAGTTATGTTTGACATGCTTTTCAAATGTAAGTTTGCATTAAGAAATCTTTTCTGCGGTACATAATATCGGTGGCATTATATTCTAGAACTGCGCTACATTTGCTGCAATACAATCAGGAAATGTCGCTGGATACTGATATCTGCGCAATGTAATGGATTGGAGGATGCAGTTCAACGTGTATTTTCGGATTTTTATGAAATCCTGCTAGTATGTTTGGCCTGTTTATTGAAATACGACAATACCCACAGGGAAACAGGTGGCGTCACTTCAAAAAAGGGATATGGCATATAATCACTCGAATAATTTCGGTTTCCAAAGGAAACTGTGGTTAAATTTCACCTCCTCGAACTGTGCAAATGGCGAATATGACTCAACTGTCAACTAATTAATTAGAGCTACAGCTTATTTTGTATAGGTACTTGACTTTCAACAATCGAACCGCAGGTTAGAAACACCCCTGTAGGTAGTGAATGGATAACTTCCGCACAACAGATGTGCTTCTTTGCCAGTTTCATAAAACATGAACGTGCTTGTATGGTAACATGATTATTTCTTTTATTTCCCTCCTAGTATCTTTCAATATGAGTGTGTAGACATGACTTATCAACTGCCGCAAACTTAACTTTTCACCAGTTGTTAGCCACCCTCAACGGGCAATGTTAGCTGACAAAGGATTGGGTCAGGTTGGAAAAGAGCCAGTGGTTGTCATCAGTCAATGAGATACACAACAGTTAGTTTAAGCCAGCCATGTAGGAAGGTGTAGACTTCGTATCTGGTGGGGGACCACAGGACGGTAAAAACCAATGAAGGCTGGAAACAATCAGTGATATGGCTCAAAATCGTTCTCAATGGCGCAGATAGATGCATCCACTCCTTGTGACTTATCCAATAAAACTATATTGTTCTTCGTTATTACAATTCGTTTTGCCTCATATCTCTGTTTACTGTCTCTATTTTGCATTTCTTTTTACTTTCTTCTCTGGCTTTCTGTGCTGAGTGAAGTGTGGCGACTCGAACTGCTGCACATCAGTGCGAAGTTCTATGTTGAAACCAGTCAGTCAGCCACCAACTTCAACCGCCGACACACACAATTCAGTTTGTGTTTAAACAGGGGAGATAATAAGGATCAACATTATGAAAGTAGATATATAGACGAATTCGGAAAATTCCCTAAAAGAATCACTGTTGAAGGAAGACTTTCGAAGGTATGGGGATTTCGCGGATGACTTATGCTTAATGTCACACAAAGTCGTGAGGCAAAAACCCACAATTTGATAGAAGAGACTGGCAAGGAAGACAAAACTTCAAGTGAACACAGAAAAGACAAAGGTGATGAAGATACTCACCAAGTGAAAACAACAAGCACCAATCAATACCAACGGGGGGAACTTGAACTTTTTCACATATCTACGCAGTATTGTCTCAACTACAGGCGGTGGCAGAGATGAGGATGTCAAAGGTAGGATCGGTAAAGCAAGACAGATCTCCATTACTCCGAAATCAGTGTAGGTATCTGCTGCAGTCAGCTTAAAGAACAAGATTTGCATTTTCACCACTAATATCAAATCAGTTATTCTATATGGTTCAAACACGGTTGGTCACGAAAAGCATCTGCAACAGGATTCGAACTTTTATCATCAGCTGACCCCTCCGCTCCACACCCAAGGATCAGATGGCCAGGAAAGATTAGCAACAAGAAATTGAGTCAGGTAATTCCATGCACAACTTGCTTTGAGACACACCTACTGTGTGACGGCTACAGATAGTACTTGCCTACCGACTACCTCGGTATGTGCAGCGGTATTCGAACTCGTTTCTCACCGGTTGGAAGTCAAGGCCCACAGCTCCATCCATCAAGTACTAGTCATATTTCATACATTTATTTCCCTTAATGAATTTGAACAAAGCAAGAACTACAGTTTTAGCAGAATAAAATGGTACCATCTTTTATTTCTTTGCCTTCTCGTCAGCTGCTTACAGGGCAAAGACATTATTAAATGTATCTACAAAAACAATTTTAACATACTTGCACAGAGTTCATTTTAAACAAAAATCAATCGATCAGTATACGCATACACTAATAATATATATATATATATATGCAATATTAAACACTATTCCGAACAATAATAATCATACACAATGAAAACTTTTCAGCATCTCGCATTCGGATGAAAAATATCCAGTTACCAGGGCAAAGAAAGACTGATAACCGCTTCTTTCTGAACGCATAACTCAGGTTTCAGGCGCTTGATGGAAATGGCTTCAGCAAACTTAAGGAGAATTGAGCTCTTTTGCCTATTGATAATTTTGAACGACTTTTCGACGTCCACCTCATGACCCGTGTCAAGGAGATGCCTGGCGATGGCACTGTTTCAAGCATTTGTTCCCTTTAGACGTAAGCTTTTTGGTACATGTTCAGAAAATCGTAAATATGCCCTTCTTCTTTCTGTTCTTCCAATGTAACTACTCCCGCAGATACATGTAAATTTGTATATACAGTTGAAGTTAACATGAGAAGGATATCTATCGAATTTTGATTGCATTAAAGAGCAAGTTGTTCGACAGACGGGAACGAGCTTAGCTGCAGGATAGGCTATGGCTATTGATGTGCTCAGCCTTCTGTTGATCATCGCTGCAATGTTTTCACCTACTAGCGATATATTATTATAATTATTCATACAAAGAAAGTATCAAAGCATATATTATAAGAAACACCTTTTTCAAGACAAAACAAAAAATTCCACTCACCTAAAAGTACGAAACCAAATAACTGGGAAATATTATTTAGCACTTCATTGATTTCTTTAACGCAACAAATGCTATTTACAGACTTTGCAGTTTTGTAACATTGTACACGTTCCCATAATTTGAAAAGTTGTTCAATTAAACTGTTTAAATCTAGACCGGATTTCCAGCATAAACTAAAATATTCATATTCATGAAATAATTTAAACAATTTAACAAGTGATGCAGTCACTTGAAGGAATTCGTGAACTGTAACACCTTCAACGGACTTTAAATAGGCGATGTAATCAATCAGTGTTAGAAAGAATTCATGGAGTGTTTCGTTAGGATTTTGTAGATTTTTGCTTTGCAGCAAATTCGAGTCGTTTGTTAACTGAAATGATATTTGCATTAAAACTAAATTGACAAAAAAGAAGAAAAGATTATTGGAGAAAAAAAGAAAGGGAGCACTACCATTCAGATTTTCTTTAACATTGAATTTTTCACTGACAACATTCCGTTGAGATAATGCTCTCAATGATGAATTCATAATCTAGAAATTAAACAAAAGACGTGATAATTTCTTTCAAATATTAAAAAAAAGAAATTCTAAAACAGAAGATATACAACAATAACTTATGAGATAGAAGAAAGATTAAGGGACCTCATGAAGAATTCCATTAGGGGTAAAAAATTCTTTTGATAAAGTCTCATAGTGTTATACAGTAATGTGTACTGTACAATTTACTGCTGCTCGTAATCATATCAAGACACTACTCACTTCCTTCACGTTCCCAGTGGAACATAGGGCCTCAAACTAGTGGCTTGAAGTTTCTGTAGCAGTGTTTATTTTACAGGATGGGGTTACTAGCCTCACGCCCAACCTTTCTTCTTTACCAGCATTATTTCTGGCTTAGCGAGGTAAAGGAGTGCGTCGGCCGGGGATCGAACCCCGGACCATACGCATGGTCGGCGGGCGTCCTAACCAGTATGCCACCGACACTACTCACACAACTTCCTAACTTCATTTATATAATTCCATTATTTTCCATCGCTTCACTTGATTGGTAGTAGTATTTTCCATATTTCCGGTGTGAGTGATGAGTCATTCCTATTGCATGTGTTGGGTGTAGACTCGATGAACCAGGACTCAGTAATCTACCTCTCTCTCCACCTACTTACATTAATTCTTAGAATCTTAACCCTCTCCCGATCACCCTATTGTGTGGTTGTGTGCTAATGCATGCAGTGCGATCGCTGAGCTTTTTTCTAAATTACTTATCTTCTCAGGGTCAACCGTTCTTACCTTAGCTGAGTTCTTATGTTTCGACAATCTGACTACCCCTGACCTATGTAATTGACGTCACTCGCAGTCATTGCAGGGTATTTTGCAAATAATATTATTTTGTCTAATTGGCTCAACCGACAGGGTCCTTTAACCTACAAAGCTTGTTCTACCTGAGTGAGTTTGTAGGTTTGAATGTAACCACCCTAATTCCTACTTTATTAGGAATCCTACCACATGGGGTCTCAGATGTCCCCTCTTTATATGGTATAACTGTAGATGACTTATATTCTCTCTTATTTATGTTATCATTACTGGTTCCACAATTATTTTTATTTTGTTTTTGGCCTTTACTGATCTTCCTAATGAATCTTATAAGATAGTTATTTGATACCAACGCTTCTTTTATCTGTTTCATTTCATCATTTAAGTCTTTTCTTGTACTACTTAGTGCCACTGCTCGGTTTGTTAGACACTTAACTAAGCCTGCCTTAACAGTTAACGGATGAGGTGATGAATTGAAGTCTAAATATCTATTAGGAGAGTGCGTTGGCTTTCTATATAGGCTAGTGTGCAGTTTATCTTTTTCTATTCGTTTTATTTTACAATCTAACCTCATAGCTAATTCTCCTTCTTCATTTTCTGATTCAAATGTGAATTTTATCCCCTCATGAAGAATTCCGTTGTTGGCTAAGTGATAGACAGTTTCACCCTGTATTATATTCTTGTTCCTCTTATAAGTAAACTTTATATTCATACCTTTGCGTTCCGAATGGACCATAGGGCTTCAAGCTTGACCTTTGAATTTTCAGTATCGGTGGTTTTTGTTACAGGGGAGTGAAGTCGCTGGCATCACCGCCAACTTTCCCTCTTCACTAGGCTTATTACTATTGGGCTAAGTGAAGCTTACGAGTGTGTCAGTTAGGAATCGAACCCGGGACTATGTTGCTTGGTCGATGAGCAGCTTACCACTGAACCATCAATGCACAATTACACTCTAGAAGGCTTGCCGTAAATTCTGCTGATAGCTAAAAGCGAAATGTTATAATGATACCAAGAAGCCCTATTAACTAGGGATACTATTAAGGCTCAAATAATTCGATTTGAAATTAGAATAACAACAATAACTGCCAAAAGTTAATACCGCATAGTTTGAAATTTTTTAAAATTACAGCTACCAGGAATTCTGAAGAAGTGAGAATGAAGCACGATGGGGAACTAAAGGCTATCACGGCCTAAGGTCCTTCGGGTGCTACGGATCCGTACTTGGACATTTATAGTAGTAAATGTCATAAGAATTTACAATAGTATTTATAAATTAGCTCCTTATCAACAAAATAACTCAGAGAACACATTTACTCTTTGGAAATAACTGACTTGACGTGGAATGACAGAGATTGGAATTATGAAGTATGTACAGCTTATTTCATGCAAGATACACCTATAAAAACAAACCTTAGGATCTTATTAATTCTACAAACAAAAAAAACTGTTTGATGTATCTCTCGAATTCCTACAATGTTACATGCTGCGTTTAAAATAGGTAGTAGAAGGCCTTACTGCATTGTTTGTACACTGAGGATGGCTTTTGGAATGACTCACACGCGAAGTTATTCAGAAAGAACACAATTCTAGTGGACTTCATCTTTTTTTCTCTATTGCTTTGCATAAGCATTACTTTTCATGTATTATTAGTAGATGTGACACGCTGTACCCATGTTTTTTTTTCATTCCTTGCCTTCCGAGGGGAACACAGGGTTTTAGGCTTAATGCCTTGAATTTTCAGTGGTAGTGGTGTCTGTTATACGAGGTAGGGGGTCACTAATCTCACGACAAACCTTCTCTCTTTATCGAGGTTTGGGAGTGACTCAACCGGCGAATGAACCCCTAACCACTAGAGGTGTAGTTCCCGAGCATTTTATCGCTAAACCACCGACGCATGTGCCCAGGTGCCTAGTCAATATAAGTCCAGGAATAAGGAGTCGAAACTTAAAAAATTTTAGACATAATGTATGGGTGGAAAAATTAAGAAACGAAACCACAGACTACTGAGATCTGGGCTGTATAAAGAAGCAGAACAATCTAGTGGCTGTCATGATACTGTTAGCCTCTACCAATCTCAATGGTCTGGAAAACATTATAAGTCATCTATTTCGCTCATCTTGGTTTATTCTGAGTTTGTTTACACTTTTGTGGAATGCAGAATCAAGGAATTTAACCAAAAGAACTAAGCACACTTATGACAACTTCAGCTGAATAACAAGCCAGGTTTTTTAATGTCTTTACTGATGGTGATTTAAGAAATCCTAATCGAAGCTTTAAACTACAGCACTGATGAATGTTTCACAGCAAACAGTGAAACACTCTGATATATCACAAGAAGCAATTATGCCAGGGCTTTTAATTAGTTTGAATTGTGTAGGAGCCACTGTCGTGTTAGGGTAGGAATGCTTACGGTGTAAATTTTCTAAACGGGCTGACTGACTGGCACAGAAGTATATCACTTCAAGTTGTCCAACTATGTAACACACAAAGGTACAGAAAAGAAATTCTACAGAACTACAATGATCAGTGATGTAAAAAAAAAACATGAGGACCCCGCTGATACGACAGAACACAAAGACTGAATGCATCTGCACTATTCAAAGTTATTCTGGGCTGTATCACCGATAGTCACCAACCTGTGTTTCTCAGCGTCTTGAGGACCCCAACCGGACAACCTACACACACACCCCCACTACATGGCTGATTTAAACCAACTGTCTAAGATGTCATGGGCTGATTCTGAATTTCAGTCTGACCACTCCTATGTCAGCTAACATTGCTCGGCATGCGCAACATGTGTCCCTAGCCAACTCAAGTGATGCAACTTTACAATTTAAACACCTTCAATAAGAAGTTCAAATTGTTTAAGATGGCGTTTAGCCTTCAAAAGATTATTTAAAGTACTTAAACACACACTAAAATCATCCCTTACTGGAGAAGTCACAAAAACTTACATGGATTGACAGGCCATTATATTTTCCCAGAGAAACAAAGTGCTAAATTTGTTTTTTGAAACTTTCAGTACTATCGGGATACCTAATAGCTCTTTGAAGTCTGAACTGCTTCATGAGTAGTTCTTTCACTAATTATATAAAACCGTTTATAATACACACTTATAACAGGCTACTGATGTCTGGCAGCTATCACTCCTGTAACGCTGACCTCATTTCGGATTAAAGACAACCTTCAAGTAGTATTGCGAAACTGATGCCCACTTCCTTTGAAACTGCTTAATCGGTAGTGGCTGTACTGCAGCTACAGGCGAGTTCAATTACACCGCTAAATTCCCCCAATGCTCCAGACATTTCAGTTGAGAAGTCAATCAATTTCTAACTTACTCAGGGACGGTTCTACATACCAGCCATTTCAGGGCCTATCATCATACTATGCTTAAATAGTCGACAAGCCTAACTTCTTGTGGTGCCTTTCCTTGTAACGCAGAATTCTCTCATCCTTACAAATCTATGTAATCAGATAGCATACAAGTGATAGTGCACCATATGTAATGTAATGTTATTTCCAAGATAACTAACACTGGAACCCCCTAGCAGTTGTAGAAGTGATATTCGTAGATTTACTACATTGGCCAATTAGGCTAAATGAAAAACCATATTTGCATTTTTAAGTGTATCCCAGAAATAAAACATGCATCCAGAGCCTGACACGTTAAGTTTTCAGTTATTGATGCTTCTTGTTCAATTTGGAGCAAGTTTTGATCGCTGAGAGTTTCAGATTCCAGTTGGCAGTATGGTTTTGTGAAAATAAGGCTTACGTTTCGTTGTCTTATGTCATTGGTAATAGTAACACAGTAAGGGAAGTTGGTGCTTCGGTGGCACAGTGGTTGGGACGCTCGCCGACCATGCACATGGTCTGGGGTTCGATCACCTGCCGATGCACCCCTTTACCTCGCTAAGCCAGTAATAAGACTGGTAAAGAGGAAAGGTTGGGCATGAGGCTAGCAACCCCATCCTGTAAAAATAAACACTGCTACAGAAACTTCAAGCCTATAGCTTAAAGCCCTATGTTCCACTGGGAACGTAAAGGAATAAAAAAAAGGAAGTTGAATGAACTGTATGCGAAATAGTTTCCGTAAAGCAATGTAACATGAATTGAAATGGGGCATAAATGTATGTATATGATGAAGAGTAGTGTGCAGATGAAAGTTTTGGTTGGGTGACACACTACAGTTAATGATTTTTCTTCCACTTTTAAAGAAAGATTAGCCTCGCTTGAATAGGAAAGTGTGTCTGTCAAAGGTCAGTCACATGTAGTCTTTTTGGAACTGCGTTGATAAGGAAAACCTCAATACCAAATGACGTAGATTGAGCTAGAATTACAATTTATATGCATAACATTTTTTGATCGCCGATTACCGGACTCAAAAGACACCATGGCTAACTGAATGGTTGCACAACGTCAACATGATACTGTCAAAACTCCATAGGCAATAGTGCGACTTCACCTTCAGCCCCCTCCCCCCCCCAATGAAACAACAAATAATGCACTTTGCAGCAACAGCTTTTAGTCCTGTCACTATCCAAGTGACCTTACTGGAATACTAGCACAACCGGAAACAAAATCTCAGTAGATATAAGTCACTCACTCATTGAAATATGTAGGCTCTACTACCATACCAAAGTGGCAGCCAACAGTCGTGTAAAATGTTTTGTAACATCTAAGAACAGTTCATCTGCTCATAAAACAGTCAAAAAACAAGAAACCTTAAACCTATGTCACATAAATTTTTAAAAAATCTGTTATTTAATTATTCTATTGGTTTACAAACTAAAATAAAGGTGACTGCAAAAAGAATCAGTCGCTCATAGTTTACATTTGAATGTGTTTTTTTGTCACCTAGTGGAGTTCATTCATGAATCGCATGCGACTCAAATTAGCCATTTCAAACATCTATCAAACTTTAAGGAGTAATGTCATACAATGTCTATTATATCAAACGTAAATCAAATTAAGCTTGCAGATATTACAATGAAACAGGATGTACTACGAAATCTTAAGGACTATAAAGGATTAACAGATTTCGTCATGTACACCAACTTTGAACCACATCACTTAAAATTTTCAAACGTAATTTCTGAACACCTGATTGTTTAATATAATTGAAAATTGGAGTAATTGGAAACAAAAATAGGAAAGGAAAACTCTTAGACAAAAAATAGTCAAAATGAACAACTTGGCTACTCTGTTTGCTGTAAAAATTTCATGAAGTAAGCTACCCTAAAATGTCACTAATTATATTATCATTTTATTCCTTCACATTCCCAGTGGAACACAGGGCTTCAAGCTAGAGGCTTGAAGTTTCAGTAACAGTGGTGGTTATTTTAACGGGATGGGGTTGCTAGTCAGCCTCATGCCCAACCTTTCCTTTTTAACAGTCTTATTGCTGGCTTAGAGAGGTTTAGGAGTGCGTCGGCCGGGGATTGAACCGCAAACCACATGCGTGGTTGGAGAGTATCCTACCACTGTGCGACCGACACAATGCCACTAATTAAAGCATCCCAATTTCATCCAAAAGGTCTGTTGACAGTTGTGGAAAGTTCCCCTTTTGGTTGATTATGCTGAATATTATCCTCATTTTGTTCCTTCAGGGAATTATTCTCATAGCAGTAAAGGGCAGATAAATGAGTGGAATAGTATGTGCTTTAAACGCTAGAAAAATAGGAATACTCCACCTAAAGTTAATCGATTAAATGTCCATAGACAATAACTGTTTCCACATGAAATTCGGTGGAGAATGCATTCATGTTACAGATTTGTAACTAGGTGATTTATATTTTCGCAAAATCTGCCTCAGCTAGTATTCTTGTTATTTGATTTGCTTGCTTTAGATGAAACTAAAAATGTTTTGCAACACCAGTTTTATTAAAGCGAAAAAATAGAGCAAAAGAGAAATTACCGTTCATTTAATTCCAGATAAGCTTATGCCTATGTTTCCGAATAAGATCCGGATTTTCAACTCCAATGTGAAGTCAGTGCTACTATACGGATCAGAGACTTGCACTGCGCGTCATAAAGAGCATCTCAAACAAACTGTAAACCTTCATTAACAGTTGTCTTCTCTCAATACTCAAGATCAGATGACCAGAAAAGATCAGCAACAGAGATCTCTGGGAGCGAACCAACCCAGCAGGAACCGATTGTGAAACAAATAGGCAGGAAGAAATGGAGATGGATTGGCCACACTCTGAGGAAACCATCAAGTGACATCACTAGACAAGCCATTGCTCAAGTGGAACCCGAAAGGGAAGAGGCGAGTTGGTCGTCCAAGGGTGACTTGGAGGAGGTCATGTGAAGAGGAGATGAAAACGTGTGGGCAGACTTGGAGCCAGGTGAAGACTCTAGCAGAGAACCGAACGCAATGGAGACGCACGACTGAAGCCCTATGTTCCTTTAGGAATTAAAGGAAACAATAATGATAATATGTTTCCTACAAAGTGAGCACTGTTTGCTTGAAAAAAAAGGAGTACACCCTTAAAAGCATCTGCAACCTACTAATGATCAATGCACAGTGAAAACTCACAAAAACATTAATACTCTCTGGACATATAAGGTAATGCAGTAACATTACATTTAACTTTTGATAAAATCATAGACAGTCACATTACAAAAGTCAGCAAATTTGATCAGCAAAATTTATTACATACATGCATACAAATTTGCATATCTTATGCTTACACGATAGTTACAGGGTAATGCATAGAAATAGTTTGTTTATAACAACGTTCAAAGTATATAAATTTATTTTTCACTGCCTATATTCATGCAACGAATCAGCTTCATATATTCCTATTTTCATGACTGATATCCTGCAAAGTAAAGAATAATTAGATGTCCATTAGTATTGTTTGGTGCTATACAAGGTACAAAATACACTTCAAAAGCAAACTGGAAACAGGTACACGTCCATACTGACGCACACCAACTTCTGAGAAAAATAGAAGTTAGGTCAAATGTTTGGTTGTGGACATAACAGAGAAATGTTAACGAGAAGTGTGTTGAGACATATTTAGACGTTGAAAATATATGGAAAAGAAGTTTCTAACAGAGTTACTTTGTGAAGTGTCCTACGAGATTTTCATTAAATAAAGTTGATTATAACACTAACAACAACAACGGGACAAAGATGAGAGACGTTTTTATAACTTTGTGGAGATACAGATTGTAGAATTATACTCCATCAACACACTTGAAGTTTACATAGAAATAAAATATCTGGTAGCATGTTCCATCATCTAGCAGGGTATGCTTGGCTTGGATTAACACGTACTTACACATCCTGTTTTACTCTTACTTACTTTACTTCGGCTATCTCCTACGGGAGAATGAGCCGGCTTCATGAACATCTCGAGTCGTTTGTAAGAGAGTTCATGAAGTTTCATGGGAATTTGGTACGAGTGATGTCCCCAGAATCGCTCGGCCTTTTGTTTGAGAGTGCAGCTCTAGCCTTTACACAACCAAGTGTGACCTACAAGGCAGTAGGAGTGGAGTAGGGAGTCCACTATCCATTGGCAGCCGGTGACCGGGTTTCGGTTCATACGCCTTTTTGAATGGGGCCAAACATCCAGGACATCCAACAAGCCCTTTGTCCATACGTCTGCCGGTGAGCTTCATACGCCAGTCGTTGGAGGTTTGGAATCAGGGTTTAGCCATCTCCCCTAGACTGTCATCCAATGGACAGTCAACCCGGTGAAGAGCGCCGGGCATCTGATGTTTGGTATTTTCTAGCTACAAGTATGAAGCAGGATGTGAACCTCGTCCGGTTTGGAAGTGTGCAGCAAGATGCATCTGCCTCCTATGCTAGGAGCTGATGTGCCGAAAGTGAACAGTTAGTTTGGTCTAATAAAAACAAACAACAGGAATTTCGAGGTTACGAAAGTTTCCTTTACTCACAACAAAAGTTCCTCTTCAACAGATTAAGAAATCCACTTTAAAATAAAGGGTAGATACAGTATTGAATAAAGACAACTGGATGATGGCTACTGTCTGCTGGTAACTATTTACAGGCTACACTTCTCAATTTTAGGACTCTTACTGTTCACATGGGATAAGTGAACTGGTGAATATAGTAGCATGTCAGTTACGGTAAATGAAGAGAAATACAAGAACAATGGAGACACCAGCTTTCTCACTGAACATGTTCCAGCTAGCTTTCCTGACTCACAGTGAACAATAACTTTCTGGAAAACACCACTAAATATGCCAAATGGCAAGAAGAAATTTACTTTACTAACTATTCGCCCCTGTGAAATGTAAGATGCTGCTACAGGACTGGACTACGTCAACTCCTAGCTTAGTGATAGGGAGTGAAGTGATAGAACATGTTGACCACTTCACCTATTTGGGAAGTTGTATCAGCACCAACGGATTGATTGGCGACGAAATCACAGCACGGATCCAGAAAGCTCGGGCTGCTTTCGCTAACTTACGCCATCTCTGGCGTAGGCGTGACATCCGGCTGTCAACCAAGGGACGTGTATACTGCTCATCAGTTCGCTCCGTCCTTCTCTATGGCGGTGAGACGTGGCCATTGAGAGCGGAAGACATGAAGAGATTGTCTGTTTTTGACCACAGATGTTTACGATCTCTCTCTCTCACGTTAGGTGGTATAATAAGGTAAGTAATGTTGACGTTAGGCGTAGAGTGTTGGGCAAAGAGGGAAAATCAATCGACGAGGCTATGAAGTTACATAGATTGGGATGGTTAGGCCATGTGCTGCGCATGCCTGACCATCGTCTCCCCCGACGGGCATTACTAGCTGATATAGGTGCAGGCTGGAAAAGAGTAAGCGGTGGCCAAACAAAAACATGGCATCAATCCATGAAATCCCTGACAGTTAAACTGGGTCAGGTAGGGAGATGCAAACTTCCGGGTTGGGGCCCTCGGGACTCTAAGAATCAATGGCTGGAGACAATAGGTGAAATGGCTCAAAATCGTTGTCAATGGCTTACGCAGATGTATTCAGTCCCTTTAACCTTCATATTCCTTTCTACCATTACTCATTCTGTTTCTCTCTTATACTTATCTAAATTCTATCGATTCTCTTCTCTCATTTTCCTGTCTACCTTTGTGTGCTATTTGGAACGTGGCAACTCGAACTGCTGCACTTCGGTGCCAAGTTCTATGTTGAATCCAGACAGAGACAGAGAGACTTTACTAACTCAATTCCATTTGTTGACGACTGCTAGAACGGCTTTCTCTAACTTCGCTTTCTAGCCATCAGTGCATGGCGCACCAAGCTGAAGTGTTATATGGCCAAGGAAGCATTTTGATATATATATATATATATATATATATATATATATATATATATATATAGTAAAAGTTATATTTCATCTATTTCACAAACTGATATTAGTTAGCGCACCCCTGAAAATAAGGGAATATTCAGTAGGACACACTCCCAGCCCCACCGAGAACCAAATGCAGGATTTTTAAGTTGAGGCAACCCGTTTGAACATTCAGTCGGAGATACAGGATTCAACGGCCTACGAATTCTAGCTTCTACCAACTAGCAATGTGCAGCGCCACCACCACAATGTGTGTATCTGTTCTTGCACCTTAACGACTATTCACTAATACTGCATTGGTGATTGTCCAGTAGTTCTTTATTTTGAAGTAGACTACCAGTGACAAACTACGCATCATATTTATACGACATGCTCGTATACGAGCATTTTATAGAATCATAGCTAGTCAATATTTTTATTTTGATGTGCTTCTAAGAGGCATTTACTTGTCTATTATTAAATAATCAAGATGTCTTCTTAAATGAACAGGGACTGAATTTTTGAGTATTATGGCATAGAGTTATTGGCACAGCGCGTGAAAATGAGGACAAAGTGAGGAGGGATGAATACATACAACTACATAGCTGGATACAGATTTTTCCCTATTGATGATTTAGTTCAGTGCCCATTATAAATTAGCTTATACATATTCACCATTCTCCAATTTACAAATACTGGGTAGTGTCAGGTCACGAATTATCATTAACAATTGCTTACAACCTGCACTAATACGGGTTAAATTTATGAATTTACGTCCACAAACAAACATTTAGCCTGACTTCTATTTTCCTCAGAAGTTGGTGTGCGTCAGTGTGGACGTGTACCTGTTTCCAGTTCTCTTTTGAAGTGTATTTTTTTACCTTGTATAGCATCAAACAATACTAATGGACGTCTTAATTATTCTTTACTTTGCAGGATATAAGTCATGAAAATAGGAATATATGACGGCAATTAAGAGCATGGAATAAATTTACATACGTCGAACGTCGTAAAGATCGTTACTTCTGGTGATTAATCACCTTAATTAGGGACATAATAAATTCCCGTCCTAGATGAGATTACTCCAACCTTTACTTCTCCAAAGAATAGGGAATTAGTCAAAAAAACTACATCAGTATAAATAACACATAAGAGATGAAATCTGACATTTTATGGGAGTAAATGTTATGAAAACCTCTCACCATGAGACAGAAATTAAAATCCCGCTTTTAACAGGAACCTTGTCAACTGAATAGTATAGCTCAAAATAACTTGGTTTTGCTGAATAGCATGACTGAAAGACATATGTCAATTTAAGTGAATCAACCAATTAGACATACAACATCCTTTTTATGTGTCAGTAAAACTAGCTAGCTTGTTCCAATAACCTATATCTTCCTACTGGGCTTGTGTAAAACTTTTAGTTTATTTGCTATCTCTCTTCTTATTGTTGTGGAGTGGCCCTAGATTTTCGGGTGGTCATTTCCGAGACCTGCGACGTCTCTCACAAATCTCTCTCCCAATGGGAATATGTCTATTAACGGTAACCTACTTGAAATAAATTAGGTGAGGGAGCCAGTGTAACCCACAGAGATAGTACCATATTGCTCAATATAGTCAATAATACGATCCAACATATCCAATATCTTTTTACGAGCTAGTATAAACCAATTTGATTTCTTTGCGCTCGCCTCTTGATTGTAAGGTAGAGGTTCCTGATCTTTGGTAAACGTCTGTGTAGCTCGTCCCGCCACTCGACTGTCGTAGCTTTGGTTGACTCCAACGATGGGTTCACCCGCCTCAATACACTGCTGCTACAGATGAGGGGCCACTTTTCCACAACCCATCTCATTTCACTTGTTTTCCCTTTTGGGTGGTCAAGTGCTCTATGCTAAATTTCTGGCAGTCAGCACGGAATCCCTCTTTGGAAGCAGTGTAGAAAAAGCCTGTTATTCACCGGAAACCCTTTATAGATTCAAAGAATTTCAGGCCTGACTAGCACGAACAGTCTTTGCGAATGCTTAGCGTGCTATCTTTCAGTGATGAAGTGTTGGCCAGGAAGGATGAATTCAACAGTAGTAATAGGCGACTTATCTCCGTACCGTTGGATCAAATCACCTACAGGTTGAATTGTGTGGGCCTTACAGGAGATTATATCGCCTAGTGGGGAATCCCACAACTATGAGTCACACTAAACTCACAACAAGATTCGAAATAAGCTCAGCTGTGACCACCAATGTGAGTTACTAGCCGCTCGTGAGATTTAGTAGAGCCACTCAGATCATGTTTCACGTGAGAGGCACCTTTCAAACCAAAAGATGAGATCTAACTGGTAACTCAGGTTTGGCAACCAGTAATGCAAGTCAGAAGTACTTGTGTGCTGTATCAGTGGCTGCCCTTAGTGCTGGAAATGGGCAGGGTGGTGGCAGCCAGTGTCTATAGTCTACCTCACCCACTACATTTTCACAGTCAGCACTCCACTACCTGTGGCATTTAAATCCGCATAGACAAAAGCTCTAAGTGAAGAATGTTATGCGGCTAGAGATAATATGGGCAGTAGCACACTATGCTATAAAAATAAGTCTGGACCTCCACTGTAATAGCTGAGAAATGCGGTGTCAGGACATTATCCATCATCATCGAGCAAGATAACTGTACGGTGAGAAAAATTAACAATCGCCATTATATAGAATCCAGAGGCAAAATCTGTGCCCTCAAATCTCTCACCATCTGTTGTCACTCCGGAATAGATTGACATAACTCAGCATCAGATACTATGAAATGTTCATGGATGGGGTGGCAGTTGACAAGAATAGCTGAGAGGAGGGGGTGGTAGATGGGCTGCAGCTTACGTAAGCAGCAAGTTCCCCGTATATTAAGCCGACAATGCAATATTAGCTGCAGACAATATCAGGTTCCTGAATGGAAGCTGTTACCGATCCCGAAAATGTCAAGTGACGTTCGAGCTACCATTAGTCGAATCAATACTTATGGTCGTGGAGATTTGACTAGGATATTATCTCTAATGACATGACTGGACCATCACTCGGCATTTGTGAGAAGCACAGCAATTGGGGAGCTGACGATAGAGAGCTGTTGGCTGCAATCATAGCTTCACGATAGACACGCTGCTGAGGACGAACAGTAAACTCGCCCGGCCAGAATATCATCTCAAGAGGGAATAGCTATTCATGAAAAGTGTACAATTAATGCCATCGTTAGGTAGCGGCGACCACGCAGCATTATTGGTTAACATATAATGATATATTTATTCCCATCTATGCAGGACATACCAATTTCACTAGCATGGATAAGTACTATTTAGATTACATAAATTTGGTTTATGGTGAAATTACATGGTTGGTGACCATTTTATGGCTGGACTAATCCGGCTGAAATTTCACTTTGTAAACTTATTTTGTCGATACGTTTTAATGAAAGTGTGCTACATGTTTTTTGGATTGATAGGAATTCTCATTTCCAGACCAGTTATGTTGGTGTCCACGTCATGCGATTGGACAGCACCGCATCCTTAGCATATTTGTCGCGATGGGTAGTGTTTCAGGCGGACTGTGTCAAAACATCGCTATGATGAGCAAGATGGGATATTTTCAGGGTAATGTCATCTACACAAATTTAGAAGCTGCGTCTTTCGGCATAGTACCATTCAACGAAGACTTCACATCTCAGGATATCAACGCAGCCTATTTTCGTATGAAGAACAGTACTGTTTGGTGACTCTAAGGTAAAGCAGCCCAAAACGCAAATTCCTAATGAGCACGCTTAAATTTCCAGACTGAATCCACAATACTGTTTGAAACAAACCCAATGTTATGACATATTACGCCTATTATTCTCATTTTTACTTCCAAAATTTTTGATTTGATACCGTAAATGTGGACAAATTCCTGTGGTAAATTTATATTTTGAGTAAATCAGATGGAATATTGTGACAGATGCTGACAATTCTACCCTGTTTTATAAATGCTGTTCCTGAAATTTAAGATCACTGTTAGACTTTAATGACGCCTCCTCAATCCTGCTTGGCCTTTTAGAGGGCAGTAGGTATCGAACGTTCGCGAGTTGTACGGATTATACTAACGCAAGATCTTATACCAACAACCACTATAGTGTTCGTTCTTCGAGTACCAAATGGTAAAGCAAAAGACCGGATTTTGTCGTCCAAATACGATATATATTTTGGGACCAAATCGCGGGTAGGAATGAATGCTTAGCTAGCTAGTAATCGTGCACGCACGTGACACGACGGAGCACCAAATGGCGGGGATGCTTGACCGTAAGCCTTCAGCTAAACAAGTCGACTTAAACAGTGATGGTCAGCATCCAATGTTGAGTGATGATTGCTGTGGTTAATAATTTTGGGGAATTATTTACCCCTACAGCTCACTCCCCCCCTAGTGGGTTTGTGAGGACCCTAAGACATGACCAGCCGGAAGTAAAAAAATCTCGATGGTTCCCTGATGGGTGAAAAAAATCTTCCGAGCGGCTTGATCGAGAGCCTGCTGGTCTGTCTGCCTATGCTAATAGGGTGTCTGTACATAGCTTCCTCAATGTTGTTCGTTGGATCCCGTGCTTCGTTTGTTTCCTGTCCAGTGCCCGTTGCACCTGGAAAAGAAAACAAGAATGCTGAGAACCTTGTCAAGAAAAATGTACCAAATAAGCGTTTTTTTTTACCAAAAAAAAAAAATATGACATGCATCTACTATACAGTAAAATAATGTAAAGTTCAAAATATCGGGAAAAAAATATACATCTAATTTAATTTTATGTACGGTTATAGGAAAAATATCATTTACTTGTGTTAAATGACGCAACATAAAAAAAATTGATGTGTCACTCAGTTATGTGAAATAGGTGTGAAGGTATTCTGGGAATCTAACGTGACGTCCAGAACGCGTTTTCTTAGAGTGATCGACCGAAGTGGGCAGTGGGCGAATGCCCTGACAGTCAATAGTGTGACCCAGAAAATCGAGTGAGTCAACGCCTATTTGACACTTCTGTATATTGATGGTAACACCATGTTGGCGTAACCTTTCAAATGCCAAGTCCAAGTGTCTAAGGTGAGTTTCCTTATCTGGACTGGCAATGAGGCAGTCGTCTAAGTATGCGTATACAAAGTCGAGACCGCGAAATACTTCATTGATGAAGCGTTGAAATGTTTGGGCCGCATTCCGGAGGCCGAATGGCATACGTAGAAATTCGAAAAGTCCGAAAGGCGTAATGATAGCCGTTTTCGGGATATCTTCCATTGCCATCGGGATTTGGTTATATGCTTTAACCAAGTCGATTTTGGAGAATATGGATGCTCCAGATAACGTTGCCGTCAAGTCGTGTATGTGAGGCAAAGGGTAGCAATCAGGAGTTGTTTTGGCGTTCACTCGCCGGTAATCACCAGTGGGTCGCCAATCGTTGCTATCCTTTTTCGGTACCATATGCAATGGGGATGCCCATGGACTATTAGATGGCCGAATGATGCCAAGGGTGAGCATATGATCGAATTCGTTTCTGGCAATTCTCAGTTTCTCAGGGGCCAGTCGTCGTGCTTTAGATGTCACGGGCTGTCCTGAGGTTATGATGTGGTGCATAACATTGCTGGTTATGCCCGGGAGATCGTTAGATGGGCAATTGAGTTCCGGACATTTGTCAACAATCGGTTGAAAAGTTGGATCGAGGATTGCTTTCATCTTAACGATTGACAAGCTGGGGCCTACGTAAGTTATGCCTTTGATAGACAGACTAGTAGTGTTGTCAATTAGTCGTTTACGGCGGACGTCTACGAGTAAATCATGATGATTAAGTAGGTCCGTGCCAATGATGGGCATTGTGACGTCAGCGATTAGGAAAATCCACTGAATAGGTTTGCGTAAACCTACGTTCAGATAGACGTATTTCCGACCAAAGGTTGCAATTGGTTTTCCATTTGCAGCCTGTAGGTTGAAGTTAGGATCCTTCTGTCGATCTGCTGCTGTAGCAGGAAGGACGCTGACTTCGGCGCCTGTGTCGACTAGATATCTAGTCTGGCTAATTACATCATGGATGTAAAGTAAGCGGCTAGTGCCACCGGCGACGGTTGCCGCTAAGGCGTGCCGGCGGGATAGTTTCCCACAGACTTGGAGGCTTTGTCGAAATCACAAGGTTTTCGACAACATTTCGCTTCCTTGCCATAGGTGTTGTGATACCAACACCAGTCAGGATTTTTGACAGAACGTGTGTTGGACTTAGATCGTCCACGTGCGTTTTGCCGTTGAGGGGATTTAGAACGACGGTTTGAGGAATTGCTAGGCTTGTTTGACCTAAGCATCTGCTGGACGGAGTTGATTAACTCTATCATTGCAGAATCCTTCTTCGAAGTCTGTTCGGTAACAGAGTATACTTCGGTGACTGGCCGTTTCGTTATCTCTAGAATTCTATCTGCAGAGACAGCTAAATCATCTATGAGAACACCCTGAAGTGTCACAAGTACAGTCTGAACTGACTGTGGCAGTTTGGATAAAAATAGTTCTCTAAACAGTCCTTCATCGAACTGACTTTGGCCAATGATCTCTTTCATTCTTGCCAGCATGCTCACGGCTGACTGATCTCCTAACTCGATGTTACGAAATAACTCATCCAGACGTTGTCGATCTGTGAGAACGTTTCTCTTGAGGATGGATGCTTTTAGCAACTCGTACGAGTTACTTACCGACATCTGCAGAGTTACGCACTTGCTGAATTCCCGCGGCAGGGCGTGAATAACTGCAAGGAACTGTGAACGTTGATCAGTTATGCCATGTTCACAAAAATCAGACTCAGCAATCTGAAACCACGTTTCAGCATTATCTGGCCAATATGGTACTAGCTGGATTGTTTTGGCGGTTGAGCGAATCTGAATAACCTTGGGGCTAGGATCACTCATGACGAAAAGTATGCCGATAACAATATAGTACAAGAATAAACACAAAAAGGAACGAACTCACCGGGTTTATCTGCGTGTGAATTGAAGATGAAGTTCGTGGTAGGGCTCACCAGTTTAGAGGGCAGTAGGTATCGAACGTTCGCGAGTTGTACGGATTATACTAACGCAAGATCTTATACCAACAACCACTATAGTGTTCGTTCTTCGAGTACCAAATGGTAAAGCAAAAGACCGGATTTTGTCGTCCAAATACGATATATATTTTGGGACCAAATCGCGGGTAGGAATGAATGCTTAGCTAGCTAGTAATCGTGCACGCACGTGACACGACGGAGCACCAAATGGCGGGGATGCTTGACCGTAAGCCTTCAGCTAAACAAGTCGACTTAAACAGTGATGGTCAGCATCCAATGTTGAGTGATGATTGCTGTGGTTAATAATTTTGGGGAATTATTTACCGCTACAGCCTGTTCTTCTTCCTTTAATCATGATATCAGCGTGTTTCACAGAAATCATCACACAGCGTATCAGCCTTAAAAGTATACTACATACAGTCATAAAGTTTGTAAGCTAGGTATGCAAATCAAAGTTAATGCTTGTATGGTATACTCATTATAATAAGACTAGCTGGTATGTCAGAACTACGGTTCGACCAGTTATACAACGTTTAATATATTTAGACACAATCAACATGAGCTGCTTACTTCTTTGACGCATTACCTAAAGCTACGTAGCTATCCTAAAATAGCCTCTGCTAAGGCAATCTCCTTTGGCTATTATCTTAGCAACCTGACGTTATCTTTGAATTACACAATAAAAGTAAACATCCTGGGAAGTTTCTTGGTAGAAAGATCGTTTCCTAGCCAGAAAGTGAATTTGTCCTAATCTCCACGATAGCGTTTACAGGTACTTAGTCTATCACCTCAAGTGACTTAATAATTCCGGTCACTTAAAAAGTAAAAGTAAATTTACTGAAGAGAGCGTCCTTATGACTTCTACGTGTTGTAATGGCACCATGAGGAAAAAGCTATATCCATAGAATTATAACAGATAGACGCGCAATATTAATCCAAAGCATTGAGACTAAGGTTCTCAGTCACATGCTAAATATTCGTCTAATCGTGTCAGCGAATGATTCGCCAAGAAAAAGAAGACCACCGGTTCAAGGAAAATTTATTTCAAGTTTTCTTAAAAATCATGGACATCCAGTAGGTATAGGCACCGAGAAATTACAAACATCCGAAAAGCAAAAATGTGATTATTTGAACCATAACAAGCTATTTGTATTCAGCCAATGTTTTCACAACGAATAATAATCAGCTTCTCAGATTGTTGTAACTTCGTTAACCCACCGATTGTAGACCACAATCCGAATCGTTATGCTGGCTAATTAAAGTCTTACCTTTACTTAGGATAATTCTTACACTCACCAGCCTATCGTATGCTTTCTGCTTTCTAAGTCGTTTTGCAACACACTGAATGGCTGCCAACATTGGGTTTGCTACAGGAAGTTCTAGTTCATGTATTCGTATCTAGTAGACTAGACACTAACAACCATATGTGACACCGTTTAGAGGTTTCTGGTTGCCTTTCGATTTCCTTTTGCTTCCAAAAGTACATACAGACACCACACATCCACACCTCACATGGGTCTCAAAGTTGTTCAATTTAGATTCTCTCACAATATACCTGGTTTGTTAATTTGTAATAGACACACTGACGGTATACTTACCTTCTCGAAAAGCTTCAAAGCTTTTTCAACTTCAACCCAGGTCCTTATTTCTCCAGGATTCACATGTTCTTCGAAAACCTAGCTAATAGCGATTCTTACCGTGCTCTCTTCACAAGATTCACTCGTAGATTGTTGCATGCTGTAAACATGAACGTGAAAGACATTGTTTTTTCCAGATTTCTAAATTATTAAGAAACCAACTGGGCCAGCAACAATAACAGCAACCAACAAATGAACCGGAAACGACAGCTTCTGCTCCCGAAACATGTTCATGTGCATAACTTCCAAAACTTCCACACAATACTATTTCATAAATGGCTCAAAAACAACTAAAACACTGAAACCACGCATGGACGCAAAGTGTGAAACAATTACAATGAAATGAATTAACTGATCTGGTGGTAAAACTTTAGTAACAAACCAAATAATGAATTTTAACAGCAATGGAAACAAAATGAGGTGGAACGCAACTTTTGTGAACAATGTGCATCAAGATAAGTTGTGAATAACTGCAGGATAAACGTAAAAGCCAATGTGCAAACGAACAGTTAGGGAACGGGAATCCAACATGGACGAAAATAACTTTCAGTTGCCTAACTCTTCCCATGACCTTGGGCATGCGGAATAATTTCAGTTCCATTTTGTCGTTAGTTTGTGGGAATAATCTGCTACTAGTCATTAAATGGAGTACACTAGGAAATAAAGGAATATTGTTTTCGCATTAACCAAAATAACCCAAGTATGTGATGGATGGATTACGAATACAGGATTTCATCATGAGTTGACAATGGTTAAAGAACCATAGAAAAACCTGGGAGCACTGGACAGCTCTTTCGTCCTAGTTTGGGACTCTTCATCAGTACGCACCCACTGGGATTCAAGCCCAGGACTTTCCGGTTACAAGGCAAGCTTGTAGACTATTAAGCCACTGGCACTCGATCCAATGGCCAGCCCATGATGTCTAACTTCAGCCAATTCATGACGTAGCGTAACCACTAGCCATGACTAGTGGTCAGTGAAGAGTGGGGTTCAAGTGGTTTGACGGCCTACGAGTGCGCTCGTATTGTAACCGGAAATTCCTAGGTTCGAATCCTAGTGAGCGAGAACTGATGAAGAGTCACAAACTAGGACGAAGTAGCTGTCCAGTACTCCCAGGTTTTCCAATGGTTCTCTAACCAATATCAGTTCATGATGAAATCCTGTAACCAATCAAATCCCCACAAACCAACACTTGGATTACGAGTACTTAGAGAAGAAAGCTTGATTTCATTTCCCCCATATAACTTTGGTGTGTTCAGCATCGAATCTTATTCTTGATTTATATCCAAACTAGGTATTAATTCAAAATAAGTGGTACATTTTGCATAATTTTGTTAGAATTTTCATTGTAAGTGAATTGTACTTGATTCAGACTAATATCGGTCATTGCCAGGCAGATTTGTTTACTGCGTCTGGATCAGCCGCCATTTGTTGCTGCATGGTTGTTCTATGCGAGTAAGTTAATTAACATATAGAAAACTCTCTGTAAACCATCTTAGGTCACGGTTGCTGCTTGTACAGGATGTTATACAACGTCCTGATATGATGTGGTATATATAGGGGTGACACTGAACTATAGCAGCCCAAACGAAACTGCCTGATGAACGAATTGATGACCTTGACAGATTTATTTACAGAAATTGATTTAACCTGACTACGAGGACTTCTGTGAGAATCTGAGAGGCTTTCTTCGAACATATACAAGAATATTAGCCTACACAACCATTTTTAACATTGCATCACTTGTTTATGGGCGCTTGATTCAATTGCACACTTCTACTTCTTACTAATTTGATTAATCACAAGAGGTAGTTTCGTTGTGGGCTGCTATAGTTTACAGTCACCAGCAAATTGTCCTCTTGTCACATATGCGAATGCTGCTAGTAATAAATGGACAGTATTGTAATATTGGTTTTACACATATTTTGTATAGAATGAACTTGGCTTCGCTGACGTGAAAGTTCCTAAGCATGCACCCTGAAAGCATCCTCGACTGTTGAGTGTGTGATGCCACTTGCTGCGAAAACGTTAGGCCACTAGATTACCCCAATTCTAAGTCAACTACATTTTGGAGTCTGGGTAGGTTAGCAGACTGAAGCTTTAATTTTATGTCATTTGAGGGGGCGCCGAAGCAGATCGAACCATATCTGTTCAGATTGAACTGTAGATTCCATTAAGACGAACAGACAGTTACTTTATCTAATTCACTCTGCATGACATTCTGGAAGTACCCCAGGTCATCACACTGGAATGCCTAAGCTACTTTTGGGTCATCTGCAAAGATGAATGGTTTCCCACGTGAGAAGCAAGCATGTGGTGAGAGCTGGCTCCTAGCCAGAGTTGGTAGACAATTATTGGCGTCAATGTTTATGTCCCCAATATTGGTGGTGGTGGCTTTGCGTAGGCGGATACAGTTAGCATATAGATGACCTGACACAGCCACAAAGAGATGCAAGGTTAACTTTCTGTGAGAAACAACCAATCAAGAGACTGCATTTTCTGCTAACAATAATCTACAATAATGTACATTAAAATCTATAAATATGTGTCGATTTTCCTTAATAAACGATCTGTTGCCTGGCTCTTGTCTTCTATTGTTACAAGCACATGTGTCGTTGATATACGGTGTAAATAGGAGGGGTCCAATGACGTCACCTTGAACCACACCAGAAGTGATTAGGCTAGGTTTGGAAGTTACAATCCCAAGTTTAACTATTTGGGACCTATTGTTATGGAATGATTTAAGCCATCCTAATAGCGGGTCACGCATTACTAAGGAGTTCAGCTTATGGATTAGCAGTCAATGGTCGACACGCTCAATTGCCTTAGAAATCTCAAAGTAGATGACAAGTATTAGTTGTCGTCTGTCACGACTGCCGGTCACAAAATTAAGGAAGTCCGGGTGGCATGTTAAAGAACATCTGGATTTTAGGGATCCATGTTGGTTCTGACCTACAATATTGAAACTAAGCCTACGCTTGAATATGTTATCGTTAACTCTCCATAATTCTAGATACTATAGGTGGGATAATGATCGGCCTGCAGTTGCTGACTGCCGTTTTCGAGCCACATTTGTGTTTAGGCATAGTAAATGTTGTTTTCCATATATCCGGGTAAGTTTGGGCTTCTGTAGGCATTGTAAAGATTTTAAACGGTATTAAAGGAATGTCCGAGCCACTATATTTACAAATAAAGGACGGTGATATGCCGTCAGTGTGAACACATTTAGAGCTTTTGAGGGTTCTCATAGTTTGGCCAGTGTTAGCATAAGTGAGCTCAACGGTACTAATTTGTTTTGATGTGGGTAAAGATAGAAGTTGCGCCATATCATTTGGGTGTATACAGGTAATAGGACTGTAGGCTTCAGGTAGTTAGCCTCAAATTCTCTTTCGAATAATCCAACGCCGTTATTGCGTCTTGGCCACTAGAATACTCTCTACTAACGACGGATGGGCACTGAATATTAGTGAAAGCTGTCATCAAGATCACAAAATATTTCATCACCATAGTAACACTAACCGTTTCTCAAAACAGCACTCATTGGACGAAAAGAGGAAACGTTCAAATCCAAAGAATAACAGTAGGGAGTGACGCAAACAGAGGCTCTCGTGGAAGGCGACAGACCATACAGCACATCAAGTCACAACAAATCAGCGCACTACTACAGCTGAAGGGGATAAGAGAACAATGCAGAAATAGCCGGACACAAAACTGTGTATCAACCACAAGTGTATGCACCGATTCACGGCTTCGAGGAATAGCGCAAGCGAAGAGTAGTCGCACACTGCAGTGGCAACCTTTCGTGTAAGCTGAAGATATTCGATCATTGTTTACTGCGATTAATAGCAAATATAACTGTCATCTCCATCTCCCTTCTCCTCATTCTATCCTCATATTGCCTACTTAGTTTTCGGGGGTGACAAAAAAGGACGTAATTAACAGGCGACTTACAACGTCACTCAAAACAAACTTGCAAATCTCACTAGCATCAAGTGTTAAATGACTACCAAAAGGTTACAGCCTTTTTCTCGTAACGTATCTTTCGTAGCACTTGTGGGTCATTATCTTCACAATAACTGTCAGATGCTTTGAAAGCGCCGATACACTTAGGAAACTGGTGGAATCACGGCTAATTGTAGAAGGTTCCACCTCACGTCTCAACAATTCATAGGATAGTGCCTTCATCTAATGCGTGTCTCATCTGGATTAATTCTTCAAATTCATAAATGACAAATGGCCTGAAATTATCGGTTACTGATTATAGGCAGTAGTGGTAGTACTTTCTTATATATTTAATTGCACACTTACTGCTGTGGTGAGTCATGTGAATTCAATATTGCTACAGACATCATTATCGGCAAATTGATTCACGTTTTACTCAGGCACACTTACGTATCCATAAATAGTCTATCATCCTGGTCACTCGTTACGCATCCTTTGAATAACGCGCCATTAATTTAATTTTGAATTGTGCAGACACTCAGAATCAGAAAATGTAAACTGTTCCTACCCCTATACAGGGATTTTTCAATATTTTGTAGTCATTTTGTCTTGCTCACATCGCTCTGTTTTAAAAACCCCTGCAACCATCATTAACCGTAAGTACGATTACTCTATTTTGTGATTTGACAAATTTGTGGTGCCGGTAAGCTGGTGTCACTCCTGTATAAACGAATGAGACTATGATATTGTTATCACCATAACCGGGGGCATATTATCTCATGGTTGTTATCCCCCAATTTAACTCCCTTTTACCCAGCTATTGGTTGACTTGTACAGCTGAACCGTCCTGCTATGAGTCCATGCAGTTACTCTGATAACAAGAGATGTTTATCCACATGAGTTATTACTCATTCCTAGACAGTTTCTCACTTTAAAGGCAAGAATCATCACTTCATCATTTCATTTCAAGGCGGCCTGAAATAATGAAAATCTCCAGAAGAGTTAAGTATATCACTGCGAACTGGATGAGTAGCAGTTTAGACTAAAGTTTTTAAGCCTGAGTGTCTTATCTGGTTTCACTTTAGAGAGAAGTTCCAGAGGTACTCCCCTGTCAGCAATGATTTGCGGCATTTCATGACCGAACTAAGTCCCTGCATGTTGTTTTTCGAAAAGGAAGCATCGATGAAGTGTCCAGAAAGGTTTCCGAGCTTCGCATTAGCTGCGTTGACCACATCGCCTACATTGCTTATCAACACCGGAATAACACTGTTCGTTTAAGACTAAATTTTCACGTATCAGCACAGTCTGTCAGGAAAATTTGAGCATGTCCGCATTATTTGTCTTGCATATTCTATGTGAATTTTGAAGATCATATATTTTCAAAGGTTCGGGATCTCAAGTAGGCCTACCCGAAAATTTCCCTTTTCTCATCATTGCCGTAGCTCTTTTTTAGTAACTCCCTTATTTCACTATTTACCATAGGAGTATACGAAATTCACTTCATGGATTAATGTGGTGCAAACTGATGAATTCCCTGATTCTAATCCAGCTTTAGCGACTGTGCCATCTGCGTTAACGGAATGGTCAGTTAAGGACTCTCCACTTCAAGCATGAAATTATTGACTACTGCAACTACGACAAAAAGAATTAAGCTACAACACTGAAGATGCTTCAAAAACTTATTTCTTCGCTACCCTTGAATCAACGCTCAAACCATCACATCTAAAACTAGGAAGCACAAGAAGAGATACGCCATACAATCGTACCAATGGTCAAACACAAAAAACAATAAGCACAGCTGAACTCTCAAGAATTCAAAGCTCTCAAAAAGCTTAAAAATAGGAAGGACATTTTAACTCTACTAACTGACAAAGGATGAACCACAATAGTCATGGACGAAGAAGAATACACAAAGAAATCTGAAAAACTTCTTAAAGATGAGGATGCATATAAACAACCCATAACAAATCTCACACGAATATTAGAATACCACACCCATAGAACCTTAAACAAGCACACCAAAGCAGACCAGATCACGAAACAAGACCAATGATGAATAAAATCCACTGGACCATTTTCACCTCGATTCTACCTCAGACCCAAAATGCGCAAACCAAATGACCCGTTACGACCAATTTATCAATCACAGGAACCCCAACATACAACTCATCAAAAGAACTATTCAGAAAATTGAAACACCAGACGTATTTTGCGATTGCTCCATCAAATCTGGTATCCAATTTCCGGAGGAAATCAGAGGCATTCAAATAGATGACCAAGAAATAATGTATCCTTTGTCGTCACAGCATTATACACCTCAATTAAGCAGAAACAAGCAAAAGAGACCATGGAGCAGTTACTCGTTAACAACGAACACCTCCCACAACAATCAGAAATGCAACGCACAAGTTGGATGAAATGCATAAAGCTATGCCTGGCAACGTACTTCCAATTCAACGGTCAAATATATGAACAACCTGAAAGAACATGCATGGGATCGCCAATATCAGGTTTGATTGCAGAAGCGGTGATACAAAAACTCAAAAACATAATCCTATCAAAGATCAAACCAAAAATTTGGATAAATTACGTAGATGATACATTTGTAATAATCTAAAGAAACGAGTTGGATAAACGTCACAACTTAATAAACAGCATTTTCAACTACATCAAATTCACAACAGAAGAGGAATCCAAGAACAGAATCCTATGTTGGACTCTTAGTCAAGCGGACAAGCACAGGAGAATTAGAAACTCAAGTTTATAGGAAATCAACTCACACAAACCAAAAGATCAATTACAACGGCAACAATCCAAAAACACAAAAGGATTTAAATGCACACACTATTGAAGAGGGCCAGGACTCATCGCAGCACTATCACCCTAAGGAAAATGGTAGAAATATATCTCATGGACGTCTTTCAAAAGAATGGATATCCACTGAATTTCATCAAAAGATATATACCACCAAGCCAACCTATCATTCCGAAAGCCCCCAGAGAAAGAACAAAGAAAATCGCCCAACCATATATAAATGATATCTCAGAAATCACTGCAAGACTCTTCAAACATTTAGAAATTGATGTCGCACACAAACCAACATCACTTCACTCAACCAAAAGACTCGGTAACGAAAGAAGATAAAACCAACATCACCTACAAAATAAATTGTAACAACTGCGAAAAACTATACATTGACCAAATTGGACGTCCTCTTTGTCTTCGCATCCATGAACATTTACTAGCCGTCAAAAGAAATGGCATCCACTCTCTCATATCACTACATATAGACAACCACGGACATCAGTTTAACTAGGACAACGTTCAAATGTAAGACAGGGAAAACACCGAGAATGCCAGAGAATTTTTAGAAACCCGGTATTCCAGTGAATCGTCAATCAGTAGACCAATCGTGATAGACAAAATTTACCAATCGATAAGAAGGAAATCTCACACACAAAGGGTCAAACTTCCGGTCAAGGAAACAATCAGTCCCAACACCAGTAGCCAAGAGGGTGCGAAAATACACGAAAACAACCAATCACGTTGAAGGTCACCAGGAGAGATGACCAATAAACTCACGGAGAAATCTAAAAGCTCACTTCAAATTGAAGTGTGCGCTGAAGATGTTACCCAGTAGGGTAATGGGCAAAGTTTCAACAATAGCGTCCCTAGAGATGCGGACACACGTGTGTTCTTGAGCCAACCAATCATGAAAACGAGGGATTTTTGCATGAAAAATGTCGTATATTTACAAGAAAGTGCATGAAAACACATTTAACAGGGTATCTTTCTCTGACATGACTTAAAAATACGTCCCAACAATAATGAAAAGTATCAGTTGCCAAGTTGAACTAGTGTCTGTACATGTATTCACCATGATGACTAAAGATGAGCTGCTTCTGCGAATCGTTATCTCTCTTCTCCTGTTGTGTAGTCTTCCCTAAAAGCCTTCGGTTGAATTACTATGGTTTCCAGTAGGGGGATCGACGACTGCTTATCAGGAAAATGTGGACAATAAGACAAACTAAAATAAATGACATCACCTCTAAATCTATCCCTAATCGTAACCCTAACCTTTATCCTGACGCTAACCCTGAACTTAACACTAACCTTAACCTAATTCCTAACCTCACTTACAACCCTTATGCTAACAGTAAACCTAACCCTAATTACGACTCTGATCCTAAGCCTCACCCCAATACTTACCTTAACACTAACCCTAACGAGCTACTAAATCATTGTCCAAACAGTACTTAAAAACGCGATCTGGGTGAAATTCGCTCCCCAGTTGGTGAATAGCGTTGACATTTCAGCTATAATAATGACAGGTACCGTAAGCCAACGACTAGCATGCGTTTAAGGTCACTGGAGCGTCCACCCTCCTGGAACGCTATTGTTGAACTTCGCCGGGCAATGAAAGCTTCACAAATAAATCACCCAGCTCAGAGAACACAAATACTTCAAAATTAGGATTCATGTATTATCACGACATACAAACAGAAACCTACTTTATAGTTTTAAATACGAATTATCTCTCGATCGATTGTTAATAGCTGTTTGAGCTAAAGAAAATTACACACTAATCTTTTAGACTGTACAACGTTTAATGTTTATACACAATGTGTATATAAATGAGTATTGTATTTATGTAAATTTTATTAGTTTTTATTGGTTTTTCTACTCATTACTGAACAGAAAAGACCACAACCATGGACTTTACAAATAATCATGTGAGTATATTAAAATCAATAAAACTGAAAATAACTTTTAAGATATTTAGAATTTTGGACGACTGAAATGTTGTTCTGGTTTGATTTTCTAAACGTCCTCTGATCATGGGGAATAATTATATTAGGATTCGACGACTTATACTTGTGGCAGCATACATGGTTATTATGCGTACTCTTCGACATCATTCATCTCTTAATGTGGAATCAAGAGGCTTCGATGGAGCACTAACTGCTATCGAGATCTTATCAGGTAATATCGTGTTATTCTTGTTATTGTGTTTATTTGACAACTTACCTTTCCCACTCACCATGTGGCGTTAGATTCCATCACTGTACTCTTACAGCAAATAATAGCTCTACTGAGTCTTCGACACTTCCTTACATTCTTTAAAGGGGATTTTTCGGATATCAGATCCCGTTCTGAAATACTACCATATGACTGCTCAGAATTCCTTAACGACAGTGATATGCCGGGTAAATATTTCTGATTTCCTTCTCTTTTAGGATGTTGTCACTGTTGGGTCATACTTAAGATAAACCTCAAATTACGTCGCTTACTAAATACTTCACCGCTTACTAACCTTATCAGCACTCTACCTACCGTGTAAGTACTGACTAACGAAATCAAAGTAACAAGACTTGAGACTGGAAGTGTGTCCTGAAGAGAGTTGTATTTTACATAAATGAAATATCAATTTTAATAAATAAGGGTGTTATACAACTTATCTGATGCCTTGGCTGGGTAGTAAGCTCGAAGAGTGCACTGAATAGTAGCACAATAAGGGGGCGAACCACATGTGTACAGTCACGTTGGAAAACAGAAGATGGCGTGGCGCCACAGGTAGGTGAATGCGTTAAAACAAAAATTCAAAGGTTCAGGGTACACTACAATGTCTTCAGATTTACTGGAGATTATGCACATTTATGGAGGTGATGGCTTACTGAATTTCCAGACTATCGAGTGTTAATCTGGTACAAATCATGTCAGAAGTAGCCGGTGTTTTAGTTTCTCACAAACAAAATCATTTTGTAATTCCCCTACATCTTGCATAGAAAATTTGCTACTGGCTTTTCTATAAACTTGCAAAAAAATTCACTTGAAAGTTAGTTGTCAGAAGATACCCATATCTATCACCTTCCTGACTCCACAATGAATCGAGTTCACAAATGTCATATTGGAATCTCTATGTACTATGCTGAAAGTTGAAGCAACTAGCACTCATCATTGTTGTTAAATAATTAGATGTAGTAAATGCTAGTTTAATGAAGTCGTTGTCCCCAATGATTGATAACCACCCCGCTAAGTTTCTAACAGAGGCTATCCAGTACTGCTTCCTGAGACTCTATTGCCTACATGTTTCTGTCGGCTTGTAATGAGTGCCATAAAAAAGTAATCATTTCATGTGTCCATTCTTTAGTGGTGCTGGAATTTTATCAGTTCAAAGTGAGAAGAGCTCTGTTACACTAGCGCCTTTCGGTGTGCAGTAATTTCATCAGATGACAATTTACAGATGGCTGATTATCCGCAGCTGTATTGGATCATTGAAAATTGCTCAGTGTTAGCTAAACATTCTAGACAAAGCTTTACCATATCATCAGGACATAATCCAACGTACTGTAAATTTATACTGTTTTAAAGTAGCTGTATGTAAATTAACTTTCCATTCTGAATTCCTAACTGTCTTTATAGTAAAAGTCATCTGATTCCCATTATTCACTTCAGGTCTACCTACTGTTTTGGCTATATACGTTTATATATTTATAAATAAACCAAAGTTTCTTCTCAAGTTTCCTTTCCTTTCCTGTTTTCTTCAGGGACTGAAATAAATTTAGAGAATCTTAGATGAAACAGAAAATAATTGACACATCGTGAATTCTTTCTTCATATAATGGTAAGTATGGTCACAATGGACAATCTGAAATCACCCAACCTCTACTTTCACAATTTGTCAACTCTCGTATCTTACCTATTCTACTTTACTGCTCCCCGTTAGTCTTTCCTGGGCTACTGAAAAAAGACTATACCATCCTGAGAAGGATGTTGAAGGTAGTTAGTAGGACTAGTGGTGTAAATCTCAGTCAGCTCGTCACTACATTAGTTGATAGGCATCTGAATACATGCGAAAAATGGTCTAAAACCATACTCTTCGACCCCCAACAACCCCTCTATTCCCAACTCTCGCCTTGTATCTCATCAGGTAGAACCAGAAATCAGTATAAAATAATCTATGCTGGTACAACTAAGTACAGGAACTCAACGATACCATACTTGGCCCGTGTTCTAAGCGACAGAGACAATTTTAAGCGCGAAACCTGTGACTTGCTTTGTTGTTAATAACATAATTTTAGGCTCTTTTAATTATCTCTTATTTTGCATTCCATAGTGAACTCCTACTCAAACATACTTAGCTACCTAAATTATTATCATTGGCTTACTTTTGTACTTCACTGTATTCCTTCTTTTGTGTATCTACTGGTTTCGACTATATTAGCACTATGAGTAGTACAAAATTTTCCTGTCATTAGCCATCATGTAATTATTAGTTTTGTGGTCGTTTTTTCTTATTTTGTATTTTATTTCGGCAATATTAACTGACAATCATTGGTTGTGAACGCCATTATCACCACCTTAAAATTTCGTATTATGCAGGATTACTCACACTAACAATACAAACACTGCATTAGACCTGACCATAAAAAACAAAACAACAAACCTTGAAATGTTATTTTGTGATTGTTTAGAGTTGTTTCAACTTAATTAACAGATCATCTTGGCGATAAACATTCTTAAATATCATTTCATAACTTCTTGTATGACTATAGCTTTACTGTCACCATGCACAGTCATATCATAGCTTCCACTACCCAATACTGAGTTATTATTATATGATGTTTATTTTCCTTTCTACTTCTTGGTATTTTTTCGCATTTTTTAAAAACTTATTTTGTTTTTTCCTGTCTTTTTTTGCTGTTGGTGTCTTTATATTTGTTTTTTTTGAAATATTCCTTTTAAATGTTTGATAAAATTAGATGCAAATATTGTAGATATGTGCTAAAAATTCCACACTGTACCACTAGTCCTGTTTCTGGAATAAAGCAAATTATTATTGTGTTGTAGTTTTGTGGTTTTCCGGCCTACAGTTAAATAGACGAATGACTTTGTGATCTTCTATTTTTATAGTAGTTGTTAACGCGACCTACTGATGGCTGTTTAAATGAAAGGAGGCTGGAAAATATATTTCGACAAATAACAACAAGATAAGAGAAGCAGTAATTCAAGTGATGATCAGAGTAGAGCATTAAAATACTTGTGTAAGAATTCTTTCATTTCGTTTGTTGGGGATTATATTTTACAATGAGAAGTTTTATTGTTTAACAAGACATTTCAACGTATGCAAAAACAGCAAGTTTTAGTATCTGGCTTTAAGAAAGAAGGAAAAAGATTTCGAATTATCAGGTATTCTAAATTGACTTTTCAGTGAGATCATACAAAACTCTAAATTTTTACAAAATCTAAACGGAAGTGGGTTTCGTAAAGGTGGGGATATTTCAGATGTTCGCCTACAATAGATTCTAGCTTGAACATATCAAGATGTTTCTTTGAATAATTCATTTCACAGTCATTAGTAGATTCCTCTATAGTAAGTAATAATTCCATAGCTAATACGATGATTACATGAGTAAGGCCATACATAGCAAAGAAAACGAATAGTTGGAAAGAAAAGTTTTATGGTACATAATTTACAAAAAATAATTCATTTTCACGACATTTTTTGAGTTGTGGGAATCTTTTCATGACAAAATGTTGAACTACTGAATTCTTAGTAAGTAGAACAAGAATTTATATAATAAAATAAACACGGTTGTTATCCTGTTGATGGTCATTTACCACCCATCCACCAGTTTCCATTATATACCATATGTCTTTGTATGCGAACTAACCACTCGTGAACATCTGAACCTTGAAAATGTGCAATCTGTTTACGATTATCCTCAGTCAAATATTGCAGGATAAGTTGATCTGTAACAGCAAATAAAATTATATAATTCTATATTAAGTTGTTTGTTGGATATATAAAGCACAGTGAGACAGCATCGTCTATTGCTCTACGTTTTGTAGAAATCTATCAGTGTTCATAATCATGTCATCAATTGTAACTACACAACTTCGAAACTTGCTTTTTATATTTCTTTTCTGATTCATACGGATAATAGTATTTTCCAGATGTCCCGGATGGGTTTGGAGTTATTCCCAATGCACGTGTTGTCAGTTTATCCGGTTAACAAAGCTTCACCTATTGATCCCTGCCTCCAGTCCTTTCATATTAGATTTCAATACTGTCGTCTTATACCATTTTACTGTAGGGTTGTGTGTAACTGCATAAAAGGTTATAGATGGGCTTTTTTATGTTAATTCTTTCATTTATTATGGTGAACAAATCTAGATTTCTCTAGGTTTTTGTGCTCCCCTAAGATAAGTAACCCCGACCTTCTAGTATGACCTCACAATCATTACAGCGTATTCGATAAACTAGACCATTTTGTTTACTGGGCTGCTGAGGTTATTTTAGCCGACATAATTTGTTTCTAAGTGAATCGGAGGGTCTGAAAGTCGTTTTTATTCCTGACATGGTAAAAATTCTAAGTGTGGTTTCAGATGATACCCCTTAATATTCAAGATCTACTGATTTTTTAAATTCATTATTCTTGGTGTTATCACCTTTCTGTACATGTCTCGCATTCATCTTGTCCTTATTATTATTTCTAGTTTTATTCTTGCAGTTTCTTACATAACTTTGATTCAGAGTTACTAAAGGTAACGGTCGAAGCGTACTTTTGGCTAATCACAAGAATCACCAACTATGTGTACAAAAACTACAGACTTTGAACGTTGGCTGTCTGGAGTAACTGTTCTACTACATCTTGAGTTTGTTTCACGTACTCACTTACGTGTCCACCTTTCCTCCATACTGAAGATCAGATGAACAGAAAGCAGTAGAGATAAAGAAATCTAACGAACAGACAAAGAACCTTTCACCTAACAAATATACAAGAACAAAAATGGAGGTGGACCAGAGACATACTAAGGAAACCGCTGAGTGACATTACGTGCCAGGCAGTCGAACGGGTGGAACCCCAATGGGAAATGTCAAAATCGGCCTCCGAGAATGATGGATAAGATCGTATAAGGGGGGAAATGAAAGCTTATGGGCAATTGTAGAGTCAGCTGATAGGGACTGCAGAGAACAAAGCGCAATGTAGACGTACTGTTGAAGCCCTATTTTCCGCTAAGAACCAAAGGGGAATAGTCATATTATGATGACACCTGACGTTGTTCAGCTTGTAATAAATTATATTATAATTCACTGTCTAAATGATATTTCGTTTCCTAATTCAAACAAAATTGACAAATAAATACAGAGAGGGAAAGTAACCAGTTAGTTATTCGAAGACAGCAGTTACAGAAATGGCCGCTATACAAGTGCATATTGGCTGAGTTCTTCCTTTAATTTTTCAGACTGTCGAATGGTTGATGCAGAGTGAGCATAAATGTTTCTCATCACTAGTAAATGATAATTCTGATTGATATTCATATGAACTGTGATCAGGATTTGACCGAAGAGTTGCAAAATAATTGAGCGTCGAGTGAGAAGTAGACATTTGTAAAAAATTATATTTGTAAAATTTCAGCGAAATTGAAATGATTAATTCCAACGTTTCGTTCGGCAATCTGGTCCCAACTTCTTTTTCAGGGAAATTAATCGAAATTAATATAACAGAGGTTTATATATAAGAGGAACATCTCTTTTGGTTTTTCGAAACTTTATCCAATCATGAGTCATTAAACAGGTATCAACAGGTATAATAAACCAAACTGTGATCAGAATTTGACCTCAGACTTTCAAAATTAGTCTACTTTTGTTAAAATATATATGTATATGCAGTAAACAATAGTGTGTATGGGTGAACAGTCATAAAAAATTTGTTGTTCTCATCATAAGAGGACGTAGACAATCGAGAATTTGACCAAGTGTGACTAGTTGTTGATACATATCCAATTGTATTTATTAGTCAGGATTTGCCATGCATCAGCTAACATCACACCTTCACGTCTGTTCAAACTGTTGGGATTCACCCATATATGTAGACCTTCTGCAGTCAGTTATTCTTTATATGAACCAAAACCTTTTTGTAGAGATTTTGAAAGTCTGAGTTCAAATTTTGATCACAGTTCATACAATTTTGGTTTATTATACCTGCTGATACCTGTTTCATGACTCATGATCGGACAAAGTTTCAAAAAACCAAGAGATGTTCCTTTTATGTATAAACCTCTGTTATGTTAATTTCGATTAGTTTCCCTGAAGAAGTTCGGACCAGATTGCCGAACGAAACGTTGAAATTAAACATTTCGATTTCGCTGAGATTTGACAAATACAATTTTAAAGAAGTAAAACATAACTAAATAAAAATGATAGATGCTGGTGAAATCAATAACCTCTGCAGAAGGAAAGATGATTTAATTCCTCCTGATTTGGTTAGACTGTACACACTAAAAGAATATATATATATATATTAATTACCTGAAGCATACGGAGGAATGTTAATATAGGATATTTTTGTATTATATATAGGATCTTTAATCACATTGAAATAACCATTAGAATTTTTTTGTGCAATCAATAATAAATCAGGAAATAGTAACAGTTCAACTTTTTTCCATCCACACGTGTCTAAAAGATTTAACCAACCATGATGTTCTAAATATCCAGTTGATTGATTTGAATAATAATATTGATTAATTCCTGGAAATGTTGTTGTCGCTGTCATCATCATTGTCATTAACATCTGTTGCTGTTGTTGCGGATGATGATGATGTTGGTGAAGGAGATGGTGATGATGATGGTGAGGAGTAGGATATCCTGATTGTTCTCCTGTATTGACATTATAAAGGTTTGTATTACCAGGTAGATTTTCATTTTGTGGAAGAAAATGTTGAATCTGATGAAATTCTGATTTATCCATAGTGTCAGTGTGTTGATTGTGTTGTAAGAAACATTTGGGATCAGTTAAATGCTCACGGTTTTGAATTGACTGTCCAACACTTTTGTGTTCATTTTGTGCCTGTAACAATGATGCAAGGAATAAAGTTATGTATATATATATATACATATATTTCAAACGCTAAATGAATGCTCTGCATATTGAATTAAAAAAGTAATGATATGACTTGACAGTTCAGCATTTTGTGAATAACTAACGTTAAAAACAATTATATATGTCCAAACCAAGTTCACTTTTAACGGTTTGAAAAAATTTGGGCATTGGGTATATGATATTCTTACGAGTTGATCACGAACTGATATCAGTTAGAGAACCATCGAAAACCAGGGAGTACTGGACAGCTGCTGTTTCATCCTAGTTTGGGAATCATCGGCAGTACGCAACTACTGCCAGGGTTAGAACCCAGGACCTTCCGGCTACAAGGCAAGCTCGTATACCATTCAGCCACTGGGACCCGATTCAACGGCTCATGAATTCTAACTTCTACCAATTCGTGATTTAGTGCGACCCCAACCATTGTCGTTGGTGGGACATCCATCCACACACGTGACAACTAATTGGACCTCACTGGTCACGACTTCTCACTAGAACTCCAGGAGACTCCATACTGTAGCAAGTCGCTAGCGAGCATCAGATTAATTTTCTAAAGTTTGATTTGTAAGGGTTTGTTATGTTTTCAGTCCGTGATCAACTCGTAAAAACATAACAAACCCTTACAAACCAAACTTTAGAAAATATATGATATTCATTATAATAAAGGTTTTTGTATTTCCCAATGAATGAAAAACAAAACGATATTGTTTTACTGATCTTTCGCTATTTAATGCTAATAGCTTTATCAAAGTATTATTAAACCGGAATTTACAAAATCTCAGCATATATATAACAAACAGTTAGGGGGTGAGAAAATAGACTTAGGGCAGACAACGGGACAGACGAACGATGATCAAGTTGGTAAACTTTATTTTGATATCATAACAGACGTACTATTACCTTTGTTATTTGGTTTAGTGATCTTCATTGCTATTTTTACTTTCAATATGTCCCTTTAACTTGACCTAAGTCTATTTTCTCATCCCCTAACTGTTTGTTATATATATGCTGAGTGGATTTTGTAAATTCCGGTTTAATAATACTTTGATAAAGCTATTAGCATTAAATAGCGAAACGTCAGTAAAAACAATATCGTTTTGTTTTTCATTCATTGGGAAATACAAAATCCTTTATTATAATTAAAAACAATTAGTCCCCTTGTGGTGAGAGCTGCCTTCAAGACTTTAAAATTGTAGACAACAATCGACGTCTATGTTTACGTCCCGAATAGGAGTCATGAGAACAAAACAAGAAGAAAGCCCAACCATGAGGAACTCAACAACCAATCACAGCATGTGCAAATGCTATTCGCAGATATATGGCTTAGCTTTCTAAGAAACGGTCACAAAGAGATGATAGAATAATCTTCAGCAAGAAAACAACCAATCAGAAGACGTTACTTCTCTGCTAACAGTAACGAATAATAATGTACATAAAAATCTCAATAAACGATCTGTTGCCTGGCTCTTGTCTTCTGTCGTTACACCCATAATAAATTTCGATAGCATTATTAGAAGGCGAAGACTATATGAAAAAATCATGTTATGAATTTGCACTGTGGGCGTGTCGAATAATCCGATCACACACTTTTATTTGTCAAATCAATTAAAATGAGCAAAGTGACTAGGGATTTAAGAAATTTCAAGGATGATAATTAACACTACTTTCGGTAATACAGTCATATAAGGACTAACAAGGTAGATTAGGAGTACTAATAAATTAAGAACACAATATTCAGCGAAGAGACTCTTTTCAACGACGAATTTATTATCAAGCTGTACATTCGTATACGTATATACGGTTTTTAAGAAATTATATCCGGTGAGGGAATTAGATCAAAAGTGTGAACACATGAAATAATAATAGTAGTATGAAATGCAATTAAAATATTTGTGATTATAATCATGGTTAAATGTCAAGTAGCAAAACAGTTGATGTCATGCAGAGAACAATTCGTATGATGTATAGATGTTGGAAAGGGGTTTATAATAATAGGGTTCGTAGACCAATATAGAAGTCTGTAACGAAGAAAACGTGGCAAGTTAGCATGCATTCGGCAGATGATCTTAAAATCATGGTCAGTGTCGGCAGAGTGACAGAAGTCGATCAGGTGTTCTAGAATAGAGCTTCGCACTTACTTCCTTTCTCCCCTGTAAAACCATGCTGGAATATGTTCTCGTATCCATGTGGAAAGCATCCTCTGGCTACGGCCAATACACCTTGTTCCACAAGAGGAGTGTGTGAACTGATAGATGCATATGGAGGCGGCCGGACGGGGAAGCTTATCTTCTACAGAGATGGAGAACAACTTGAAGCTGGTGAACGTCATTTGTGATTTTGCTGCGAAGAATGTCTTACTGAATGCTTTAGAGAGACGGTTTTTGAGCACATCTGAAGCTTGATCACCTTTGAATTTCAAGGTCATGAATAAGGTTTTCTTTGGAACTGAGTCGGTGACCAGTTTAGACTGCTAATATTTCGTGTTACTGTCAGTAAGTCGGTTCGGGTAACCATTTTCTGCGAGCATGGCCTTTAAGAATTCATGTTCTGAGTCAATGCAATCAGAACTACACATGTTTCTAATCCTAAGGCAGAGCGAATGAATTAGGTTCCTTTTCCTGGAGATAGACACCCAACTATAGAAATTAGTTAGTTGTTCTTTCCATGTACGTTTCCGGTCGATAGAAACGTACAGCTTGATAAAACATTCGTTGAAAAGAGTCTCTTCGCTGAATATCGTGTTCTTAATGTTACAGCGGCATACACGAAGTGGATAGTGTGCAATATGCATTTGTCGAGGTTTCACGGTTCATTTGTTTTCTGACTATTTGAGTATATGTTCTCCCAAAGTCACTTACAAAGTGCGATTACGTCTCCTTATATATATGTGACCACACACATATACACTGGTAAATATTATGGAGTGTGACGCAATCACTTGCGGAATCTTGAGGCTTGCAGTAGAGCATATTTTTTGCTTTTTCAATAACTATAAGTTGGGCTGGATAGTAAATTTTACCTATAACTGAGTTTAGTCTCTGTATTAAAATCCTGCTATTGACCTCATCACTGTAAGGTAATCTGATGAAGACATTTTTCTTAGGGACAGAATACACTGTAGGTTTCGAAACTAACTGACTTCTTCACCGGTTTAAAAATTTCAAAGGATATCCATTTTCAACAAGTATATCCGTCAGTATTTTGTTTTCAGTATCTATAACACTAGCTGTAGAAAAATATGCTGAATTCTCTTAAACAAACACTCAACCAAGCTTCGCCTACATTTTAATGGACAAAAACTGTGAAAATTTAAATACTGTCCTATCCGAGTAGGCTTTCTATATACCGCCTGCTTTTTGGAGGCATTATCTCGGGGACTCAAAATTACGAGTAGGAATGTAACTTTGTCCATTCCAAAACACGTAATTGATGTGAATCACAGGATTGTTAGTGTGTCGGTGGCATAGCGGTTAGGACGCTCGCCGACCATGCACATGGTCCGGGGTTCGAACCCCGGCCGATGCACTCCTTTACCTCGCTGAGCCAGAAATAATGCTGGTCAACAGGAAAGGTTGGGCACGAGGCTAGCAACCCCATCCTGTAAAATAAACACTGCTACAGAAACTTCAAGCCACTAGCTCGAAACCCAATGTTCCACTGGAGAACGTGAAGGATAAAAAAACAAAATTGTTATGGAAACATCTTTCGAGATTATTTATAGAAACGGTCAGGAGTGCTTACTGAAATACACAGAGGCGGCAGCTGCCAGTAAAACTGATCTACCTTTTGTAAGTGAAAATGTTTACTGCCGCTCTTAACCTACCTTGGTAATCTTTGTAGTATTATGATACCTAAAGTAGTGTTATTTATTCTTAGCCTTCAGATTCTTAAATCATTTACCATTTTATATAGTTGGTTTGTAAGGACTAGATTTCTTTTTACGAGTTTAACCACGGACTGATATCAGTTAGAGAACCATTGAAAACCAACACTCGGGTACTCGACAGCTGTTTCATCCTAGTTTGGGAATCATCGTCAGTGCGCACCCACTGCCAGGGTTCGAAACCAGGACCTTCAGGTTACAAGGCAAGCTAGCTCGTATACCATTCAGCCACTGGGACCCGATTAAATGGCTCATGAATTGATTTGACAAGTAAGTGTGTGATCAGATTGTTCGAAATGTATTCACCAAATTCACCACATGATTTTTCAGAGAAACTTAGTCTTCGAATAACTTTATCCCAATAACTGACGATTTTAACACTTGCGTTTTTGACGAATAAAAACAACAACAACTTTAGAATGCTTAAAATAAGACAGTAATGAATAACAACTAACAGTAATCGTGATGTGGTATCTTTAAGTAAATCGCTTGTATGACAAAATGTGGGATCGAGGTGTTAAAACTGTCAACCTATTTGGCGAACATTTCAGCATCCTTTCACTGTGAGAATTAGATAACAAAATTTTTTACAACTTAAACAAATTTAATTGGTGGATGGTGACTAGCAGTGGAATCCAGGACAACGTGCATTTCGTCCTATTTGGGACTCGTCACTGAATGTACCTACATTCTCCAATGAGTGATGATTTTCCCGCCGAGTCTCGAACCCAGTGCCCATAGTTTCAAACGCAGGTATATCCAGTGACGAGTCCCAAATAGGACGAAATGCGCGTTATCCTGGATTCCACTGCTAGTCACCCTCCATCAATTAAATTCCGATTACATGCTCAGACATCGTCGAAGCATCCTCACAAGAAGCCGACATGTCAAGCTGAGACCAAGCACTTCGGTCCAGTCGATCGATGGGAAAATCTAAAATTTAACTTGCACAAATGATTGTTATCATAACCATTTTTGTAAGATTCAACCATCATAGCCTTCTAGTTAGCAATGTAGTGAAATTCAGGTAGCAGCTTTGCTCCTAGAGTTCTACAGATTACAGCTAGAGTTCGTCACAAATGGAAAATGACTAGAAGAATATCTGAAACGAAGCATAAAAAGTAGCTGTTCGTTCTGTTGAGCATTGTGAAATATCATCACTCTGCTAAATAAGTTTTACAACAGACATACTGGTTCAGTAACAGCAGAAATTAAAGCAATTTAGTACGATTATCCTGCCCTTGGATTTCGAGTGAAATGTAAGACGTCAGCAGCACATCTCCACTTCATACAGTTCTCTGCTGTTTATTCCACATGGCTCCTCGGTTGCCTTCATTTCTTTCTCAATTTATTTCCTCCATGTCACACTAAGAACCACACCCAGCTCATCGTTTCCCATTTAGGTCCCACTCAAGAGCCTGCCTGTTTTGTGATGTCACTCAACAGTCTTCTTAGCGTGTGCCTAACCCACCTCGATTTCCTTCTGTAGAACTGTTGCGCATTAGGCTCTTGACTGCCGAACCCCTTTTGCTTCACCTTTCTAGCTGGCCATCTGATTGTCAATATCGAGCGAATGGCACAGAGTAACCTTGCTTTCCCTATCCAGCCGCGTCTTTGATAGTGTCATCTGCGACGCCTGTAGTTGGAACGATATTGTCTGGGTCAAGTAAGTGAAACAGAAAGCTTCCTTTAGATTTCACCCGCTGATCGTAGTAGGTGTTTGTTGTTGCTGGTTGAGTACCTTCATCCCGTTTGCCTTCTCAGTGTCCAATCAAAGTTATGTCTTAGCTACCTGACTCTTCTGCCAACTATTTTGTTTTCGCATTTGTAAATCTTCTAATTTGTGTGACATTATACGCAAGTCGTCCGTATAGTACACATCTTCCCTGTGTTTTCCCATTGGTCCAATATGTGCCCATTCTCTCGCGCCCCAACATCTGTCGCATAATTCAATTTAACACAATCAGGAATTATCCCCAGTGATATTGGGCAGCCTTGTCTCATTCCCGTTTTCACTTCAAAGACTTCTTTGACCTTTCCATTGCGGATCATTTGGCGCATGGAATCATGAAAAAGTTGTTGAATAAGGTTGATGAAAGTTTGTGCCACTCCTTAGTACTAAAGCAATTTCCAAACGATGCTTTCCAATGCGATTTCAAAATTTATGAAGTTGAGGAAGTGATTTGACTTCCATTTTATGTTGTTGTGAGAACAATTACTCGCCGACAACATCCGATGGTGATGGCGCTAAAAATCTCTAATCGACAGAACTAAACATCGATTGGCAATTTGATTCCTCCCTCTTGTGGCTGGGTACTCAAAGAGTCTGCCTTTTATCCTGAAGGTCTTTGGTTCGATCTCTGAATTGATGAATCATGGGTGCGTACTGATGAGGAGTCTCGAACTAGGTTGAAACATCTATCCAATACTTCATGGTTTTAACGGTTCTCTGACTGATACTGTGGTGAGAGCTGTCTGCTAGCCAAATTGGTTGACAGTAATTGAGGTCAAAGGTCAAGATGGACAGGCTGATACAGTTAACATATAGATGAACTGACACAGCCACAAGAGATGCAAGGTTAACTTTGTGTGAGAAACAACCAATCAACAGACTGTAATTTCTACTAACATTGACCTACAATAATGTGTATAAAAATCTATAAATACGTGTTGATTTTTCGTAATAAACGTTCTGCTGCCTGACCCTTGCCTTCTGTTGTTACAATACCAGTGGGTGGATATTTTCCCTTCAGTCATGTTTAAATCATGTTCAACTAAAGATTCATAATAGTGACAAATGACTTTTTAGTTTCATATTGCAATAAACTTCATTAAAGCATATAGGTAGCACATTGATTGTAACACTTATGTCACTGAAAATTAATAACACTTAGACAATAAATTTATCACTTTCGCACCCCATTTCCCATCTCTAACATATACTGTCATGTTCTCCCCTTTTCTTTAGAAGTGTGACTGATTATTTCCGGTTGAAGGTGTGTGACATGACATAACTCCAAACAATAATAATAATGATAAGAGTCAATGCTTCATTTCCTGTCTCACCAATATTTTATTCTTAAAAATATTAGGTAGAGTGATTCAATCAGCCAAGTACATTTATTTGTGTGACAGCGTGAAAACAGACTAGTTATCGTTCTTCTCTGAAGACAAAAGCAAGCAAGGAAGCAATCATTGGGAAAACGTAGAAGAGACCTTACTGTATCACAATTTATCTTGGAAAAAGAAAACTGAGCAAAAATAACTGGATAGCAGTATTTCACTTAAGGAGCATAAGGTCGGTATTTTCAAAATTATTGGGAAAAGATTGAGATTTGTGAACAAAGAATATTCTTTTCGATGACTTCATTAGGTTCGGCAGTTGACTGCATCTATAACAATTAAAGAATTGTTGTTGTTATTAACAACATTTATGCTTTAAATAACATTGCATCAATAAGATTGACAGATTACAGTTCTAAAGTGATAATATGCTAGATGAATTCTATCATAGTGGCAAAATAAAGTTGTAGTGAAAACTATCAACTGTTCTATTTAAAGAACGACCGATCCAAACATGCCATAAAGCTAGTATAGAAGAGTCTTTTCTGTCATCTCTGGGGTACCAAATATATTACCAAAGGCCTCTAGGTACCAGATACTCTAAAAAGCAATTCCCTGAAAATAACTGGAGCTCTGTATGTGTGCAAAAGAAAAAGATTCAGGCACTATTGCTAACCTTGCCTGTTATATTATTATTATTATTATTAACTCCTTCACGTTCCCAGTACGACATAGGGCCTCAAGCTAGAGGCTTGAAGTATCTGTCGCAGTAGTGTTTATTTTTACAGGATGGGGTTCCTAGCATCATGCGTAACCTTTCCTCTTTACCAGCTTTTTTATTTCTGGCTTAGTGAGGTAAAGGAGTACGTCTGTGGCCGGCGATCGAACCACGGACCATGTGCATGGTTGGCGAGCGTTCTAACCTCTGTGCCACCAACCCATACGCTGGCCTGTTGTGGAAACTATAAATTCACTAATCCTCGATTAGTTCACATAATTTATCTGATATATTCGGTCTAATATTACATTTCTCTGTTGCACTTCTGTATAAATCCCTTAGGGTATCCATTTTCTCCAAGGCATTTCTCGACGAAATCTAATTCTTCTTTGACCTTGTTTGGTGAAGAAGGTTGAAGAAGAATTAGATTTTGTCGAGAAATGCCTTGGAGAAAATGGATACCCTAAGGGATTTATACAGAAGTACAGCAGAGAAAAAGATAAGAAGGAAAAACACCCAACTGTAAAAAAGAAGAAAGTGTTTATTTTGTCTCCCATTCAAAGGAGATTTAGTGTCACAAAAGATTGACAAAAGACTGAAAGGTGTAATAAAAAGAAGCTTCCCGGCAGCAAAACTCATAACATTATACAGCACCACTTCTTCTATAAGCCACTCAAAACTGGATAAATACCCTGCTGATGTCACCTCCAACTGTGTTTATGAATTCACGTGCACTTCCGGGAGCAAGTACATTAGAAGAACGGAAAGAAAGTCTTCTATCCGGTGGTTTTCTGAACATATTCCAAGAAATCTGTGCCTAAAAGGAAGCAAATATTTCCAGAGTGCAAATACCAGACATATTGTTGATATCGGACATCTCGTGGAGATTTCTAAGTCCTTCAAAATATTGAATAGACAAAGGACAGCAAATTTACAACGATTTGCCCAAGCGATCACAATCAAACGACTCAAACCAACCGGACTTATGCATACAGAAAGAAAGTGTGATTAACCTCTCACTCCCTTGGCAACTGAATTTTGATTTTGATTTCATTAATTAGTCATCTAATTCAGTGATCTCAACTCACTGAAAAAATCTTAATCTCACAAACTGTAACCGCTTTTGTTTTTTGAGTTGCTATGTGAACCTACAAGTTGACACTGTTCTGTTAATTAATTTTTCTGTTTTCTATCTTGCCCCTCCACCCTCCCCCCGTTTTGCAACTTTCAAAGCGTATAAATTGATGATGAAATCTTAAACTAAAAAATTGTAATGCTTTCATTTTGGATGCGTCAATTTTATAGTATCTCTTCTCTACTACCACTCAAACATTAAATTATGTTATTATCATCAAGACAAGCATTGTAATTTCAGGTAGTGGTCTGCAGCTGATGACAACCTGCGAAATAGAATGATATCATTTTATACTGCAAATTTAGTAGATTTTGTTTGAAACTTTGTCACCAGACAAGTGATACTGTTTCACCGTGCGTAGTATATCCAATAAACCAAATTAATATTGAATTACTAACTACCACCGTGCCTATGCCATGAAAATAACCAACCAACAACAACAACAGCAACATCCACCACCAATCACCATCAACGTGACGGATTTAAAAGAGGTTACTTCATTCACTTATCTAGCGAGCATTGTCTCAAATACAGGAGGAACGGACGAGGATGTCAAATCGAGAATCGGGAAGGCGAGAAACACATTCATCAACCTGAAACCAATCGGGAAATCTTCGTCACTCCTCAGCATCAACAACAAAATTCGGATTTTCAATACAAACGTCAAGTCAGTCACTTCTTCTATACTTAGGGATCAGAAACTTGGCGAGTCACAAAGAATATTTCCAACAGCCTGTTGCAGACCTTCATCAACAACTGTCTTCGCTGGCTCTATACTGAAGATCAGATGGCCGCCGGAAAGAATCACCAACAAGAAACTATGGGAACAAACAAAACAAGAACCAATCGCCAACCAACAAATATGCAGGAGAAAGTGGAGATGGATTGGACACTCACTGAGGAGGCCGCTGGGTGACATCGCGCGTCAGACCAATGCTCGAGTGGAAACTGAAAGGGAAGCGGCTAGTGGGACGTCCGAGGGTGACATGGAGGAGATCGTGTGAAGAGGAGTTGGAACAGTGTGGATTAACATGGATGCAGGTGAAAAGTACAGCAGAAGGCAGAAGGAAATGGAGACGTGTAGTTGAAGCCCTATGTTCCACTAGGAACCCAAGGGAACAATAATAATAATACCGTGTGTATGTTTTCACATATATATTAATGCACGGACTCTATTTATTATCAGAGTATCCGTAACACTGCCCTACCATTATAGTCTACTTGAATAGCCATGACTAATGCGAATGATGAATATAGACTTAATTATTTTGAACAAGAAAACAAATTTGGTTACTTTTAGAAAGCAGGAAGTAGAGAGGAAATTATTCCGCCTACTGTCACACACTATTAAGACAGTTTACGCTGAAAACAATTTAACACACCGACAAGCAGAAAGTTTTGTTTATTAACGTCAGTAGCCGCAATCACAACGACAACACATTAGATTTCCTCTTTCTGAACAAGATGACTATTAAGAGCCAGAAGTGAAAGGCTCTGTGACTAAGATTAATTATCGTTGAAGAAAAAAAAGGCAAAATTAAATGTTTTCTCCTTTTTTTTCTTATGCATAAACGACTATCATCTATCTTATTAAAATATGACTAATTCTCAAGAAATAGTTTCGTAAATGGTGAGAAAAGTAAAGGAGAATAATTAAAGTTTCTTACAGTTAGTTTTTTCTGTACTAAGGTTTGAAATTCATATACTTTTGTTGTGTACTATCTATCGTGTTACTGGACTGCAAAGTATAAGTTATGTATGTGTCAGCTGTTCCTGTCAATTCTTCAAGTCATCTTTACTTTGTTTTGTTTTTTTCATTAGTAATCATGCCTGCTGACCGATATGATTATTATTCTATTTTTTTAGTTATTGGGAACTGATCAGTATATATGTGGTAAATTGAAACATAAACCGTCCCTAAGTCAAATTCACAAATTCAAGGACTTATATGGAGGCTATTAGAAAGTGACCCTGCTTCAAATATTGAATGGAAACGATTATATCACGTGTTCATCTACTACTATAGCTCATGATTTTCTCTCGCTGAATCTGAATTAACTGATTAAAGGCACCAAAGATTTTTTACACTACTGCTTTTTCCACCCTTTCGAGAATTATTTTCCCCTGTCAGGACCTTCAGCATTCGCATATTAGAAAACAGAAAGATTGAGCGAAGAAATATTTACTTTTCAATTAGATCCTCATCTCTGGCTCTACTCAAATATATATATATATATTTTTATTTTTATTACAATACACAACAGTTTACCAATCAGGTGGCCCTCATATGTTAGTTGACAATAATTAGTCAGTGTCAAAATGTCAATGGGTTGATAATTAACTAAGAATACACAATACACATTTAAAAGGTAGAAATGGTTAGAATAAATTAATTTTACAAGGATAACACGTAATTAAAGATGAAGTGGTCAAAATAAATAAAAATCAAATAATTTGGACAATTGTAATTTTTATGGTTTTTAAAGGTTCAGGGACAAACAAGATCTATTCGTAGTTCTATTTTAGCACATCTTGTTGATACTGAGCACAAAGTTGATGTTAATACTGCATTTAAAATTATTTATCGCATTCCGTCTAATCCTAATTTTGCTCTACGAGTTCGTCTTCTACAGACAGCTGAAGCAAAAGGAATCCACCTGAAGAATCCAACCCTATGTGTTCAGAAGAAATTTGTACAGCCACTTTCCTTACCGTGGCCATCGTTACAAGAATGCATAAATAGGACTACGTCGCCCCCTTCCCCCTGAACCTTTAAAAACCATAAAAATTACAATTGTCCAAATTATTTGATTTTTATTTATTTTGACCACTTCATCTTTAATTACGTGTTATCCTTGTAAAATTAATTTATTCTAACCATTTCTACCTTTTAAATGTGTATTGTGTATTCTTAGTTAATTATCAACCCATTGACATTTTGACACTGACTAATTATTGTCAACTAACATATGAGGGCCACCTGATTGGTAAACTGTTGTGTATTGTAATAAAAATAAAAATATATATATATATTTGAGTAGAGCCAGAGATGAGGATCTAATTGAAAAGTAAATATTTCTTCGCTCAATCTTTCTATTTTTCTAAATGTCTAAATGGGGATTTTTTCTATATTCGCCTATTAATTAGTTTGCTTTCCGTCTCATGCTCACATGAGTATATACGATGTACTATGCACTTAACTAATGCCATGTATTATTCCTCTTATCTATTTCTAAACCTCAAAGCAATATGGACGAAAAGACGCCTTCAACTAATGTCCTTCTTCAGCATTTTATTTACTGCACTATCAGTCTTGGAACATACTTTGTTTTCCCGTGTTTAATTTCGTTTGTGGCAGTTTTCATGACACAGTTCTCATGAAAGCAAATTGCAATCTTATCAGGTAAAGTTGAACAAAGAAAAAGGAGTTCCACTGCTTTGAACACCACAGCCTCCTCCACTGGCTTGGACTATTCATTTACGAACTTTTTTCTCCTTCTCCACTATTAAGATATTTCCTTCCAATCTGAGAAAAGACAGTCTGTATTCCACGTGAATTTCTCTACTTTATCCAATCTGCCGATCTCTATTTTTTTAGGTTTTCACTGAACAAAATTCTGTTTTAATTGCTGAAAGGCATACCCCTCATTACAAAACTGCACATAAACCTCATTTTATGATACCACCGCTAAATCTAATCTGCCATCTGAGGGTACCGGTGTGGCATATGTCTTGAAACTAAAAAGTTAAATAATATTATGATCAAAGACATTATTTTCTTCGCTTATGACGAGTTTTATAAGAAGATTAGTTACTTCGACTGGAAATATGTTTCAATGGATAATCTAAGGTAAACGAAAATTCAAGTGTTGGTTTGTAGGGATTTGATTGGTTACCGGATTTCATCATGAGCTGACATTAGTTAGAGAACCATTGGAAAACCTGGGAGTACTGGACAGCTGTTTCGTCCTAGTTTGGGACTCTTCACAGTACGCACCCACTGGTATTCCAACCCAGGACCTTCTGGTTACAAGGCGAGATCGTGTACCATTAAGCCACTGGGACCCGATTCAATGGCCAGTGCATGAATTCTAACTTCTGGCAATTCACGACATAGCGCGACCCATAGCCAATGTTTTCGGCGAGTATTTGTCCTCACACCCGACTCGCTGCACCCTACTGGTCACGACTTCCCAATGGAACCCCAGGTGACTGCCCACCTGAATAGGGCCAGTTGCCAGTGAGCATCTCATTGATATTCAAGTGTTGGTTTGTAGGCTTCTCCGTGCTATGTCGTAAATTGGCAGAAGTTAGAATTCATGGGCCGTTGGATCGGGTCCCAGTGGCTTAATGTTATACGAGCTCGCCTTGTAACCAGAAGGTAATGGGTTAGAATCCCGGTTTGTGTGTACTGATGAAGAGTCCCAAAATATGACGAAACAGCTGTCCAGTACTCCAAGGTTTTCTAATGGCTCTCTAACTAATGTCAGTTAATGATGAAATCCTGCAAACGAACATTATTCGACGTTCCCGGCTATTAGCTATTACTGATTTTCTGCATCCTGCATGTTTGGATGATGCTGATTTAACAAAAAAGATATTTGGGGGTAATGAAAGTCAGCCACCGAATTAAAGTTACTTTAATAGAGAATGGCAAATAACGTGCATTATACTTTAAAATATAGGCCACATACACACAAGAATTCAGTTATCGTTGCAAAATGTCCTAAATTCTGCCAATTTATTTCGTCCAAGAAGAGAATAATGCTACCAAATCGTTTACACAAATACTTTCACTAAAGCAACCATCCACAAAGCCACAGAGTTAACTGCACAAACATCCAAATTAATGAAAGCAGAATTCTCGTGGGATGTATTTACAGAGCCTCTAACGGCCCTAAATTATATTTCGAGGGCTGAATAACACTTATGAATTATTGTTATTACTATTTCCGTGGATTCCGTGTAAAAAAATGCGGCCTCAACAATACGTCTACATTTCACCCCGTTTTTCTACAGCTGTCTTTAGCTATAAGCTCTCCTCTCCTCTTCACATACCCTTTCTTGACGTCAACCCGGGGACTCACACTCAGCTTGTCGTTTCCCATTCGGATTGCATTTAACGACTAGCCTGGGGTGTACTGTCATTGAAAACGCTCTCCTTAGTATGCGTCTTATCCACTTCCGTTTTGTTCTGCATATTTGTTGGGTAATAGGTTCATGGCTGGTTTCTGTTGGAAGTAATCGTTAACGTATGCTGAATCGGTAACACAAACATGTATGTTGTTACTGTTACTGTGATGAACTTAGAATTGATATGAGGTGGTTTTGCAGGAGCATTCTGTTGGTAACTGTGAGCTCAGGTTCTCGTGTTTTCTTTTGTCACTTGTGAGTAGAGTGTATGGGCTGACTTGAATGAACTGATCTCACCTTGGATATTCTGACCTGTTCAACCCAGTGTTCCAGTCAGAGACATGATCAAATTAATAAGTGTGTAAAATTTGGACACTCTGCTAATATGTAATTCCATATTAGGTTGTTTTTTTATACGTCACCATACATTGGAACAGTATTATTTACCGGGTGATGAGTTTATCACCGATTGATATCAGTTACACAACCATTGAAAACCAGGGAGTACTGGAAACCTGTTTCATCCTAGTTTGGGAATCATCGGCAGTACATACTCACTGGGGTATCAACTTAGGACCTTCTGGTTACAAGGCGAGCTCGAATACCATTCAACCACTGGGATCCGATTAAGTGGTCATTGAACTAGGATGAAACAGCTGTCCAGTACTCCCTGGTTTTCAATGCTTATCTGACTGATATCAATGCATGAACAACTTGTCGAAACAAATCTATTATTATTATTGTTTCCTTTATTTCCTAGAGAAACATAGGGCTTCAGCCACACGTTTCCATTGCGTTCGGTTCTCCACCAACGTTTCAACCTGGCTCCACGCCTGCTCACATGCTTTCACGTCCTCTTCACATGACCTCCTCCATGTCACCCTTGGACGACCAACTCTAAGTTTCCCATTTGGATTCCACTCGAGGGCCTGTCGAGTGATGTCACTTGATGGTTTCCTCAGAGTATGGCCAATCCATCTCCATTTCTTCCTACATATTTGTTGCACAATCGGTTCTTGATTGGTTCGCTCCCACAGATTCCTCCCTGTTGCTTATCTTTTCTGGCCATCTGATCTTGATTATTGGGAGAAGACAGCTGTTGATGAAGGTTTGTAGTTTGTTCGAAGTGGGCTTGATAATGAGCCAACTCTCTGATCCGTATATGGTAGCACTGACTTCACATCGGAATTGAAAATCTGGATCTTATTTTTGATGCTGAGTAGTGCTGTTGACCTCCACACAGACTTGAGAGTAGTGAAAGCTTACTTTGCTTTCCCGATCCTTGCTTTGATATCCTCGTCAGTTCCATCCGCATGTAGTTGAGACGATGCCTCCCGGGTAGGTAGCTAAAGGAAATTAGTTCTTTCAGGTTCCTCCCATTTATGCTGATTGTTGTCTGTTGTTGTTCCTGCTGTTGATGGTGCTCAGGAATCTTCATCACCTCTGTTTTCTCTACGTTCACCTGATGGCCTATCTTCCCTGCATGCCTCTTCTGCCAACTTGTTGCTTTTCGCTTGCATATTTTCCAGCGTTTGTGGGAAATCAGACATATATCACATCGGCAAAGTCCAGATCTTCCAATTTTTTTCAAAACAAATCTAATCCTTACAAACCAACTATTGAAAACAGTATTATTTACCGGTGACGAAATTTCGATTGTAATCGATTACTGTTCATAATCACATGATCGCTTGTAATTACACAACTTCAAAACTATATTTTTCTAAAAGTCCTCATTCTTACTTCACGTTGAACATGCGAGTAGCTGAATTTTTCAGATGTCCGGAACAGGTGTTCCTGATTCGACAAATAAAGCTTCCGTTATCAGTTTTACTCTCCACCCTGTAACATTAGATTTTAAAACTGTCATCTTATCCCATCCTATTGTATGTATGTGTGTATTGGCATGTGGTGCTTTAGGTGAAATATCCTCCAGATTTCTTATCTTATTTGAGTCAACTCATCTAGATTTCGCTAGGTGTTTGTGCCTTGCTAGTCTAACTGACCACAATCTACTGCTTCAGCCTACATATTTGATCTCACCATCATTGCAGGGTATTTAATATCCGAAACAGGGGCGAGAAACAATGATAACTGAAGCTTAATCTATCAAATCATCCTAGAACATGTGCAATAGGAATAACTTAGCACCTATCGCGGAGATTTGAACAAATCTATAATTCCAGTAGCAAATGGTAAGGCAGAAAGAGAACAATAGAAATCAAGTTTTGAAGTTGTGTAGTTGCAGTTGATATGACTGGCAACAAAAGATATTGTTCAAAACGTCATCCAGTAAATAATACTGTGGCGGTGGGATACAGACAATGCGTTCCAAGGGAATATTATTCTCACACATTCCCACACAGTTCAATACTGCATTAGCAACAGAATACTATGCATATATTTGAACATCTATTTCATGTCATTCAATGTAAACCAAAAGCACACGTTCAGTGATTAGTTAAAGAACTGTATAAACTGTGTGGATATAAACAGCGGTTTGATCAGTTGAAAATATACCTTGGCTTCCGTATCTTGTCTTCTGTTGTTACAATACTGTTTCACTGTCTGGTAATCTATCCAATATAAACCAATGAATGCAGAGATAATCTCAATGTACTAACTATCGGCTCAATTTCACTTATAAAACTATTAATTCAAGAGTTATTTGTCAAAAATAATAATAATAATTTACCGCAACTTAGATGGGGAATTTTTTCACTACACAAAAAGAGAAATTAGCTGATGACTCATTGTGAATTTTAGGAATAACGGGAAGGTGTTCTACTCTACTTTCGTACTCTTCAACAGAACAGGCCTTTAAAAATTAGGACAAAAACTCGCTATCACACCCTGTATGAGAAGTCCTGAGTTGACATATAACAAATGGTCAGTAGTGTTAGCATTTTTGTGGTTCCCAAATATCAATCTTGGAATTTAATAATAATTTTTTTCATGAAATATCAGGATGACTGAAGCAATAAATCCATTTCATAACCCATAATCATTTCTCAACCAAATTGAAAATTGTTTTTATTTTGCTAAGTCGGTCCCCTTTTTGTTGTTTGACTGATTCTATTGAAATGTTCGGTTTATGCTGGCATATGGGTTCAACAGGAAAACACAAAAGTTTACTGAAATAATGTAATTACTTATCTTTGTTGCACAACAGGTAGCTCCTGTGATCCAGTTAGTCTAGTGGGTGATGCCTTGGCTTTTAAAGTGATGAGTGATAGATTCGAGTCTTAGTGAGGACACGATCATCCACTGGAGATTGCAGGTATTTCCAGTGACGAGTCCGAAATGGGATGAAGTGTACATGCTGGATTTCGCTGTTAGACACTATCCACCAGTTGAAGTTGAAAGAGCTTTAATCCTAGTTAATTTTCCAAAGGAGTAGGTCACGTTATGAAAATATATGCTCATTATATGACCTCAACAATGAAATTGATATTATCGCTTTTAGTATTTTCTGTGCAGTTTGAAGATAATTGAAGCCACATTTCAAATCAGCTAGAAATAACTGAAAAAAAATAGTTTTGCTGTCTAAGAACACATTCGCTTTTTATCATAAGGTCGAGTCGCAAATTTTTTAAGTTCTCATGTAAATCTAGCCCAGGGCCTCCTGTTTTTTTGTATTATATTCATTGTGATGGGGGCACGAAAGGAAAACTATCTGAGAGCTGTTAATTCTTATCAGAACTCCAATAATAATTCCATCCTCAACACATAACTATATAACTCCCCATGAACTTAAACTGATGGTTTTTAAAGACGAAAAAATGCAGTTAGAGTGATTCATGTTAAAACTGGAATATTAGTGTAATACTGTGATGTGCGTGAGTGGTTCAATGGTCCGCGCATGTGTTTTGGGTTTGATTCCCAGCTGACGTAATCTTAAACCTCACCTAGCTGGTAATAAATCAGGTAAACAGGGGAGGCTGGTTTTGAGGCTAGCAACCCCATCCCCTGAAATTCTTCACTGTTACTGGAACTTCAGAGCTGAAGCTTGAATCCCAAGCTTCCACCAGGGCACGCAAAGAAACAAAAATAAGACATTTGTGTAACATTCAGCATCCTGCACGACTGGGGACACTATTAAATAAGCCTATTTCTCAAAATGTGTCAAGTATTCTACGAAAAAACACTATATAGCTTACTTTGCAACTATTAAATGTATGGTGTTAGAGTAAATGTGCAAAGTGTCTGACAGCTGTTACCTTCAGAGGGCTGCGTTCGGTAATACTGCACCACGTAAGTACTGCAGAAGTTAAATGAAAGGCCATAGCTCATATGTAATTTAATCAATGAGAGTATTCAATCCTTCCTCTTGAAATGGGTAATATTATTTTTGTGTGCATATTTCGAGCGAAATTCCAAAAGTTGGTGTGATCACGGGTAGTAATTTCGCTCGTAAAATTACCAAAAAACAAGAACTTATCATAGTATGTAAAGTACTGAAATATAATAATAATAATTTATTTGATCTCCTCCACAATGATCATACATTTTACTGACATATATATCCTCAACTTTCAGAAGTCGGAATTCATAGGATTCTCTCCCAATGGCTGAATAGTGTAGGAGATCGCCTTATTACCTGGAGGTCCGGGGTTTAATCTATACTGTAGTCATGCGTGCGTACTGCCGAAGAATCTTTTAGCTCATATGACTTCGTTTATTTTTTATTCCTACATATTTTATGGTATTGATTTCATCCTTCATATTCAGATGTTAAGCGTCGTGTATTAAGTGGCTAATTCCTGTATTATTATTAGTTATTTGTCACTCATTTGGAAGGTGAATCACTGTCCGTTCACTTCTATTGCAAAAATGAGTACAGTTAATGCAGCCTTTGCCCGTTGAAGTGTTCCTCATAAAAGTGAACGGGTGATTGGCAACGTTTGGAGCTTACAACAGAACTGGTGGATATACAGATTAACCTAGAAGAGCTGAGAAACCTGGTTCCAAACATATGATGGTTTACACTGGCTCTCAAAAACGAAAGGATCGAATGTCATGTTTTCGTTACCGTCAACCATGGGAACATAACTCCTGATTTCAGGTCGAAGCCTTGGGTGGGGTTGGACCTTAAGGCAACCACGTACTTCAGCCTGGCTATCCGGGTAGTAACCCAACTGTTGGACAAACAATGAGATTTGGTTCGGCACATTTCGATAATAATAATAATATTAACAAACATGGTGATGAAATGGGTTAAAAACTTTCGAATAACAGGGCATAAATCGATGCCAGCTTACTTTATCACTACACGAAGTTTCACTTTCATTCACCTTACTAGGACTATTCACCTTCTTCTGTAGTTGTTGTTGCTGCTGTTGCTGCTGCTGCAGTTGTCCATGAAAAGGATTTTGTTGCTGCTTCTGATGAAAATGGTAAACAGGGATGGAAGAAAGAGGTGGATATGATAGAGTACTAGCCAACTGTAGATCAGTTTGTAAATTGTTTAAGTCTGCCCTTACAAAACACTTGTTCGTCATTGTTTGATGTAAAGGAGAAGTAGTTTGTGAGGCTGTAAATTCCCCTGTTGTACAATTATTGTTGATATTACTCATTGATGATGAACAATTTAGCGAATTCGACTGACGTAATAAATTCGGAGATGTAAGGCAACCAGATAATCTGACTGCTGATTGGTCGATGGAAGGACAACAGTTTTGCAATGGGGTTGTTGTTGACGATAAAGATGTTGCTTCTAACTGAAGTGGTTGATGTTGTTGATAGTAGTAATGATGATGAGGATTCCCTGGAGAAGGTGGAGACACTGTTTGATTTAAATTCAGCATATTAGTGAGTTGAGTTAACTTTGTCGATTCACTAGAAGACTTTTTAAGTGCAGAGAAACAACTTTTATTTATAAAGCTGCTTAAAGATTTTCCACTAGTTGATGGTGCATTATTCAGCGTGGATAAATTGGACTTCATTATAACTGGACGTGATATGGTAATGTGAACTGGATGCTGAGACATTCTGAAAACATTGAAAACATATTAGGGAGAAATTAATAATCAAGTGTAGGAATTCCACTCGTTTAAAATTTGATCACGGATTCATACCAGTTAGAGGACCATTGGGAACTATCAGGGAGTACTGGACAGCTGCTTCGTCCTTGTTTGCGACTACTCAGCAATATGCATCTACCGGCGTTCGAACCCACTACCTCCAGGGTAACAAGCTAAGCTTATACATTATTCAGCCACTGCAAGGAATCTCCTTTACTCTCAAGAACTCCAACTTCTACCGATCCGTGATTTTAGCGGGACCACCAGCCAGTGTCGTGGTCGAGTATCTGTCTTCACACCCGACCTGGTGGACACCACTGGTCACGACTTCGCACTAGAACTGAAGGCAGTTACGTCCTGTAGCCATTCACTAGTGACCACTAACTTAATTTTTGAGTGTTAGTCTGTACGGATTTGATTTATTTGAGGTCCAATCAAGGAGTGAAAACCAGGTTTGGTTCTCCCTAGCAGTACGCTGATGGGCACGCTGAAATCACGAAACAGTAGAAGTTGGAATTCTTGGGCCTTGGGATGGGATGCCAGTGGCTGAATAGTCTCCAAGTCTGCCTTGTAAACAGAAGGTCTTGAGTGTGTCCTGCTGAATAGTCCCTGGTTTTCACTCCATCATCAAACTTAAGAGAAATTAATGACTAAATAGTAAGGCATGGGTGGCATTAAACTTACTTGTAGCACCGTAACTATACTGCATGCTGACAGATTGCGTCTTCGCACTTAGGTTTCTTTCAAAGATATATATACATATGTGTATGTGCGTCGATGGCACAGCGGTAGAATACTCGCCGACCACGCAGGTAGTTCGGAGTTCGATCCCCGGCCACAGACGCACTTCTTTACCTCACTAAGCTAGTAACAAGACTGGTAAAGGGGCAAGGTTGGAAATGAGGCTAGCAACCCCATCCCGTAACAACAAACACCACTACTACCGGAACTTCAAGTCTCTCGCTTGAAGCCCTATGTTCCACTGGAAACGTAAATGCAAACGTTCAATGTGGATATTTTTTTATTGTTTTGGAGGGTCATGCGTTATTTATTTTACTATGTGTTGTTCACTCTCATCAGGAATTTAAACATAGCTCTGGCTTATGAACTCAACTCGCAGCATTTTAATGCTCTCCTATATTGTCTGTACAGTGCATGCTAGTAAGGCTGAGAAGTGAAGTTAGTATATGTTAAAGCCGATTCGTAGTTTTTGCGCAAATGCGAAATCACGTATACTAGATGAATGTATTTCAACTAAAAACATATTACGTAACAAATATGTCGAAGAAAATGGAGATGGCCTGAACTTGCACCGAGGAGTTCACTGACCAACATCACATGCCACGTTATCCAAGCGGAACCTAAACTCCTAACGGCGAGTTGGACGTTGATACGACGTTAACACTGAGTAGATCGTGTAAAGAGGAGATGAAGGCTTATGCTCAATTATGGAGCATACTAAAGAGGACTGCGGTAAACCAGACGAAGTGAAGCTTGCACTGCAGATGTTGTTTAAAAGGTTTTTGAAATCTTCTCAGTTAAACGTCCACGCACTCGCGTCGGTGGCACAGTGGTTAGGACTCTCGCCGACCATGCACATGGTCCGGGGTTCAATCCCCTGCTGGCGCACACCCGATATCTATGGTCGGCCTGCGAAATCGGGCTACCGATATCACATGCTGAAAATTCTATACTTGTACCGAAAATACGGTGTGGAATCAATAAATAAATAAATAAAAATAATAGAACATTATCTCATAAAAATCTTCTACCTGAGTGACAAAAAAAGCCACTCACAATAAGCTGTAGTGAGAAGCATTGGCTTTCTTTTGACAAGGACATGACAAGGTGCATATTACTTTCATTTTATCACTTACCTAAACATACGTACAACACTGTCACTTGTAGATCTTGATACATTCAAATTGTCAATAGCAACAATAAAATCTCCAGCTTGTATTCCACACTTCATTGCTGGGGAACCAGGTTCAACATGACTAACATAAACGGGACAATTGCCGCATAAAGTGAATCCAAACCCTTTAGAACCTTTTTGAATAATAAACTGCAGTAAGTGAAAAAAAATATGAAGAAAAAAAAGACAGGTGAAATTGATGATATTCAGTTGTTCTTTGTTCTACATGACTGAAAAATAACGCAGTTTCTTAGTCATTATCATGACTGTATTTGGAGTCATAGTCATTGGTCGTCAGAACTTACCCCTTAGTGGTTCTTGCCTCGTTTGAAATTCATGAGTTGGATTGTTCCGGTAGGAGAGTGATACTAAAAATTGTAATCATTTTTCTATTCATGAAAAATTCCCATTCGAACATTAATAGACAGAAGACCAGTAATAGTTCAGCGAAGAGTCTCTTTTCGCCGGCGAATTCATTTTCATAGCTGTACAATCGCAAATATATATGGTTGTTTTGTATGTGTGTGTACATTAAATTTGTCAAACGAAAATACAATTAGTAAGTTCAGATGAATTGGATGTTGATATAAGAGGGTAGTAACAAAAGTGATGAGTTGTCACAAACGATTGTTAAAGAGGAATTAGACATGGGTTTTAAGTAGAAAAATAAGCATACAAACAAAAGTTAAGTCAAACCAAACAAACAAACAAAGAAAAGTTAAGTCAAATCAACACAGTTGTTACCATGGGAGTAGAAGTGGTTGAAGAATTTTCTTTTGTATGCACAGTTCTGGTTCCTCTAGCTTAATGTCTAGGGCCTCTGCGATGCAAAGAAGACGGAATCGTACTGTCTTTGAAAGGTTGTTCTTCACTTTGTAGATTACTTTGAAGCAGGAGGCGTTTGTTAAGATGGAATGACCAGTGTTGACGAGGTGATCTATTATTGCACTCCTTATGCAGCCATTACTTCCTTTCTGCAGCCACGGTGGATAGTGTTCTTTGACCCTTTTTGACAGGATACGCGTTGAACGACCGATGTACCTGGCTCCACAGCAACAGGTGAACTGATATATACACTTTTGTTACTACCCTCTTATATCAACATCCAATTCATCTGAACTTACTAATTGTATTTTCGTTTGACAAATTTAGTGTACACACACATACAAAACAATCATATACAATATTTGCTATTGTACAGCTATGAAAATGAATTCGCCGAAAAGATAGTCTTCGCTGAACTACTTGTCTTCTGTCTATTTTTCTGTTCATCAAGACTTTTCGAAATCGCTGAATTTAGAAAATTTGCACTCCGTTCTTGAACTAGTAAAAGCAATTAAGTTACAAGATGAGATTCAATGCAAACGGAAAATCACTGTAAACCAAGCATTCCTGGAAATTTGATCCATCCTAATAAATATGTGCAACTCGGAAACTGTAATATTATGTAATTCCATAATAATTTGTCAACTGAATATGTCACATAGTATTATCTGCAGGATGATGACATTCCGAACACAACCAAGGACCGCACTGGAAACATTCAGGTTTGTTGGCAAAAATCTTAATATTCAGACAGTAAACTGACTTTCAACCACTCGCTTCTGGCAATTTGTAACACATAATGTAACATATAATCTGGCATTAATGATTATCATTTCTGCTAGGCAGTTGTTCCTACAACCGATTTGTTTGACCCCAGTGACAGCAGATTCTCATTAATGTGTGGAAAACTCAATTTCTGAGTTGATAAAAGTTGACCAGCCGAACGAAATCCCCTCAGTAAGCCCATCATAGTTACAATAAATTTTAAAAAATGTACTTCTAAAATCAATCTTTTTCTATAAATTAGTATTTTTGCACATTTTGGAAAGCCAGTTTAATGTAGGTCATCTGAAGGTTTCTATGGATTAACTAATTTTTAACCCGCGTCGAATTCGTGAAATAAATCTCATGTTGAATTTTATGCTATCACGGAGTGTTATTCGGTCATGGGTTCTTCCAACTTGACTGAAATATGCCTCCAGAAAATGACGCTTTAACCAACTGATCACTCGAATTTAAAACAAGCAATTAAGGTTAATAAAGCAGGATTTAATGAATTCATCAAATTTCGGTAGAACTCTTCCTCAGCTGAATACTCTACAAACACGGATATATACTATTGAAATTACATTGAGAGATATAGGACTGATAAGTAAACAAACTACATTGAATTAGTCATGCAGAAAGACAAGTGCGAATGTTTTCCAGGTCATGTTCAAATAGATAAATGAGGTGATAGGGAGTATGAGAGATCAAAATTAAGATAAACTGCATTACGATTCAATTACATCACTTAGATAAACAACTAGTCATTAGAGAATATAGCAAGAATTGCAAACAGAGTAATATCAATAGTAATAGTTATAATAACAGTAATAATAATAATAATAGTGCTGAATTGAGTTAAAATAATGCCACTGATAAAGGGTAGTTTTAAATGAATCAAGAATAATAATAATGATAATAAGAGGTAGAATAATAAGTAAAACGTATTACCATGGTAGATTCAGAGTCTCGACCATCTCCTTTTGTACACAGAGCCCAACAGGTTTATAAACTCGAATTGCACAAGCCTCTGTAATTGCAAGCATCTTCCTGTTTCTTTGTCTGCTGACAATAACAGTGAATGACTTGACAGCGTCGGTATCATGTCCGCAATCCACAAGATGTTTTGTTATTGAGGATTTTGGCATTTTTCATTCAGCTGTTTTCAACCATTTTGGCAAATGCTCCATCATGCGAGTAGACAATCGCCTTTCTGTACGACCTATGTATTTGCTTCCACAAACACACTCATCAAATTGACATACGCAGTTTGAAGTGTCCAGCATTGGCGACTGGTCTTTCCCAGATTGTTGAAGCACTCGCTTAGTGGTGCTAAGGAAAACAAGTTTTGCAGCATAATAAGTTTTCTTGATGGCTTTATCTAGTCTTCATTTGACTACTTCCTGTCGATCATCTCCTTTGAATGACAAACTGATATAGACAGGTTTCTTCGGAACTTTTTGGATAGTTTTTCAGGGAGGGGGGAACTTCTTTAGAGTATTTATTAATGAACTTCTCAGGATATCCATTCTTAGATAAAATATCCTTTAGAGATTTTATTTCATGCTCAATAGTACTGTCAGAACAAATTTTTCGTGCTCTATTAAACAGTGTTCTGACTAAGTTCTTTTTATACTGGATTAGAACAAAGCCCTTGAAATGCATGATTGTCCTGTCCATGAAGACTTTCTAAATATAGATCTTTCGATTGTGCCAGCAGCCATTTTCGCTAGAAAAACGTTTAGGAATTTAATAGTATCGTTTTCCTCGTATTCTACTGTGAAACTGAGATTCGGGTGACATGAGTTGAATTTTATCAGCATGTCTTCAGCTTTTGATCTGCTTCCACAGACAATAAAATTGTCATCAGCATATCTTAGGTATATATACATCCGTTTCTTGTAAATGTTGCTGCAAGGTACTGGTTTCTAGGTCTGACAAGAATGAGTCTGCGAAAAGTGGTCCCAAAGGGCTTCCCATTGCGACACCATCAACTTGTCGGAAAAGACGGCCGCCGAATTGGAATTGGACATCACTCAAAATTATCTCAAAACATTTCATTAGACAAAATACACGGTATCTTATATTCACAAAACCGTAAATAAACAAGTCAAAACTGACCAATAAGGTTATCATGTAAGTACACGCATAAATCATGACTTTATGACTAACAATGAAAGCTTGTGTGACATATTCTGCGTGACTATAACTTAGTATACAAATTATAAAATGCTTACGGCATATAACCTTAGGGTTCTAGGATAGATCCTTGATGTAACACGTTCATCCCGAACTACACTGGTAGTCAATACTTAGCAATAAAAGACACTAACAAAATATCCGTAATTTCGGTCATTTAGGTAAAAGGTGAACAAACTGTGTCGAAGTGATTTGCATTATGAGTCCATATATTAACAAAAGAACCAAATATAACATCAAATAACTCTGAGTAGACTTTCTGCCTCGATAAACTTGGCCTCAGACATGCGAAGTTGTCATCCGTTGGTGTTTAGATAACATTTGTTTTGTTCATGCGAGTGGTATCCAACTACTCATTTAGATCAGTCAGTAATATATAGCGTCAGGAATTTATCCTCTCCTTCTTGATTGCCATTTACAGTAATAAGCAAGTGACACACTGTGGTCTGAATTATTTCGGTTTCCAAAGGAAAATGTGATTAAGTTTCACTTTGACCTGTGTAAATTGTGAATTTGACTTGGCGAATTTGCTCTTCGTCCTTTTCCATAAATGCTTTACCAATTTATTTTTGATGTGGTTGTGTTCTCTGAGCTGGACAGTTAATTTACGAAGCTTTCATCACCCTACTAGGCGACATCTTCAGCGCACACTTCAATTTGAAGTGAGCTTTTAGATTTCTCCACAGGTTTATTAATCATCTCTCCCTAGGGGGACCTTGGACGTGATTGGTTGTTTTTGTATGTTTTCACACCTTCTAGGCTACTTGTATTGGAACTAATTGTTTCTTTGACTGGAACTCTGACCGTTTGTGTATGAGGTTTCTTTCTTATCGGTTGATAAATTTTGTCTCTCTCGATGTGTCAATTGATTGATGATTCACTGGAATGCCAAGCTTCTAAAAATTCTCTAGCATTCTTGTTGTTTCCTTTGTCTAATATTTGAACGTTCTCCCAGTCGAATTGATGTCCGTGGTTGTCTGTGTGTAGTGATATGAGGGAGTGGATATCATGTCTTTTGACGACTGGCTTATGTTCGTGGATACGAAGACGAAGAGGACGTCCACTTTGGCCAATGTAGAGTTTTTACAGTTGTTTTTATTTATTTATTAATTTATTTTGTAGATGATGTTGGTTTTATCTTCTTTCGCTGTTGAGTCTTTTGGTTTACATAGAACTGAATGAAGTGATATGGCTGATTTGTGTCCGACGTCAATTCCTTAATGTTTGAAGAGTCTTGCAGTGATATCTGAGATGTCCTTTATTTATGGTAGGGCGATTTTCATTTTGCTTTCGTTAAGGGCCTTTGGTTTGAAAAGTTTGTTTGAAGGTATATATCTTTTGATGAAATTCCGTGGATATCCACTCCTTTGGAAGACGTCCATGAGATATCTTTCTTCAGTTTTCCTTAAAGTGGGAATGCTGAAATGAGTCCTATCCCTCTAGAGTAGTGTCTGTTTGCAATTCCTTTTGTGTGTTATTGGATTGTTGCTGTTGTAATTCAGTGTTTGGTCTGTGTGAGTTGATTTCCTATACATTTGGGTTTCTAATTCCCCCTGGTTGTTCGTTTGACCAAGACGTGCAAAAATGGGATTTTGTTCTCGGATTCCTCTTCTCTTGTGAATTTGATGTCGTTGAAGACGTTGTTTATTAAGTTGTAAGTTTGATCTAACTCGTTTCTTTTGATTATTATAAATGTGTCGTCTACGTAGCGTATCCAAATCTTGGGTTTGATCTTTGGTAGGATTATGTTTTCGAGCTTTCGCATCACTGCTTCTGCAATCAAACCTGATATTGGAGATCCCATGGGTGTTCCTCTGACTTGTTCATATATTTGGCCGTTGAATTGGAAGTATGTTGTTAGGCATGGGTTTATAGGGTGATGAAAGCTTTGCAAATTAACTATACAGCTCAGAGAACACAACCACATCAAAATCATCCACCTGAGCTACAAATTTTCTCCATCATATGCTTTACCAAGTTTTAGTATAATGATTCTTCTTTCTGAATTACGTTAGTAAAACAGAAACTCCTTAATTTTGTATTGAGCAAAATTTGGAAAATTAGAGGTAAGTCTACTTCCCAAAGGGTAATTTGTAAGAAGAAATAAGGGTTCACATAATGTCTCGCAACTTGATTATAAAACGCAGACAAATGGACCACCTAATTTTGTCATTAACTAAGACAGGATCTTTGAAGTAATCGTAGACATGCCTAAGAATCTACATGAGTTAGAGCAAGATTTGAAACCAAAGAGCACTGGACAGCTTTTTCATTTTATTTTATGACAATTTATCACTAAACACTCATAGCATCACCAGGAATGAGAATCCTGAACCCTCCAGCCTACAAAACCAGCACGTCAGTGTTTAGCCAGTGTATTTATTCTAGCTTTTGTTAGTTTGTGCGCAATATCGCACAACAGTCAACTGATGTCATTGGCGAATATCTGTCGTTGGACCAGATTTTGTGGGCTTTGAAGGTCGACTTGCCTTCACTTGTCCTAGTGTATCAGACTACTACTGTGGTGAGAGCTGGCTGCTAGCCAGATTGGTAGACAGTAATTTACGTCAATTTTTATGTCCCAAATATTAGTCATAGTCTCTCGGTGTTTCGCTATGGCTCGTACAAAGCAGACTGCTCGCAAATCTACTGGAGGAAAGACCCCAAGAAAGCAGCTGGCCACCAAGGCTGCCCGTAAGAGCACACCAGCTAATTGTGGTGTTAAAAAACCACACACATACAGGCCCGGAACCGTAGCCCTGCGAGAAATCCGTCGTTATCAGAAGAGCACTGAATTGTTCATCTGCAAATTGCCTTTCCAACGTCTCGTCCGTGAGATCGCCTAGGACTTCAGGAGTGACTTGCGTTTCCAGAGCTCAGCAGTTTCTGCTCTACAAGAAGCCAGTGAAGCCTATTTGGTTGGTCTTTTCGAAGACACCATCTTGTGTGTCATCCATGCCAAAGGACATCCAATTGGCTCGTCGCATTCATGGTGAGCGTGCTTAGATGTTTGTTGGTTAGGAACCCAGAGAACGATCTGTTGCCTGACTCTTGCCTCCTGTCGTTACACTACTACTACTACTTAAATAACTTCAGTAGTTAACACACTATAGTAAAAAAATCCTTTGGAAGTGGGATTTCTATAGCCATCCGGCAAAAATCGATTCATTTTAGGATAAAAATATCTTAATTGGCAACAGAAGTATACAAGTTAGGCTTTTGTGGTTTAAGGAAAGCCTACATATATTGTATTCATTTTTGTGAATAACAAATGATCGCAGAAGATAAGCAGCAACAACGGCAGAGTGAATACAGGCATCTGCAAACAGCTGTTATCACCATCACTACCACCATCACCATCATTAACAAAAAGAAAAAAATTAAAAATAACCTCGAAATGACATTTTATTTTTCATTGACCTACACTTTTGTTTTTCGAAGAAAAATAAAGACCGTTGTTTTTTACTGTATTTGGCGCACAAAAACAATTTTGTAATCTTGTCATGTGCGGAAAGAAAGGAAACCCTGTCTATGTCTATTACCTTAGAAAGGCGGAAACTTGTTTTCAGAGATTAGACCGAAAATTTTTTTAAAAACTGCATTCAACTAACTTTTCACAGCTGATATTAACAATAAATAATCATTATGAATTTGAAATATAAGAGCAACTGATAGATGGAATATGTGTGCTTAATATTGATTAACTAGCCACCGTTAGCAATGAAAGAAAATTTTAAAACAATAGTAACCTGATTGTCTTGAGGATGTGAAAGCCTGATAGGATCAGAAAAAGTAAAAGAGATCTTCATTAGTCCGAAATCAGTGTGGAAATCTGCTGTAAACAGCAAAAAGACAACAAGATTCGGATTTTCAGCACCAATGTCAAGTCAATCAGAGGCTCTCTGTGATTTGGAGACTCGGTGCTCGCGTCACGAAAAGCATTCCTAGTGGACCACTGCAGACTTTCTAATAATAACAATAATCACTTTATTCCACAACAATAACAATTTACAGCATGGAATTTTCAGCGTTTCTTTTACAGATTGCAATGATTAAGCTCTGTTTATAATTATATAAATGTATAAAATTTTAAAATATTGATAGTTAATAGGAAAAATAAAAACCCCAACAAAATCACACCATTTCTAGGTCATAGTGAATAATAAATAAATAATATAACATATCACACATGCAATAATATGCATCATTACACTTTATAGTTTAGTTAATGATTTAAAAGTTGTAAAAGTTCTTTTCTGATATTTGTCTCTTCACACAATACTCGTGCCAAATATGGTACGGTCGAAGTTTTTTATTTTGTAGTACGAGCATAAATGTTTATGAAATTTCTTCTGGTCTTACCCGAAGAGATACAAGGAAACAATTGTGAATAAAGAGGATGTTCACTATCAGACAAGATAACTTTAGCTAAGTGTTTACAAGAATTCATATGCCTATTGACAACAGTGTTGGTTAGTTGAGTCAAAGGGATAGCACTGACCCTACTTACAGCCCTCAATGTTCTTCGTAGTATTATATGGTCTTCCTTGAGTAGCCCAGGGAAGAATAATGGAGAACAATAAAGAATGATGGGCAAAACACATGAATTAATAAATTGTATGAGAAGAAATTGGGTTATACCTGAGTGCCTCAACTTCTTTATGTAATAGGTCAGACGGAAAACTTTCTTAGAAACTATAAGAATATGAGACGACCAGCAAAGGTTTGAAGAGAAACTAATGCCAAGATAAGAAACACTTGACTTACTCTCTATCATGGTACCATCAATATTACAACAATCATGAGATTGGATCAATCCATGCATATCTTTTTCACTTCTCAAGCTGAAATCAACAATATTACATTTAGTTGGATTTAGTTTAAGACCATTTGAGCAGGCCAATCCTTAACTTCAGCTAAGAAGCCATTCATATGGGAACAATCCGATGTGGAAACTACAGGGACAGAAATGGTTAGATCATCAGCATACTTAATGAAGTTAACTTTGGGTGAGTTCGGAAGGTCATGCAAAAAGAAAGAGAAAAGAAATGGAGAAAGTACTACACCTTGAGGCACACCACTTTCAGTTAGCTGAGAAGTGGAGCGCTTTCCAGCCAAAACAGTATGCTGTTCCTATCCTTAAAATAGGAAGACAGCCATCTAGTTGCCCAGGACTCTGTTTGTGCTGATTTCATCTTTCCTAATAGAATTGTCCTAGGAACAGAGTTGAAAGCTGCAGTATAGTCTAAAAAAGCTGTTCGAACGAACTTAGCACCCTTATCAAGGCAGGAAACAATATTGTGGTGTAGTACAATGGCTGCATGTAATGTACTTCTTCCACACTTATAAGCAAACTTCTTAGGGTCACTAAAAGCTTTTAAAGAAGGTTTAAGAATATTCAAAAGAAGTTTCTCCATAGTTTTCAAAAAAGGAGATGTTATAGCGACCGGTCTAAACTTTCTACCTGCTCCAGAAGATGATTTCTGTACAAGTACAACTTTGAATTCTTTCCAGTCAGCAGGTACCGTTTCCCTGTTAAATGATGCATTAAAGATTTGCGTAAGAGGATGACACAAGATGTCTGCACACTTTTAAAGAATGCCTGGTACACCATCTGGACCAAGGCTGTGTGTTGGATTGAAAGATTTCAAACATAATAGTTCATCCTTTTCTTTAAAACTCGGAAAATGACCATTATCTTGACTAGGTACATCAGGTACAACCATATTAATTTGTTTCATGATAAATGATTTGTTTAAAGCATTAAAGTCAGAATAAGCACCAAAAGACATTTGTTTTTTCGTCAACACGTGCCCCTTTTTTAGGAAACTGAAGATCAGATGGTTGGTAAGAAACGATTAGCAACAAGAACTCTGAAAATGAAACAATCAATAACACATTACTTTAGGAATATACAGGAGGAATTGGAGATGGATCGAAAACTCACTGAAGAGACCTTTGAGTGACATCACTCATTAGGCAGATCCTCAAGTTGAACTTAGATTGGAAAAAGGTTAGGTGTTCGAGAGTGAAATAAAGGAGATCGTGTGACGAGGAGATGAACGCTTATAGTAAATCGTGCAGTTAACTTTGAAGGAGTACAGGAAAGAGGATGAAATGGAGATGTGATGCTGACGATGTGTATTCCGCTAAATCGAACATCTTAGAAGAAGGAAGGAAGGCGTATTAATGTATTTGGTCACGTATAACTATGATAATGCAGATCCTGACTTTATCCCCTTCCTTATTGGATGGATCAGAATTCGAACCAAATCATCAAGAAATGACCCTTAGATACCACCATCCGTTTCATTTTGTACAATACCAAACAAAAATAACTATGATTAATTCGGGATCTGTGCGGAGGTCAACAGCACTCAGCATCAAAAATAAGATCTGGATTTTCAACTCAAATGTGAATTCAGTGCTACTATACGGATCAAAGACTCGGAGCGTCATAAAGAGCATCTCAAACAAACTACAGACCTTCATTAACAGTTGTCTTCGCTCAATACTCAAGACCAGATGGCCAGAAGAGATCAGCAACAGAGATCTCTGGCAATGAGCGAACCAACCCAGCAGGAACCAATTGTGCAACAAATATACAGTCAGAAGTGGAGATGGATTGGCCATACTCTGAGAAAACAAACCATCAAGTGACATCACTAGACAAGCCATTGCTAGAGTGGAACCCGAAAGGGAAGCAGAGAGTTGGTCGTCAGTACGAGGGTGACTTGGAGGAGGTCATGTGAAGGGGAGATGAAAGCGTGTGGGCAGACTCGCAGCCAGGTGAAGACTCTGGCAGAGAACCGAACGCAATGGTGACGCGCGGCTGAAGCCCTATGTTCCTCTAGAAATTAAAGGAAACAATAGTAATAATAATAATTTGGAGTGCGTTTCTAGAGATATTTTGTAGTTGATCAGTAATATAGTATATCCTGAATGCAACAATTAGCTAGTCATCCATTTTTTATACTCACCGTCGTTTTCATTTTCATATATATGACCTACGTTGTTTAATTCTGGTCGTCTTTACCTTTGGTCTTACTTTTGTCATTGAATTGCGCTTCTCTATATGAAACCTCAATGTACCCGCATTGTTTTAAGTTGTTAAGTGGTTGCTTTAATAAAGATATTCTCCTCAGCTGTATCTTGGATAGTAATTCCAATATTTTTAAAGACAATCGTAATGAATTACCATTTATTAATTCATTCAAGCTATCCCGGTTGGCTCCAGACAATTAAGAAGTGACAGCCCCGAATATTCTGTAAGTGACTAAATCATTCAGTACCCAAGTGTATACAGCAAATACATCAATAATGATATTCATATCAGATGATATATCTGTGACTGAATAAATCTTAATACATGGTTTTATATAATGTAAATGTTTTGATATCAACGGAAGGGATTTGAAAGAGGTTACTTCATTCACTTATCTAGCTAGGGAGCATTGTCTCAACCACAGCAGGAACGGACGAGGATACCAAATCGAGAATCGGGAAGGCGAGAAACACATTCATCAACCTGAAACCAATCTGAAAATCTTCGTCACTCAGCCTGTATCAACAACAAAATTCGGATTTTCAATACAAACGTCAAGTCAGTCAGTTCTTCTATACGTACGGATCAGAAACTCGATGGCGGGCCACCAAGAATATTTCCAACAGCCTGTTGCAGACCTTTATCAACAGCTGTCTTCGCTGGCTCTATACTGAAGATCAGATGGCCACCGGAAAGAATCACCAACAAGAAACTATGGGAACAAACAAAACAAGAACCAATCGCTCAACAAATATGCAGGAGGAAGTGGAGATGGATTGGACACTCGCTGAGGAGGCCGCTGGGTGACATCGCGCGTCAGGTCAGCGCTCGAGTGGAACCCGCAAGGGAAGCGGCGAGTCTGACGTCGAAGGCTGACATGGAGGAGATCGTGTGAAGAGGAGTTGAAACAGTATGGATTAACATGGATGCAGGTGAAAAGTACAGCAGAAGACAGAAGCAAGTGGAGATGTGCAGTTGAAGCCCTGTGTTCCACTAGGAACCCAAGTAAACAATAATAATAATATATTTACCAATAACAATAATAATAATCATTGATTATTCAAAACTTATGGCTTACCTGAAAAATGCGCATATTACTCAGCGCTTTATTAGTATTTGGTATGGACATATTCACACGTGTAGAGACAGGTGGTGATGATATCTGACTTAAGTATGCATTTATTTCAGAGCTTATGACTGGTGGATAGCTCAACGTTGTATTCGGTAGATTCTGTGAATAAATCATGAAGTTGGCAGGTGTTACAACGGTGTGTATTTGTTTACAAAAACTGTCATTCATAACACCATTACCATTTTTATTACTGTTATTGTTATTAATATTATTATTGTTGGTGTGAACAGTATCAGCAGTCTCTACAAGATGTAATTCGTTGGACACTGTTTTGTTCAATTCATTATTCATTGGAAGTTGATAATTTGAATAGTTCCACCATATTGGTTCTTGATTGATTGTTGATCCTCCCACTGATACTACTGATGCTGATGTCGGTGTAGCTGGCTTAGCTGATATCACCTCTGACGATGGTGTATTTGTCGTGTGGCATGTATGCGCTATCAACTGCTCATTATTTGCACATAGCGTATTCTCTAAATTGTTGGCAGCAGGATCAAGAGCAGTTTTCAGGTGCTTTTTCCGATACATTTTTTCATCCAGTAAATAATACCAACCTGAAATCTGAAAATATTTGACAGAAGCAAAAAAACAACATAGAATTATCGGTACGAATATTTGTGGCTCAAAATTTTTACAGCGAATAATCTAATTATGAATGCAAGCATTTGGAAGGATCTTGATTACCAATCGGCACATGATCTGATGTGTCTCCTCTTCATGTGCAAATTTGATAATTTAATGATTGGACTCATCTGCGGATTCATGACTGATATTAACTACTAGCATATAAAAGACAAGACTGTCACCTTAAGTTACCATTATGGCTGGTTATCCGAGAAGGAGACGCTGAGTTCAACTTGCACAGCACTGGACAAAGAAGTGAAGAAGAGTGCCAGGAAGGACAAAAGACAATTCTACGACAACCTGGCTAATGAAGCTGAGAAGGCAACAGGCAAAAGGGACCTGAGGACACTATATCAGATAACCAAGTCTCTATCCGGGAAGAGATCAACACAAGTGAAACCTATAAAAGACAGCCAAGGGAACCCAATTACCAAAGAAGGAAGACAGATTAAACAATGGTTGGACCACTTCAAAGGACTCTTGAACCGACCACCACCTACAACCCGTCCAGAAATACCAACAACAACACGTACACAACTGCAAGTTGACACCAATCCTCCAACGAAAACTGAAGTCTTGAATGCAATCAAGCTTCTGAAAGCTTGAAAGGCAGCTGGACCAGATGGAATACCCCCTGAAGCACTGAAAGCGGACCCAGAGACGACAGCAGATATGCTGACTCCATTATTGCAAAAGATCTGGAAAGAGGGAAAGGTGCCTACTGACTGGAGGAAAGGTTAACTCGTGAAACTACCAAAGAAGGGCGACCTAGGACTCTGCAAGAACTGGCGGGGAATCATGCTCCTGTCGACGCCAAGTAAAATCCTGAGTGGCATCATCCTGGAGAGAATCAAGGACGCACTGGATACAGAACTCCGACCAGAACAAGCTGGATTCAGGAAAGGCAAATCATGTTCTGACCAAATTGCAACTCTACGCATTATCATCGAACAAAGCATGGAATGGCAATCAAATCTCTACCTCAACTTTATAGACTTTGAGAAGGCCTTCGACAGCGTTGACCACGAAGTAATTTTGGAAACTACTCGAGTACTACGGCGTACCCCAAATATTCATCAACCTTATTCAACAGCTGTACGACAACGGCACATGTCAAGTGATTCACAACGAAAAGCTCAGCGAAGCGTTTGGAGTAAACACACATATATATACATATATATATTGATATATAAATGCTCAGATGATTTAATAAATAACATTTTGGTTATCAATCTCTCTCTCTGTCTCAATACTGTTACATTAGATTTTAAGACTATCATTTAATGCTATTCTGTTGTATGGTTGTGTGTAATAGCCTGTAGTGTTGCAGCTGAGCTACTTCTTAGACTTTTCATCTAATTAAGGCCGAGTAATCTAGATTTCTCCTGATTTTTGTGTTCCGCTAATCTGAATGACCCTGCTTACTAGTTCAACCAATGTATTTAACTTCAGATTTATTGAGGCATACGAGATAAAATAAATTACTTTATTCAATGAGCTTGTCAGATGCCTTTCAGCCGACATCATTTGTTTCTGGACGAGTATATGGGCTTGATTGCTTGCTGCCTTGTTAAGAATTCTATGTAAGGTTTCAGAGGTTAACTCGTTGTTTAGCAAATCTACGGTTGTTTTAGGTTCCTTATTCTCGGAGTTATTTTTCGGTGTGCGTTTGTCATTCATGTCGTCCTTATTCCTATTTTCCTGATTATTCTTACATACTACCTGAGCTAGAAAACACCTCAGCTATAACACTACATGCAGTTGGACACAGTCAAACAGTAGGATGGGAAAAGATGACAGTCTTAAAGTGTAATGCGACAGGGTGGAGGGAGAGATTGATCATGAAAGATTTATTTATGCAATCAATTGAGAATACATGCCATAGGAATAGTTCAAAATCTGTCCACCAAGACATCTAGGGAGTTCTATTAACCTTACAACAAGTAGGAAGGAAGAAAAGAAACCATAAACATGAAGTATAGCAGTTGTGCGTCCATAACTGATGATATGACGATGAACAATAAGAGATTGTGTTTGAAACGTCATCTGGTAGTACCAGAAAGTCAATTTTTCGGCTGAATTCTAACGTTTAGTGTTAAGAGACGGTCATCTGATTCAAATAGTTACATGAATTAAAAGCAAATCACATTTTGAAGGTCGATTTATCTGATTTTCAGGTTTCTGCATGCCACTGGTTAAAAACCTAAGTCTCAAATAGGGCGAAATGCGCATCCTAGATTCCACCGCTAGTCGCCATCCACCAATTAACCTCTAATTTCATGCCCAGACATCGTCGAAGCATCCGCACAAGAAGCTGACATGTCAACCTGAGACCGAGCACTTCGGTCCAATTAATCGACGGGAAAATCTAAAAAATTCAAGTTAATTAATATGACCCGTTGCACAAGAGGCGACCCTCGTGGCCCAAGTGGTCTGGTGGAAACGCTTTGGCGTTTGAAACTATATGGCACTGGGTTCGACCCTCGAGGGGAACATCATCACTCACTGGGAAATGCAGGTACATCCAGATGACGAGCCCCAAATAGGGCGAAATGCGCATCCTTGATTCCATCATTAGTCACCATCCACCAATTAACCCCCAAAATTTAAATGAGTTCTGAAATATCTCCGTAGAATTCTTATGAACTAAAGTAAATCATACTTAGAATAATTCTAACCTCAAAGGTATCTTATAACACGTAAAGCGTATAACGACAACTCTGGAGAGCATTTTCCTTAATAATTTATGGAAGTTATAGCTCCATCAAAGTTATGATAAGTCAGGATGGCGTGATATATGTCTTTGACAGTGGTCAGCATTTCAGTACATGGTGTGCTTATTAAGATTGCAACTGGGCATTCCAGTTTTTCTGATTCCAAGGGGTTATCCTTTGGGCGTTTCCACACTGTTCCTAGTGTCTGGTTACATAATACTTTGGTATGACTTCCTCCATATTTTAGCTGATAGAAATGTTGGCTGTTTCATAGACTGAGTAGAATTTATCTCATTATTACAGACCGTAAAGTAGATATTTTAATTGTTTACCAGGGTGTAGGTGATATAATGAGTCTGGGACTTCTTGTTGGTGCGATGTGGTCGCCAAGTCAGGTGACTCACCATCGTGGAGCGCTCTAAAATCGACGGTAGGCAACCACAGGCGGTTGGCAGGAGAATCCGGACCTAGGTTTGAGGCATAATACCTTCGAGGTTGACTCTAGATAGACAACATAAAAATCAGTCGGTAAGGTTGAGATTCTTCACAGATAAAGTGAACTGGTATTTGAAACAGACGTAATGAAGTTTCCCCCTCCTTGTAGAACGATTTTATCTGAATTCGGATTGGAACAAAGTAGGTAGATGTTGGTAAGGAAAACTAAGGTAGGCAACCTCAGACTCTGAAATTGCTGGTCTTAGCTGATAAGGACAGTTCAGTATGACCGTTTAGGAATTTTATCTCTCTCCGTAAACATACTCATTTAATTTGTTATCAATCTGTGATTATTGTTCTCCTTACTGTTAAGCTATACAGATTGCTGCAATTTGAAGCGATAAACGTTTTGTAAAACTTCATTGACACAGTTATCACATCAGGATTTACCATGAAGCTATAAGATCTTAGAACTGCTGATTTTTTGTAAGTAAGCAAGGCTGACTAAATCACATTATTTATTGCAGTTTTGTATCAGATACCAGAAGTCTACAGGCAGGATATCTTACCACACCGAAGGTTTTATTCATTTACAGACATTCACCAGTAAACCATGTTTACAAAGTTAAGAAGATCTATGTTTCATGTAACATTCGAATTTCCATCTAGCGAGATTACAAGGCCACACTGATTTCTGTTGAACTGATCTTGTTATTTATTTTTTCGGTCAAAGCCTTCACTTTAGCTGAATGACGATAAACTCATAGAATAAGTCAATTACTGAAAGGTCTAGTTTGTACTATATATTTTTACCGATAACATTTTTAAAAGTGCTTAGTGATGGGTTTTCTTATTCGAACTGATTTATTAGCAGTTCATACAAAAATTTTCAAGTTTTGGTGTGGAAATATTTGATTCATCTTAAGATTGGTCACGAAGTAACTTCATTACTGAACATCTGTTTCGTCCTTGTTTCGGACTCTTCAGTAGCATTGGCCACCTCTGACTATATCAGGGACAGGACCTGAGATTTTCAGATTCAAACACAGTCTCGCATACCATTCAGCCATTAGAACAGGATCTTATGCCCCTTGTTTTCCTCCATCTGCCGACTGGCGATACATAACACTACCGTCAGACAATGACTGCGACAACTATTTGTCCTCAGACCCAACTTGGTGGACACTGATGGTCGGGACTTCATAATGGAACTTCAAGGAACTTTGTCCTGTAGTTAATCACTAGTAAAATTCTTGCGGGAACTGTCAGAAGTTATAATTAGTGGATCACTGGTCCCAGAGACTGAACGATATACTATCTCACGCTGAAACATGGAAATCCTGGGTTCTGGGTGCGTACTGATGAAGAATCCCAAAAAAGATTGAAACAGCTTTCGAATACTTCCCACTGGTCCTCAATGGCTGTGTTATTGAACTAATTTCTCGATCAGTTTTGATATTCATTCAATCCTGATATTTGAACGTGTTACTGTTTTGCAAAATGAAGCGCATTTATATGGTCTGTTTTCAAGTTTCCGCTTTTCAAATTAATTTTTACTGTTATGCTAATTCTCCTATGACATTTGTTGAAATAAAATGAAGCGAATTTTGTTTTTAATCGACTTCTTAATACGCACTGACAAAAATACAATTTACTCATAAATTAAATAAGATAGGAACTTAGTATAAAAACGAGGAAAATATGTATGAGGATAATTCAGAGAAGCGAAAAATGAAAGTCAGACAGTAAGTCTTATATATATGCGTTCACAAAAAAACACAATCGCACATACATACACACTATAACGCATATATGCTAGGTGAGCAATCTTTTAAAGCTGAATACACTAAGTGAGTGGGTGATAACTAGCTGACTCAAGTCCCCACAGAGATTTGAACCCAAATCACCGAGTGATGCTGTCAGAGACGTTACCACTGAATTACTCAGGCTCGCGACTTTTCTCCTTAAGAGCTGTAGCAGATATAATAATTAGACACTAGATGGTCTATAATGTTATGACTCATGACTTCCAGCTTACACCAACTTCACTCCTGTAATCGAATTCGAATCCCGATGGTGGATGAGTACTGATGAATAGCCTCAAACTGTGACAAAACAGCTATCCAGTCCTCGTTGGTTTTCCACTACTGGTTCTGTAACTGATGTCAGCTTACGATCAAACTTGTAACCGACCAAATCCTTGCGAACCAACAATTGAAAACTAATGTCGTGCTATTGAAAATGCTAAGACTAAAAAGCATTTCTAAGTGATTGTTGTTTTCCGTCCTTCCGGGTTACTCATTTTTTAGAATATTTAATCACCAATATGGTTACAGGATTTCATCATGAGGTGACACTGATTAGAGAACCACTGGAAAACCTGGGAGTACTGCACAGCTGTTTTGTCACAGTTTGGGACTCTTCAGCGGTAAGCACCCACCGTCAGGATTGGAACCTAGGACCTTCCGTTTACAAGGGGAGCTCGTGGACCATTAAGCCACTGGGACCCAATCCAGTGGCCCATGAATTCTAACTTCTGTCAATTCACAACATAGCACGACTGCTAGCCAATGTCTTCGGTGAGTATTTGTCCTCACACTCGACCTGCTGCACCCTACTGGTCACGACTTAATAATAAAATCGCTGTTGGCAGTCTGGTTGATTATTTTTGTTGCACAAGGTGACATTTATATTGCCTGATAGTCGCGAGTCGCAACTCATTCTAAATGAATATTTTTACCTCGAAAGTAACCCTTACTTAACTTTCATAATCCAGTGAAGATTGTAGCAATGAATAATGGATTCTAGATCAAATGCACAGAGGATTGGCAGTTCAGCAAAATGTGTAATCGTGGAAGGTGAAAACACCCATTGTTTGTTGGAACGCTCTACATAACTATTGCATATTAGAAATTGAAATTTTAGTAAACTTCTTTTTGTTTTGAAATTATATATTTCCACTGATTTCCATCGCTCTGTCCCTACTAATTTCCTCAAAAATTAATTAGACTTTGGGGAAAATTTATTTCTAATTTTTGTGGTTCCAAGACCGGCATTGATGTATTCTAAGTATTCTGCAAACTAGTGATAGCAGTCACGGCTAGAGTGTTATCATCTCTCACATCGTCATTATGAGCACTCACCGCTACACATATCATTTGTGTTTTAGTATTGTAGGTGGCAATTAAACAGTGTTAACGGCTTATAAATAAATAAATAATTAAATTAAATGCCAGACTATTGACTTCTCCCTTAGGCATAAACGAGATCTACAAACACTAGTAAGTACTCATGAAGCCTGTTGCTTTGAGGGGACTAAAATTGAAGCTAAGTCTAATGCAAAATACCTCGGTGTAGTTCTATCTTCCGACCTTACTTGGACATCTCATATCCTAACGATTTCTAAGAAAGTGTTCTGTCTAACCTACTACATTAAGAAACTTAGACAATCTGGAATCACCCAACCTCTACTTTCACAACTTGTCAACTCTCGTATCTTACCTGTTCTACTTTACTGCTCCCCGTTAGTCTTTCCTGGGCTACTGAAAAAGGACTATACCATCCTGAGAAGGATGCTGAAGGTAGTTACTAGGACTAGTGGTGTAAAACTCAGTCAGCTCGTCACTACATTAGTTGATAGGTATCTGAATACATGCGAGAAATGGTCTAAAACCATACTCTCAGACCCCCAACACCCCCTCTATTCCCAACCCTCTCCTTGTATCTCATCAAGTAGAACCAGAAATCAGTACAAAATAATTTATCCTGGTACAACCAAGTACAGGAACTCAACGATACCATACTTGGCCCGTGTTCTAAGTGACAGAGACAATGTTAAATGCGAAACCTATGACTTGCTTTGTTGTTAATAACATAATTTTAGGCTCTTTTATTTCTCTCTTATTTTGTATTCTATTGTGAACTCCTTCTTAAACATACTTAGCTACCTAAATTATTAACAATGGCTTACTTTTTGTACTTTACTGTATTCCTTCTTTTGTGTATCTACTGGTTCCGATTATATTAGCACTATGAGTAGTACAAAATTTTCCTGTCAGTAACCATCATATAATTATTAGTTTTGTGGTTGTTTTTTCTTATTTTTTTATTTTTCTCGGCAATATTAACTGACAATCATTGGTTGTGAAAGCCATTGTCACCACCTTAAAAAATTTTGTAGTATGCAGGATTACTCACACTACCACTACAAACACTGCATTAGACCGGACAGTAAAAAACAAAACAACAACCTTGAAATGCTATTTTATCAGTGTTTAGAGTTGTTTCAACCAAATTAACTGTGCGTCGGTGGCACAGTGGTTAGGACTCTCGCCGACCATGCACATGGTCCGGGGTCCGATCCCCTGCCGGTGCACACCCGATACCTATGGTCGGCCTGCAAAACTGGGCTACCGATATCACATGCTGAAAATTCCATACTTGTACCAAAAATACTGCGTGGAATCAAGCTATAATAAATAAATAAATAAAAATCATCTTGGCGATAAACATTCTTAAATATCATTTCATAACTTCTTGTATGACTATAGCTTTACTGTCACCATGCATAATCATATCAAAGCTTCCACTACCCAATACTAAGTTATTATTATATGATGTTTATTTTCCTTTCTAATTCTTGATATTTTTTCGCATTTTAAAAAATTAGTTTTGTGTTTGTTTTTGTTGTTGTTGCCTAATATTTATTTTTTTGAAATACTCCTTTTAATTGTTTGATAAAATTAGATGGAAATATTGTAGATATGTGCTGAAAATTCCACACTGTACCACTAGTACTGTTTCTGGAATAAAGCAAATTATTATTATTAAATTAAATTTAACCACTAACAACACTTACATGTTTCTTATTTTGTATACTTGCTATTCCAAAAGACATTCCACCCACAAACTCACTGGAATATAACAAACACATAAGATACTAGTTTATGAGAAATAGAACATAAGCACAAGGATAGATTATCATTTCATAATACAGTACTGTTTGTGTTGTTTTTTTTAGCAATAAGGTACCATTTTTAATAATGGTGCTCCGAGAACAAACTAATCTTCATCAAAATTCACTGGGCATAAAAGTAGTAAACAAAAGTGATAATGTAACTTTCAAGAAGAGAACAATTGGACGCTGGACGTCTACCGGCTTTAAAGCTGTTCGCAATTCATTTCATTTGCTCATTACTATACCTGTAAACATCTCTTATCAAAATAGGGATTCCATTAGGTCTGGATTTTCACTGATTACCAGTAAGAACAGTTAACATTTTATGTAAGTGAAGAGACTGACTTAATGACAGTATTTTATATTTGTCACAATGTCTTCAAAGTTATGTAAAAAGTGTCACTATTTTTTATTAATATTATTGTTCCCTTGGGTTCCTAGTGGAACATAGGGCTTCAACTAAACGTCTCCACTTGCTTCTGCCTTCTAACTTACTTTTCACCTGCATCCATGTTAATCCATACTGTTTCAGCTCCTCTCCACACGATCTCCTACATGTCACCCTTGAACGTCCCACTCACCGCTTCCCTTGAGGGTTCCACTCGAGCGATGGCCTGAAGCGCGATGTCACTCAGCAGCCACCTCAGCGAGTGTCCAATCCATCTCCATTTCCTCCTGCATATTTTTTGGGCGATTGATTCTTGTTTTGTTTGTTCCCATAGTTTCTTGTTGATGATTCTTTCCGGCGGCCATCTGATCTTCAGTATAGAGCCAGCGAAGACAGTTGTTGATAAAGGTGTGCAACAGGCTGTTGGAAATATTCTTTGTGACCCGCCAAGTTTCTGATCCGTACGTATAGAAGAACTGACTGACTTGACGTTGGTATTGAACATCTGAATTTTGTTGTTGATGCAGGCTGAGTGACAAAGATTTCCAGATTGGTTTCAGGTTGATGAATGTGTTTCTCGCCTTCACGATTTGACATCCTCGTCCGTTCCTCGTGTAGTTGAGACAATGCTCCCTAGATAAGTGAATGAAGTAACCTCTTTCAAATCTCTCCTGTTGATGATGATTGGCGCTGGATGTTGCTCCTGCTGTTGTTGTTGTTGGTTGGTTATTTTCATAACCTCCTACTTGTCTATGTTCACCTGGAGTCTTGTCTTTTCTGCCAGCCTCTTCGACCAGTTTGTCGGTTTTCGCTTGTACGTCTTCGATTTTGTGTGACATCAAACATAAATCTTCCACGCGCAAAATCCAGGTCTTCTAGGTTCTTCACGTCGGTCCAGGATATCTCTGTATTCTCGTATCACTATTAGGTGGAGCGAAACAGAGCTGAGTTTTCAAAGGTAGATAAGTATTCATTTCACATGCATGCCACAATTTGTTGATGCATTTCGGCGATAGAAATTAGCAGCTCTATTTAATTAGCTGAGAGACAACAGCATTGTGCTTAACAATAAGCTGAGGTTCTCTTCGATCTCACTAATGTTTTCTAGGAAGTATTCATTTTTGGTTATTTCTTTCTTACGCAATGTTATTTCATATTTACTTTGTTTGATGCTTACTAAGTGCGTCGGTGGTGCAGCGGTAGAATGCTCACCAACCACGTATAAGGTCCGGGGTTCGATCCTCGGCCGACGCACTCCTAACCCTCTCCTAGCCGGTAGTCGATCCGATAAAGATGGAAGGTTGGGCGTTAGGCTAGCAGCTTCACCACATAAATAATAGCTGCTACAGAAACTTCATACCTTATGCCTTATGTTCCAATTGGAATCTAAAAAAACAAAGAATACTCACTAAGTAATGTGTCCTTTCCATATAGAAAATCTACGACACTGATATACTGTTATCGTCTAAGGTTTACCAGCTTATTTGTCTACACAGATTGAAGGAATCAGGCAAATGCGATTGAAAACTTGATTTTGTGAAACAGTCATGTACTCTGCCCTGCACAAAAGGTAGACTTCTAAAGGCTTATTGAAGTTACCATGTCCGATGTTCTGTCATTAAAGTAAATTGGAATTAATTGTCTACCGCAGAATGAGATATCTGAAACAAATTTCTCAATGAAAGACCTCCAAAGACAGTTTTTGAGGATTTCAGTTACAGTATTGTTACTGAAATCATGAAATACCTAAGGAGAAGTTTCTTCTGAATGATTGAAATCTTTTGCGCTTTTTTGGTTTTCTGGTGTACTTCACTTATAACAAGTGATTACGTATTCATTTTCTAATAGTGCTGTACGCCAAGGTATCATTTTATTATTATTATTTCCTTTAATTCCTAGAGGAACATAGGGCTTCAGCCACGCGTCTCCATTGCGCTCGGTTCTCTGCTAGAGTTTTCACCTGGCTCCATGTCTGCCCGCACGCTTTCATCTCCTCTTCACTTGACCTCCCCCAAGTCACCCTTGCACTGACGACCAACTCGCCACTTCCCTTTCGGGTACCATTCAAGCAATGGTTTGTCTAGTGATGTCACTTAATGGTTTCCTCAGACTATGGCCAGCCAATCCATCTCCATTTCTTCGTGCCTATTTGTTTCTCAATCGGTTCCTGGTTGATTCGCTCCCAGAGATCTCTCTTGCTGATCTTTTCTGGCCGGCCATCTGATATTGAGTATTGAGTGAAGGCTACTGTAAATGAAGATCTGTAGTTTGTTTGGGATGCTCTTTATGACGCACAGTGCAAGTCTCTGATCCGTATAGTAGGTAATACTGACTTCACATTAGAGTTGAAAATCTGGATCTTATTTTTGATGCTGAGAGTTGTTGACCTCCACACAGACTTGAGAGTAGTGAAAGCTTGTCTTGCTTTTCCGATCCTTGCTTTGATATCCTCGTCAGTTCCGTCCGCCTGTAGTTGAGACGATGCTTCCCAGGTAGGTAGGTAAAAGAGGTAGTTTCTTTCAGGTTCCTTCCATTTATGCTGATTGTTGTCTGTTGTTGTTGTTGCTGTTGGTGGTGTTGCCCAGGAATTTTCATCACTTCTGTTTTCTATATGTTCACCTGAAGTCCTATCTTTGATTTATATATATATATATATATATAAATATTATATGATGAAAATAGAAATAACCAATAATAAAAAATATTAGGAAGTACAACAGAACGTTACCTTTCCGTTTTCTCATTAGAAATAACATAAATTGCAAAATAAATTCTTCTTCCATATTTGATTTTGTTTAAATCCAGTGAAAATTCTTTGTTATAATAAGGCGTAGTGGAGTTTTCAATGGTTTCAGATATCTGTTCATATGAGTTTTCCTTATCTGGTGTTACGTTCACCTAAAAATAGATGGAGAGAAAGCGAGAGAGAGAATACAATATAATAAAATTCAGAAATGCCAAGCAATTCAGCCGAAAGTGTCTGAGTCTTCTAGTGTGTCACTAGAGAAATAGATTACTGCGTTAAAAAAATAACCGCCTGTTCTACACTGTGACATCTGTAGTTCAGGCTGTAGTGATATAGGAAGAGAAAGAAGGTTGCACGTGAGGTTAGCTACCCCGCCCCGTAAGAATACCACCTCACTGATACTGTAACCTCAAACCTGAAGTCTGGATCCCTATATTTCTCTTAGAACGCAAAAGGATGTAACTAGAACTATTATACTATTGAACTTCAATGATTGTTCAGAAATTGTACAGGTCAAATCACTGTCGAAACAAAATCTTGTCGAGTATTATGTTTATTTGTTTTATTTTTCTGTTAATGTGATTTGTATATGCCATGAAGTGATATTGTGATTTTCTTAACGAAAAGAATATTGGAAAACGGACATTATTATTGTCCAACCAGACTGGGATCAGTAACGTACCAGAGATATATACCACTAATACTATGAACACAATGTATCCTTAGTGTGGATGATTCTGTTTTTGGGATAAATTACATTGTAGAATTTCATCTGATGTTGTATTCATTACTATACTGTATATTTCGTAATGACTCAAACTGAATCCACATTTCATCGATCTGCTTGAATAACTATCAATATTTATTCTCTTACTCCTTCATCACTAGTTCAAGGCGGTTTGAAATGATCAGTTGCATTACAGAATTCGGTTTCACTTGTCAACTAACTAATTCTCCCTTCTTCCTTTTCGTTCAAATTTGAACAAAAGAATTCATGCTTGCAGTCTTCATGGAGTTATTTTTATGGAGTGGGATTGCTAGCCTCACGCTCAACCTTCTATTTCCTCCCGAATTACTATCATCTGGTTAACTGGGAGATGTTAAGGAATGCGTTAATCAGGAATCCAACTTTGGGACACATCCACAGTTAGCGAATATTGTACCATTGAACCACTGATGTAGAGCTCCATTTACTGAATGATAAGAAAGAGTGTATATCAATTTCAATATATATGTGTGGACATAGTTATTTGACTTAAGTGTGACGCCATCTTATAAAATTAACTGTAAATTTCTATGACATCAATGTGTACTATAGTTCAGAGGTTTCTTTCGTCTTCTTACCCGTAGCCCTGGAATGCCCCAAATTTATAAACAGTCTTAGGATATTGAAATAATAGAGAAGATTTGTAGCTCAGATGGATGATTTGAAATTAATAGTGTTCTCTTAACTGGTTGGTTTGGTTGCGGAGCTTTCGTCGTCCCCTGCTGGACAACATCCCCGTTCAGCGCAATTTTTAGCATAAAGCGAAATGATTTAAATTCCTTCATGAGTGATAGAATTGCGTCTCCCAGTAACCATCTTTACATATGTATTGACCATTTTCTATTGACCTGGATTTTAAACTTTCTGGTCACCTGATTTATTTTTTATTAGTTGGTATATTTTGCCTATATTAACGTGTTTGTTAATTGCATATTCGTTTGAGTACCAGGCTTCTAGGAATTCCCTGGCACTTTTGGTCTTTCCTCTCTCTAAGATTTCGACATTATATTCTTTAGTATCAATGCATATAGACAATTATGGACATCAAATTGATTGAGATAATGTCGAAATCTTAGACAGAAAGAACACCGAAAGTGCCAGGGAATTCCTAGAAGCCTGGTACTCAAACGAAAATGCAGATAATAAACACGTTAATATAAACGAAATATACCAAATAATAAAAAGTAAATCAGGTGACCAGAAAGTTTAAAATCCAAGTCAATAGAAAATGGTCAATACATATGTAAAGATGCTTACGGGGAGACGCAATTCTATCACTCATGAAGAAATTTAAATCATTTCACTTTATGCTAAATATTGCGCTGAAAGGAGATGTTGTCCAGAAGGGGGACGATGAAAGCTTCGCAATCAAACCAATCATCTCAGAGAACACTATTAATTTCAAATCTTAGGATATACGTAATAAAGATTTACTGTCAGCATTATGCAAAAAGCCAACCAAGCATGATATTCTGCTGTCTCCTTTTTTATTAACTTAACAGAGTATTTTAATGAAATCTTCTCTAATTTGGAAGTTATCAAGTGCAGAGATTTGTTTGGTTACAGGTTCGATCATAAGCCAACATCAGTTGGAGAACAATTGGAAAACTGGGAAATGCTAGAAAGCTGTTTCATCCCAGCCCGCGACTCTTCGGCAGCACACACCTACTGGGGTTGAAGCCCATGGCCTTTCGGTTACATGTTGAGCTCGTATACCATTCAGCCAGTGAGACCCAATCCAACTCCATGTGTGGAGTCAGTCGGTAATGAGCATTGGACAAGTTATCAAGTGTTGGTTTGCAGGGATTTGATTAGTAACAGGTTCGATCACGAGGTGTCATCAGTTGAAGAGCCAATACAAATTATCCGGAAACAATATTCTCCATGATAATACGTAACAATTATTGTCACGACACAATCACTGGTATTAATAACAGTCTTATCTAAGTACGTGTTTCAGCCACGAATAAATAATGACGTAAACCTGTCGTATTTGCTGATAGCAGCGATTTATCCGGTTCATTTAATTGTCCAACCGGAGAAGTTCTCTTAACATACAGTTTCTGCTCAAATCATTAGTAATTAGAGGTAGATCTGAAGTCATTCGTTAACTAGTGACTAGCGTTATAATCCAGGACACGAGCTCGACTTCAGTCATCTACGGAGAGTACAAACTAAGAGGTGATCTGTATTTCGCTGCAGTGGAATTAAAGAACGCGATATCCAAAGTTTTTTGCTCATCAGGCCTTCCAGGGGAGTCTGAACGGTGAAAGACAAGTTGAGCGAGGGTCTGCCAGTGTCATCCATGAGACAAAGTCTTTTAGGGAAAAGTGGAGTCAGCTGAAAAGGGCTTCAGGGAAGAGGATTAAATAGAGATGTGTTACTGAGGCGGTATGTTTCAGTGAGAATAATAAAATAATATAATGACTTTCATGGTCTAATAGTCTCAGTGTGCATTTAGCGGACTTACTACTAGCTAAGAGATGCCTGGAGTCGAACCTCTGATCACGTGTGTGTTTTACGAGAGTTCTACCATAGAACCACCGGCGCACGTCATATTGTGCAATCATAAATGACTAAGCGTTAAATACAGACATTAAAACAAACAAACAAACACTGCAATTATCAACACAGCAACAGACTTATTGTGTAACACAGCTAGACCAGAATTTTGGAAAATCAGGCTACACACCTTTGTTGATTGCACCAAAACTTGTCACATGATGGGAAGTGATCAAATGACAATGTGAAGTAGGTGAAACATTCTATTCCCAAGAGACATCTTCTGAATGAGAAACACTTTTGTAAGAATAGTCAGGATATTTTGATAGATTATCAAAATTATAGGCAATACTTATTAATTTGAATGTCCTCAAGACTGCCTAATTGTATCATAACAAACCTAAGATAGATGTCAGTGATACACACTTAGGGCTGAAAATGTCATTAAAAAAAATCACTGTAAGAACTAAAGTTCTAGCAGAATAAAATGGTACCATCTTAAATTTCGTTGCCTTCTCATCAACTGCTGACAGGGCAAAGACATTATTAAATGTATCTACAAAAACAATTTTAACATACTTGCACAGAGTTCATTCTAAACAAAAATCAATCGATCAATATACGCATACACTGATAATATATACATATATATATGCAGTATTAAACACTGTTCTGAACAATAATAATCACACACAATGAAAACTTTTCAGCATCTCGCATTCGGATGAAAGAGAGATGAAAAATATCCAGTTACCAGGGCAAAGAAAGACTGATGACCGCTTCTTTCTGGACTCATAAATCAGGTTGCCGGGAGCAGTTACATTGGAAGAACAGAAAGAAGGGCATATCTACGATTTTCTGAACATGTACCAAAAAGCTTACGTCTAAAAGAAACAAATGCTTTAAACAGTGCCATCGCCAGGTATCTCCTTGACACAGGTCATGAGGTGGACGTCGATTAGTAGTTCAAAATCATCAATAGGCAAAAGAGCTCAATTCTCCTCAAGTTTACTGAAGCCATCTCCATCAAGTGCCTGAAACCTGATTTATGCATCCAGAAAGAAGCGGTTATCAGTCTTTCGTTGCTCTGGTACCTGGATACTTTTCATCTCTCTTTCATCCGAATGCGGAATGCTGAAAAGTTTCCATTGTGTATGATGATTATTGTTCGGAATAGTGTTTAATATTGCATATATATATTTATATGTTATTAGTGTATGCGTATATATTGATCGATTGATTTTTGTTTAAAATGAACTCTGTGCAAGTATGTTAAAATTGTTTTTGTAGATACATTTAATAATGTCTTTGCCCTGTAAGCAGCTGACGAGAAGGCAACGAAATAAACAATGATGGTACCATTTTATACTGCTGAAACTGTAGTTTTTGCTTTGTTCAAATTCATTAAGGGGAATGAATGTATGAAAATCACTGTAATTTGAGCATGCAGTCACTAACATTAGGTCGTTACAAGCGATCAAACTGTGTCAACAGATAACCATGCAATAGACTTACTTTCACAAAAGAATTGCAATTTTGATTGTTGGCAGCGCGTAGACCCTTAGCTTCAATTACTAAAAAGGCATAAAAAACAATTACCATTAATACATGTTTTGATGAATTAATGGCCAATTTAAGGAACAAATATAAATAAATGTGTGAGAAAGTTGCAGAATTATTTCCGGTGAAAGGTCAAATCAATAAAATTACTATGTGTAATAAGCAGAAATAGGTAGTGGTACTATTCTAGAAACATTTGAAGTCAAAGGTCAGATTAAAAATACAGTATGTTATAATCTGGAAGGTCAGGTAGGAAAGACACAATAAATTATAATTATTCAGAAGTGGATTTCGAAGTGAGAATAAAAGTTGTATATTACGTAGTACTCAACGGCACGAAGGGAGAGAGGGCTAGAAATTTGATAACCCGCTCTGATAAAGGTGGTGGCATCGTCCCTAATGATTCGCCAAGACTAGGTCGATAAAATGTTATCCATCATGTCAGATGAAAACAAATTTTCACAAGAAAATAACGAGAAAGATCAAACAGAACAAACTGAAGGGAAAATAACACAAATGCTAAAGAAGAAGAAGAAGATCGGATTGGTTGTCATCTCTGAATTATATGAGCAAATACGACCCTCAGATTCTATAATTCCCGGGTTATATGGTCTACTGAAAGTGCACAAAAAGAACGTACCACTACGTTCAATCTTGGATGTGACAAATTCCCCATATCATGCTACTGCAAAATGGTTCGCCAACATCCTCCTACCTATCAGAAATAATCTCTGTCAGCATAGTGTTTCAGATTCATTTGAATGCGTCGATTCAATAAGTAGTGCTAATGTATCTGGTAAGAAAATGACATCCATGGATGTTACGTCCCTTTTCACTAACGTTCCTCTCACTGAAATTATTTGCTTTATATGCAAATTCATTGAGGATAATAATGTAGACGTGGGAGTTCCGATCCACTACTTAGAGGAACTGCTATTAAGGTGCACTTTCAATGTCCAGTTCAAGTTCAACAACACGCTTTAAAGACAAGTAGACGGAGTGGTAACGGGGTCGCCATTGGGTCCTCTGCTCTCAGACTGTCTCTTGGTAAGCCTAAAAAATAGTACGTTACGACCCATTATCGATGATTTTCATATGTACCAAAGATATATGGTTGATACCAACATCGGAATGATAACTAAGGAGTACCTCTACTGCTATCATGACATCCAATTCACGTCGGAATAAGAGATGAACTCGGAATCCCATTTTTTGGATTTTTTTCTAGAAAGGTGATCTTATGGTTCTCTTCAAATATTGATTTACAGAAAACCAACATGGAATGGTCAATACATGAATTTTCATAGTTGGGTTCCTTTGAGAAGAAAGAGAAATCTGATCCACTCTTTATCCTCGAGAATAAGAAGGATATGTACCAGTGATACAGTCGACGGGGAACTGGAGCGACTCGGACAAGTCCTCATAGAGAATGGATTTCCTCCAAGATTTATCGAGAAAAACATGAAGTTAAAGCAAAAGCTTGAAAGAACCCAGACGGTGCTGAAGAAACTGCTTTTTATGAACGATGAATCAAAAACTGATACCGCTGGTGAGATCCTGAAGAACCACTTATGCGGATCGCTGAGAAAAGCTTTTTAAGGCTGAGCTAGGGATCAATTTCTACAGCCGACAAATGATCAATGGATGTGTTATGCCGCTTTGGGTCACTTCAATGTGTGTTTACGAATTCACATGGTCGTGTGAAGCTAGTTATATTGGTTGCACAAAGCGCACACTTTCCAAACGCATCTCTGAACATTATCAGGCATTGTTAGCAAAAGGACAATGCAAGACAAGTACTAGGTCAATTCTCAAGCACTTGGTGAACTCAGGCCCCATAGCTCCACCAGAATCGTCTTTCAAGATCATCTACAAGGTGAAGCCAAATGGTACAAAGGTCGTCAGGCTTCGGCTTTTGTGGATGGCGGAGGTGCTGGCAATTCGTCAATACAACCCTAATCTCTGTATACAAAAATGTTTGACCAGTCTCTTACTCCACCTTTGTCTTAAACTCTTCACTGTTCGTTCTCTGTAGAAAAAAAATATTTTATTAATTTTCACTTTCACTTTTCAGTATACTTTAATAATTGATTCACTATTATCACTCTCATATGTTCCTTTTGTGCATTTTCACACTTGTTAAATTGACACTCAACTTCATTTAACCTTATCAAATTTCTAACTATTTCTGCGTTCGTGTCGTTGAGTACTGCGTAATTCAGACTTTTTATTTTCACTTCTAAAGCCACTTCTGAGTAATTATAACTTATTGTGTCTTTCCTACCTGACCCTGTAGATTATCACACATTGTATTTTCAGTTTGACCTGAAATATTTCTAGAATAGTACCACTACCTATTTCTGCCTGTTACACTTAGTAATTTTATTAAATATAAATAAATCAGCACTCGATTTGGATTTTGGATATACCCAATTTTCCCGATAAGTTTCATTTATTGGACTTCTCAGACTCGGTCTGTAATGCCATTAAAAAGGGATAATTTTTAAAATAAACCAAAACAGATTTACGGGTTTGTGATTACTGAGCATGTGAAAATAAATACGTTTACATGTATACTGTTCTTTATCATTTGGTGCATCCGTGTTTCTATGGTGAAAATTCTCGTCGACATCACATGTGGTTTGGGTTCAATTCCCGACCAGTGAACTCCTAAACCGCACTTAGTCTACCAGCCGATTGTGAGCCTAGAAAAGAGGGAAGGGTGTGCGTGAGATTAGCAACCCCATCTCTTGAAAGAAACCACTGTTACTGACACTTTAAAGCTCAGAACGCAAAGGATTGAAAAGGACGATGGATACTAAATTAATTCAATGCAATTAGTGAGACATTATCAAGTCAGTTCATTTAAACAAGAATGAGTGAATAAACGAATGAATGATTCTACAAAATTAAATTAATTATTTCGTTTTTTGCAAAGGTGCATTTAAAAAATATTTTCCTTTCATTCGCCATTTCCTCTTTCTTTTCCAATAATTAAGACAAAGTAAAGTAGCGTATAGGAAAAAAATGGAAAGATTTTGTAGTGTATAGGAAAAAAATGATTTCGAATGTTTAAACTGACAATTAATTACATTTGCAAAATAAAAAATATTCGAAATAGTTAGTTAACTTGCATATTTTTGTGTTGCCCCGTCGCTCATTCATATGTCATGATATGCATCAATACATTTTGCTAAATACCATCCATATATATTACTCGTGAGAATACTCAAGGTGGAGCAAGTTAAGCAACTTGATTTTTACGTAAACCAAATCCAGATAAGCCAAGGGAGGCTATTTTTGTTGGACACGGTAATTTAAAGATGGCTACCCTGAAAATGGCTACCCTCATCAAACACATAGCACAAGAAAGTAGGTAGGAAATTCTCCTGTATCTCTATAAATATGACTACAATTCAAAACAACCGGAACCTTGTGAGCATAAAAAACAGGTCCAGCCACTGTAATGCCCTCCTGGACTGCTGTGGAATCTATAAATTCATAAATTCTGTACAATTATTTTCCTCCACTTGTCTGATATTCATTTTAGCTTTATAACAATAATTATTATTGTTCCCTTGGGTTCCTAGTGGAACATAAAGCTTCAAATACACGTCTCCACTTGCTTCTGTCTTCTACTGTACCTTTAACCTGCATCCATGTTAATCCATACTGTTTCAGCTCCTCTTTACACGATCTCCTCCATGTCACCCTACGACGTCCCACTCACCGCTTCCCTTTCGGGTTCCACTCGAGCAATGGCCTGACGTGCGATGTCACCCAGTGTCCTCCTCAGCGAGAGTATCCAATCCATCTCCACTTTCTCCTGAATATTTGTTGGCCGATTGGTTCTTGTTTTGTTTGTTCCCATAGTTTCTTGTTGGTGATTCTTTCCGGCGGCCATCTGATCTTGAGTATAGAGCCAGCGAAGACAGTTGTTGATAAAGGTCTGCAACAGGCTGTGGGAAATATTCTTTGTGACGGGCCAAGTTTCTCATCTGTACGTATAGAAGAACTGACTGACTTGGCGTTTGTATTGAAAATCCGAATTTTGTTGTTGATGTTGAGTGACGAAGATTGTCAGATTGGTTTCAGGTTGGTGAATGTGTTTCTCGCCTTCCCGATTCTCGATTTGACATCCCTGACCGTTCTTCGTGTAGTTGAGACAATGCTGCCTAGATAAGTGAATGAAGTAACCTCTTTCAAATTCATTGAAATAAGAACAAATTAGTTCAGCGAAGAGTCTCTTTTCGGCGAATTCATTCACTTAGCTGTACAGTCGCAAATATATATACAATTATTTTGTGTGTGTGTGTGTACATTAGGTTTGTCAAAATCAAAATAACAGTTAGTGTGGGTTGTTGATTATATCATCAAGATAATGAAGAAGTTAAAATGTGTGATTAATACTCAAAGTTGTAACTAAGTGGGGTGAAGATTGGTAAGATGTGAGTAGGGTTACGTAATATGGACATGTTTAGAAAGATTAAATGCTAGTGAAGGGGTTTGGAGACAATTATGAAAATAAACTAGATAATGGGTTAGTTACTAAAAATTGTTATACGAAAATTGCAAAAAATTTGATAACAAAGTGTTGATGACAAATAAACTTGGAATTAAACCCACGGTAGTAGGAGGAGGTGGAGAAGTTTCTTCTGTGTGCATAACTCAGGCTTTTCCATCCAAATCGCTAAGGCTTCAGCAATACAAAGTATACGGAAGCTTGTCGATTTTGGAAGGCTTCTTTTGACTTTATAGATGACTTTGAACGACTTCTCCTCTTTCAAATTCCTCCCGTTGGTGGTGATTTGCGCTAGATGTTGCTGCTGCTGTTGGGGTTGGTTTGTTATTTTCATAACCTCGCCTAGATTACTAGCTCACCAGTTTCCTGGCCGGTCCCAAGCCTAGATAAAGAGGTAGGGTTGCGGCGTGGTGCTAGCAACTCCACCCCCAAAACTTAACCAAATTGCTACAGGAACTTCAACGCACAAATATATTTATAATTCTAAATCTATGAGCTTACACTATGCGAATTCATCTTGTGAACGTTGTAACTCATACGTCCAACTGATTGATCGACTTTAATTAGCTTTATAGACTGACGATGCAAGAAATATTGTTAGGTTTGATCAACTGCACTAGAATAAAATGTGTCCAGCTTTTAGTTCGCTCATAAATTCTCTGTTTGAATAAATTAGCAGCATATTTCTTACTGTGGCTAAGTTAAACTTTAAGCACCACCAACTACCAAACAGCGAATGACCTCCAACGCCTCAGTCACGAGAATGAGGTTCTTTTATGTATGGAATACATATATTTATGAAAAAGATGTATAAATACTGTATAAAAGTGTTACAGAGGATACCTTGCCCACACATTTGATAAGAATAGCTCTCATTTTTAAGTTGGAGTATCAACACAGTATAATTCCGTTGTGGGTAAAATTTATTTTGTTAAAGTCTCACGGTGTTATACAGTGATATTTACTGGGCGATAAATTGCGCTCAAAACGTCATCAGTAAATATGACTGTATTACACTCTGAGACTTTATCAAAATAAATGTTACCTACAATGGAATTATTCTCTACCACATTGCACAAGCTCTATTCTTATATCAACTGAGTAATTTAGCCACATTCTATGCATGTGATTATTTAGGTCTTCTAAACCTAACAATAACCAACCCTAATCTTTCCTGAACCTAACACTAGCGTGGAAATATCCATAAACTAACTGTTATCCAATTCGAACCAATCCTAATGTTACCTTTATTAGTTCAGCCTAACCCTAATTTGTCCTTGGCTTAAAGCGTTACTTAATCTTTTGCAAACATAAGCTGAAACTTAGCAGATATCCCATGTAACAGCATAACACTTCGATGAGCATATTTTGTTGATGGTGACAACATTATCTGCCAGGTTTCACTAACTTGCTCAATGAGGGTTTCAAGATCACTGGTGCGGTTGCAATCCATTGGTAGTTAGTGGTGATTAAAGTTTAACTTTGACCTTACTACCAGTCGATTTTTAAGCTTATACTCACGGCTGCCTAGTAGCTATCTACGAACAGATATGAGAACAATATTAATAGGAGGAAATAGAATAATGACTGCGAAAAAAGTGACTTACCATGAAGTTTGATTGAATTACATTGATATTCTATGTCCACTCGAAGTTTTCCTATTAGCAGTATTGAAAAAATAATAATAATAAAAAGAGAATACAAAAAAACAATCAACTGAAAATTTGATTACTCTTGTATTGTTACTGTCATTAATTCGGAATTGAAATAAAGCAAGAACAATGGTTTGTGTTTCGTCGGTTTCTCATCAGCCACATACAATCTAAATAAATGGCTTGAGTTTTTGTACAGGTCAGTTTAAATTTACTTGCAAATATTACATGATGTCAGTTGACAGGAGACTCCAATCTTACACTCGCATAGCTTATACACAGAATGTTTAAGTTTAAACAAACAAATAAAGGCTGGCATACAGTAGCACAGAAGTTGAGTAATAAAGACATGGGGTGAATGGAATGATAAGTAACCTTTAACTTGAGTGATAATGTTATTTGCGTTGATCAATTCATCTGCTCTTGTGGATCTAAGTATATCGATCGTTTGACTCAAGTTTTTCCCAAGAGGGTGCAATAACACTATCCTGCATGGTTACGAAAAGGTGGAAGTTGAGCAATAAGAAGCGCAACCATTGAACATCTGGTCGATAATGATTACCCTATCTCTATAGCCTCCACCTTTAAAGTCATCTACAAGGCAAAGAGTAATTTACCCAAATCCCTACGTGCCCGACTCATCTGTATTGCTGAAGCTTTGGCTATCGAAAAAGAAAAGCCAGATCTATTTGCACAGAAAAAGTTCGTTCAACCCCTCCAACTTTCATGGTCTTAATCCCTCTACTATACTAAAGTATGGTAATCCCCAATCATATTTTAGCTCTACCAATTTTTCATTTTGTCTATTCAATTTGTATACTCTTCCTTATTGAGTCAATTGTTACTATTACTACTCTCACTTTTAATTGTCCCCGGTATTATTTAACTTGTTCCACTTGTCATTCTAAATCAATTCTGTTCTGCAACGTTAAATTCTATGTTATCGAATTTCACACAATATTACGTAACATTTTTATTTTATTCGATTTGCCAATAGTTGCACACTCCTTCCAAGTCCTATACATCCTATCAATTATTCTATATATGAAATTAATTGTTTGGCGTTTGACATCTAACTATGATTATAATCACAAACATTTTAGTTTTAACTGCATTTCATACTACTACTATTAATATTTTATGCATTCACGCCTATGGTTCAATCCCCTCACTGGATATAACTTCCTAAAAATAATTTACATACGATTGTACAGGTTGATAATAAATTCATTGAAAAGAGTCTCTTCGCTGAATCATTTGTTTTGACTTTCTATAATGTGATGAGTTCAGCTCAAATTATAGCAGCATAAGACAAATAAAATTACATTATAGCGAAGGGAAAGAGATTCAAGGCATAGAAGAGAAAATAAAGACATCCAGTTACCAGGGAAAAGAAAATTGACAACCACTTAATTCGCAAAACATAAATTGGGCTTTAACCGTTTGCCAGCACTTGCTTCAGCAGAATTAAGGAGGATTGTTGTTAATTTCAAAGGCCTTTTTATACATGTTCAGAGATTCCAAGGTATGTCCTACTTTCTGTGCTGCCAATGTACCCTCTGCCTCAGATACATGTAAAATCTGTATACACAGTTGCAGCTATCATGAGAAGGGAATCTGTCGATCTTTGATTGCACCAAAAACCATGTTGTCCAGAGCGGGAACCAAACAAGCTGTAGGAGATCTTCTCACTAGTAAAATACTGTCACATTTGTGTCTTGGTTTTATAGGCATTTTCTTTGACTGCATGGAGGATTTCATCATGAGCTGACATCAGTTAGAGAACCATTAAAAAACCAGCCGGGAGTACTGGAAAGCTGTTTCGTCCTAGTTTGAGAATCTTCATCAGTATGCACCCACTGGAATTCGAACCCAGGACCTTCTGGTTGCAAGGCGAGCTCGTAGACCACTGAGTCACTGCGACCTGATCCAATAGTCATCGCATGAATTCTAACTTCTGCCAATTCATGATATAGGACGACCATTTCGCAATGTCTTATTCGATGAGTTAATGCATCATCTTGAACCTGCTGTAATCTACTGGTCACGGCTTCCCACTAGAACCTCAGGTTAACTGCCTGAATAGGGCCAGTCGCTAGCAAGCATCAGATTAATGGTCTACGAGCTCGCCTTGTAATCATAAGGTCCTGGGTTCGAACCCCAGCGGAAGCGTACTGCCAAAGAGTCCCAAACTAGGCCGACGAGACAGCTGTTCAGTACTCCCTGCAGGTTTTCCAATGGTTCTCTAACTGATGTCAGATCACGATGAAATCCTCCATGCAATCGAACATTTTTGTGTCTTAACATTTTCTATGTGGCCTTTGTAATTTTCAAAACACTAGGACAGAAAGGAAGCAGACAAAAGATAAAAGCAATTTGGTAAATTAAGGAGAGGTAGAGTCACAGAAATACGGAGGTAGATAAAGATATGTAGGATATGAGACTATAACGTATATATATATATATATCGATTACAACACTACGCAACAAGATGTAGTCCTACTGCTGTGGAGGAAGAATTAAATGTTTTCAGGATAATCCCAATGCAAAATGGATATCCGTCATGGTCTTATTGATAAAAGTGTACCGTTAAAACCCTATGAAACATGATTTAACGTCTGTACCTGCAAAAATACTGTATGTGTACCTTGATTTCAAAGGTGACTTAGCTGCCAACAACCCTGAAAAAAAGACGCTGGCTGCGGCATGGTTGAGAACAATGTTTTTCGGTCAACGGTTACCGTCCAATAACTAACCTGAAGGACAAGATCCCGCAGTCAACGAACTATGTGTATATTTACCAGTTCATCTGCTCCTAAGTAGCTAGATAATATCAGTCTTTTGAAGACTGTCTTATCCAGTATGATGAGGTTACGAACAGGTGGAAGTGTGGTTACGCGAACTGCAGTAAATGAACATTTGGTGGATACTAGTCACCTAATCTCTACGGCCTCTTGTTTTGAAGTTGTCAACAACTCACTCAACTCATCTGCATTGGTGAAGCTCTGACTGTCGAAATGGAAAAGATAGACCTCTGTACACAGGAAAAAATTTGTTTAGTCATCCTTTCTTTCATAGTCCTACTCATCCGTCTATGCCAAACTATTACAGTTACCATTCCTGCTTTAGTCCCACTTATTTATTTCAGTCTGTGTCCATTCAGCTTTTATATATCTTCTCCTGTATTAGTACACATGTTATTCTTATTATTTTCACTCTGAACAGCCTACTTGTCATTGTTATTTATTCAATCCACTGTAATTGTTTTTGTGCAGTGTTGTTTTAGCATAATTCTCACCTTATTGCATAATTTTTTTTGCTGTTGCCTTTAATCTTAGTAACTCTACTCTCTCTCTTCTAAGATTTATACATTCCAATAACTTATATGAACATTTGTAAAAAATTATATTTGTAAAATCTCAGAGAAATTGAAATGATTAATTCCAAGGTTTCGTTCGGAAATCTGGTCCGAACTTCTTCAGGGAAAGTAATAGAAAATCACATAACAGAGGTTTATATATAAAAAGGAACATCACTTGTTTTTAAAAACTTTGTCCAATCATGAGTCATTCAACAAGTATCAACAAGTATAATAAACAAAACTGTATGACCTGTGATCAAAATTTGACCTCGGACTTACAAATATTGGTCTACCTTTGTTAAACACTTTAAACAGAGTGTGTATGTGCATGTGTGTGTGGGTAAACAGTTGTAAAACATTTCTTAACGTCTCCATAAGAAGATACAGACAATCGGGAATTTTGACCAAGCATTAATAATTAGTGATACATATCCATTTTTATTTATTAATAAGGATTTCCTATGCATCAGATAACATCACACCTTCATGTCTGTTCACACTGTTAGTATCTAGAATTTTATGATTAGACGAATTTTCAAAATTATGGTGTTTAGGATTAGGGTTTAGTGTAATCACCCTGCAACAGAATGCATATCCTAAATCCGTAGCTGTCAAGTCACTTGACAACTCCAGTAGGTCGAATAAAGCAGCTCAATCTTCAGAAAGAAGGCAAAGCAATAAGTCCGACAGGGTGCTTCTACTAAACTCCAATCCTAAACACCATAATTTTGAAAATACGTCTAATCATAAAATTCTAGATAGTAACAGTTTGAACAGACATGAAGGTTTGATGTTAGGTGATGCATAGGAAATCCTTATTAATAAATAAAAATGAATATGTATCATTAATTATTAATACTTGGTCAAAATTCTCGACTGTTCCTTTTATATATAAACCTTTGTTATGTTAATTTCTATTAATTTCCCTGAAGAAGTTCGGAGTAGATTGCTGAACGAAACATTGGAATTAATCATTTCAATTTCTCTGAGATTTTACAAATATAATTTTATAAATTCTAATAACTATTTTATTAAGAAAATAGCCCGTCATTCGATGTTTAGCTACGACTGTAAACACAGAGGTTTTGTCATAATTCGTATAAAAATACAAAGATATGTGTATATGCATATTTGTAAACAAACAGAGATGATATTCTTTTCTGATTACAGCTTGATTCCACACCGTATTTTTGGTACAAGTATGGAATTTTCAGCATGTGATATCGATAGCCCAAATTTAGCAGACCGACCAATTGATATCAGGTGTGCGTCGGTGCGGGATCGAACCTCGAACCATTTGCATGATCGGTGAAAGTCCTAACCGCTGTGCAACCGACTCATACTTTAATTTATCAGCGTCGTTTAAAAGCACTTTATTTCTTAACTTTATTATTATTATTATTGTTACTACTACTAATTATAATAATGCTATTGTTTTACCTGAGTACCAACTCCACTATGGCAGTCTAGCCAAAGACGGCTTAATAGCTTCTGGGAGTTGACTATTCCGTCGGTGACGAAACAACCAGTGGCATCCCCCCGCCGCGTCAGCAACAGAACAACTAATCAGGGACGTAACCACGTAGAGAACCGCCTCACCGGCCTCTATGAACAGCGAGATCCCGACCGCCAATCCACTACTCACAAGACATCGAGCTTACCTGACCGGACATGGAGGGACCTCCCCATATGGGGTACTACCCGTAACTCAGGTCCAAAACATCGAAAAACTGAAAATTTCAAAAATCCTTCCAAATGATAGAGGAATGCGTGAAACGAGTTTTAGTATCTATGACCATGGGGTTTTGAGCTTGTCTAGGCCTAATAGCGCCCTTGCTAGGCTGTCCTGCTTATAACTCTAAAACCCTATAGTAAACACAGCATAAGCAATGTAGACGATATGAGTGTCAGTTAGCTGGAGCTCATGGCTTGCTTAAATGACTGTGTGTGGTTTCCTATAGTCTTGGCAGACGTATAGAAGGTATTTGCATGTTAAATTAGTTGGCAGGGATAACGATGTCATTGAATTCGGTAGCTGCTGGTTTCGTTTATAGTGAGCTATTGTCACTATAGCGTCGCTATGCATGCTACTTTTGCGAGATGAGTTCTATTGGGCTTGTCTGTGCAGTGCATAATTGATTGACGCAATCAATGATCGGCGTAACAATGCTTACCTATCATTAATATACTAACGGTGCGAATGGTCCACCGAGGGAGAGGTCTCTCTAATGGTTGCGCCACAGGATGATCCTGCATGCCGGTCTCGTCTCGCAAGAGGCGATGGGTGTGTTTGGTTCTCCTGAAAACCAATATCCAGTCAATGGGTGTATCACTCTGTGAATAAATTATAATAATGCTAATATTACTACTATTACTAATTCTACTACCACTAATAGTACTAATAATACTATTATTACCGAAACTACTAGTACTAATACTATGGCAGTTGTCTATGTAGTTAACTGTCAATGTAGAATGCGATTAAGTAATTCTGTAGTGTTGATTTGTTCAACATACACTCTCATAACAGATTCTACATTTAGGTATTAGGTACTTGAAATGCAAATTTTTACCAAAAGAAAGAAAAGCAACAAAAACAGCTTAAATGTCAATCCATACACATATACAATAAGTTGAAAGTTTTAGGTGTGCTGAATGAGAAGTCAATAATGACAGATGACTAGGTGATTGGGATAAGATATTGACGCTTTTTGGGGAGAAAGAAGGCATTGTAAGCTCAGCAGAGAGAAGACTAATGGTGAAAAAGCAAAGTGGGGCGAACATGATCTCGTTAAACATAAATTATCAAATGACAAAGATGAAATGTGATGACAGTTGTTGTAAATTAAGAAGAAGAATTTGTTTTTCTTTTCAACAAATTTCTATTATTTTTCCCTTTTTTAATATACTTCATTTTTAAACAAGTATGAAAAAGGGCAGATATTTGACCAGCAGTAGTATAAGCGCCTGTCAAATTTTTTGACTTTATGTAAAAAAAAGCTTAGAGAATGAACAAGAAGAATTCTGGGCATAATTTTTCAACTTAACGAGTTTGTGCATGTATAGCAAAAAAAAAAAAACAACAACAGAATATGCCCTGAGAGAAAAACTACGTCTTAAGACTGAAGCACACAGGCACACACAGTAGACAAACGGGGTTTACAGGTAATGTATGTTGGTCAAGTCAGTGAGTCATTGCTTAGCAAGATAAGGTTATGATAAATGAATACGTTGGTTCGTATGAGATAAATTGCCTAACCTCACTCTGATTAAATAACAAACGAGGTTGACGAACAACTAACTAATGGCAGTCGAATTCGATAATACCTCAGGTAGCCTGCCTAGTGGAAGTGCTGACAGTGAACATATCATGTGAAGGCTGGAAAGTTGGCAGGATATTCACATGCCCATAACTGATAATACTCAGTCAGTCAGATAATTCAAATTAACAGATGCTAGTTTTGCGAGCATTTCGTTGAAAAACGATATCAGACAAATTAGTTGTTTGCAACCACAGAGAAATACGCATAGCTTTGTTGTCCAGATAGAGACTCTCTAGGGTCAGGCAACCACAAGGGACACCACATATCTCGGACCTAACTCCACCAGGTTACTTGATAAATAAGTTCATTATCCACCACAAACTGGTCGAAGAAGCAGCAAAGACAGGACTCCAGGTGAACATAGACAAGACGGAGGTTATGAAAATAACCAACCAACAACAACAACAACATCCAGCGCCAATCACCATCAACGAGAGGGGTTTGAAAGAGGTTACTTCATTCACTTATCTAGGGAGCATTGTCTCAACTACACGAGGAACGGACGAGGATGTCAAATCGAAAATCGATCGGGAAGGCGAGAAACACATTCATCAACCTGAAACCAATCTGGAAATCTTTGTCACTCAGCCTGCATCAACAACAAAATTCGGATTTTCAATACAAACGTCAAGTCAGTCAGTTCTTCTATACGTACGGATCAGAAACTTGGCAGGTCACAAAGAACATTTCCAACAGCTTGTTGCAGACCTTTATCAACGACTATCTTCGCTGGCTCTATACTGAAGATCAGATGGCCACCGGAAAGAGTCACCAACAAGAAACTATGGGAACAAACAAAACAAGAAACAATCGCTCAACAAATATGCAGGAGAAAGTGGAGATGGATTGGACACTCACTGAGGAGACCGCTGGGTGACATTGCGTGTCAGGCCATTGCTCGAGTGGAACCCGAAAAGGAAGCGGCGAGTGGTGCATCCAAGGGTGACATGGATGAGATCGTGTGAAGGAGAGTTGAAACAGTATGGACTAACATGGATGGAGGTGAAAAGTACAGCAGAAGAGAGAAGCAAGTGGAGACGTGTAGTTGAAGCTCTATGTTCCACTAGGAACCCAAGGAAACAAAAATAATAAATAACCCACCTATTCTCACTGTGTAGCTCCAACGCTGACTTGATTATGAGTGCGTAGTGATGCAGAGTCATAAACTAAGTTAAAACAACCGTTATAACGCTACGTCTTTTCCAATGTTTTCTTGGCTGATGTCAAGTTATTAAAGTTCATAGAATTCCTGCCTATATACTGGAAAACTCTTTGGTAGTCAAATATATTTCAACAGATTTACCAAAAGGAAATTAGTTGGCTTTGAAGTAAAACTTGTTTTTTTTTAAAAAAACTGACACAAATTAGTCGATTATTTAGAACATTTGCTTTTTTGTGATGTGTGTAGGACAAAACAATGACTTTTCGATTCCAGTTCAAAGGTATTTTATGTGTTGCTAAGTAATTTTATTGATCAGAGGACATATTTAAAAGTGGCGCTTCTATAAAAATCATACGGTGAAAACTAAAATACTGGTTAACAGACTTTACAACCGTAGATTTCACTTTCAGATAAGGGGAATTTTTTTCCTGGCTTACATTTTGTGAATGAGGCAAAAATTATAAATGGAAAAATTATTGATCAATATCACCAGAGTGAACACAGTGTTATGCATTTGATCCTTAGTGTTTGTGCAGATTAAATTCTATCAGTCAAATATGCAATGTGGTTACGAAGCAGGCTGACTTACAATCGTGGTTCACATCGAATTGATGCCTGGACCAACATCAAGGATTAGACTTGTGATGTTGCTTACTCTTTGGTGACCAATGAGTGCATTTATTACAGTCTTACAAGAGGTCACTAGTGAGGTCGAATAGCCCCGTGATAACGTCTGTGACTTCAGTAGTGGATATCTAATATCATGCAAACTGGAAGATCTACAGCCGCAAACCAACCAGCAAGGTTGGAGGATAAGCAGCCGGAAAAGGAATTCAGGTGAACATAAAAAAGACATATGTGATGAAAACTCCCAAAAAACAACAAGAGACACTAGTCACTACCAACGTAAGTAATCTGAAGGAGTACATTTCTTTCACTTATCAGGGGAACATCGTTTCAACTGCAGGCAATACGGATAGGGTTGTCTAGGTTAGGACTTTGAAAGCAAAATAGACCTCCGTTAATCTAGTACAGTCAGCAAAAGAAACAAAATTTGGATTCTTAACATTAATTTTGAGTCAATCAGTTCATTCATGTAGATTAAAAACTCAGAGTGTCATCAAAAGCGCGTGAAAGTGAAATTCAGATGGCCAGAAACGATGAGATACAACAAGCCCTAGCTACAAACTACCGGATAGCAACCTACTGCACAATAAATATTCCGAATGAAATGGAGATGGGCTGGATACTCACTAAAGAAACTACCAAGTGATGTCAAGCGTCACAGCCTCGAGTGGGACTGATATAAGAAACGATGGATTGAGCATCTGAGAGTGAAATGGTGGAGATTCTGTGAGGGAGAGATGAAATCGTATGGACAGCCGCTGAACTACGCGAAATGAACTTCAGAGAACAGAGTAAAATGGAGATACCTGACTGAAGGCGTATTTCCTACTCCGAACCGAATGGAAAAATAAAAAATAACACGGAATATACACATTGGGTCATAGGAGTTAATAAAAAGACAATTGCAGCGAAGAAAATTTTCTTTTCGACGAAGTCATCATCTAGGCTGTACATTCGTGTATTTATATCAAATGGATAGGAAAGTTCCAGAATAATTTCTGGTTAGGGGTCAAATTAATAAAAAATTACAATTAGGAATTAAAATGACATAACAAACAGGGGGGATGGGTAAAACTCGAACAAAGTAGCATAATAACTAAGAAGATTGACATTGTGCAATTGGGGGTTAGAAATGTAGAAATAACAAAATATACAGGATGTTTGAATAAAAAACTAATATGATGAATAATTGTTTATGCAATCAGGGATTAAATATGTAGAAATAGTAAAATGACAAAATAAACAGGAAGAGTGGGTATGAAAATATGGTAGTGTAAACAGGGTTTAAGAAAACTTAAAATAACATGAATAAACAGGAAGTTTAGATACGAAAGGCGATGAGATTGTCATTACTAAAAAATTTTACTTGTTTATGTTGGCCATGGTAGGGAGAGGGGTTGGACGTAATTCTTTTGGATACAAAGTGTGGGTTTGAGCTTTTGGATAGCTAGCGCCTCAGCTATGCCCAGATGTCTTGATTTGATTCCCTTTGATAGGTTTGATTGAATTTTGTATATTACTTTGAAGGATTTTTCGAAAGGCGCTGAATGTCCTGAGTTGATCAGATGTTCTGTCACTGAACTGTATACACGTTTTCGGTCTCCTTTTACTAGCCAGGCTGGGTAGTGTTCGCGAGCGCGTTTTTCAAGTCGGCGCATGGTACGGCCGATGTACTCAGCTCCACAAGAGCAAGTAAACTGGTATATGCATGTTGAGGTGGCCCAATGCGACAGCTTGTCTTTCACGTTCTGGCTGAACAGTTTCTTGCAAGAAAACGTTAGTCGTAGGCTTGCGGCGAAGTATGTTTTCCTTAGAGATTTGCAGAGACGTTTGCGAAGGATTTCTGTTTCAATATCACCTTTGAATTCTAGATTAAGCAGAAGTGTTTTCTTTGGAACGGATTGGACTTGTTCTGAAGTCTTAGTCTTAGATTTGAGATTTCTGTCTATGAACCTGGGCGGGAAACCGTTTTCCATCAAGGTTTTTCGGAGATTATGCAGTTCTTCTTCAATCACTTCCTCGCTGCATATCTTCCGAATCCTCGAGGAAAGAGCGTATATCAGGTTCCTCTTTCTGCTTAGGGGCACGAAGCTTTGGAAGTTGATGAATTGTCCATTCCAAGTAGGCTTTTTGTATATGGATCTTTTCAGAGAGTTGTTGGCGTTTCTTGTCAGCTGGACGTCGAGGAAGTGGAACATTCCGTTGGATTCAGTCTCAAGTGTGAAGTCGATGTTTGGGTGGGCGTTATTGAAGATTTGAAGTAGGTTTTTTAAATCACAATTCTCATCACAAATAATGAAAGTATCATCGATGTATCTCTTGTAGAGATGGAGGTCGTTCATTGTTGATGATAAGGGGTTGTTTTCTAAGCTAGCCAAAAAGCAGTCGGCTGACAATAACAATTTACACAAAGTATAAATAACTTTGAAAACAAATTAGCATAAACAATTAAAACTCTTTCTGTGGTGTAAATAATAATGAAATAGTAGTTAATAAAAAATATGTCTTACCTTTACAAGGTGCCAGTACATCAAGTGGTGAACGAAACACACGTGTATCACATCCATTTGGATGTCTCATAGCTGAATATGATCTAACGCCTATAGATTTCCCTGAACTGATATGCTTATCACATTTACCGTGTTTATTTTTAACAATGCTACTACTATTATTGGTATTGTTAGTAGTATTACTAGTACAGCTATGCTGGTGTTGTTGTTGCTGCTGCTGCCATCGATGATAATTATGATAATGGGAATGACGATCTCCCCTGCAAATAGATACCGGTGAAGAGGAAACTCTTACAGTCAATTGATTTGTTGATGATGAAAAATCATAAGGTGAAGATAATATATCTGTAGCAGGTTTTGTTGAATTAGATCCAATTGAATTTGGTGAATCCAATCGACGTAAGTGGAAAAATGAACGTGATCGTAGTGGGAAATCACGATGGTTGGTAAAATCTGAATTACTGCCCACAGTACTATTATCATTATTATTATTACTTTTACTATTATTAGTAATAGCATTAGCGACAAAGTCATCTACTTTTTGATTCTCTAACGAAGATGAAAGACATTCACTCGATGTTAGTAAATTATTTCTATGATCAGCAAAGGTAGAATGATTTGATAATGTTCTGTCAACAGGTTGTACTGACTCCTCATTTGTAATGACATGATCATGTTGGCTCATAGACGCATGACTTGATGTGTTATGGCTGTCTAGATTATAGATGTGTTTATTGGGTTGACTTGTTGTCAGCGTTGTCATTAGTGCTGTTTTCGTGACTGCTGTTGTATTGTTACTATTATTATTATTAATAGTAGTGGTAGACTGTGTGGGAGTTAATGAGTCCAGATGGTGATAGTACTCTGTTTCTAAGTTTTTAATTGCCATGGCACTAGATACAAGTGATGTTGGAGCAGCACTTAGTGAGTTATTATATTCCACATGTTGTGTCGGTGAACAGCATGTATTCCCTGAGTGTTCTTCATCCGTTAGACATTTTGAACATTTATTATTGAGAACTGTTACAGGATGCGGCGTACTTAACTGTATTTCGGAAGTATTCGATGATAGTTGAGGTAGGCAAAGATTTTCGGCTACATTTGATGAATGACACAATGAAAGAGGGATAAGAGCTAACTCAAAACTATCGTCTGTTTTAACACAATTGTTATTTAACCTTTCTGGAGTTAATGCATTTAGATTAGGTGTATGCAAAGTTGCTGTTTGATGTGTTTTTCTGTTTTCTTTAGTGTGTTGTGACAGTGTCATCAAGGATTCATTTTGAAACGCAGTTGACTCACAGGTGGTTACTGTTAGTTTTGTAGGCTGTCGAGGAAGTTTATCATTATCTAGCATAGGTGTAGATTGTGTTAAGGATATTTTCTGGATAGACGCATTTTTCTCTCTACTGATTTCATCATCAATCTTAATCGAGTTTGTCATATTTTTATTGTGTACGGAAGAAGAAGAAGAGATATGAACTTTGGAATTTCTAGATGCATTGTCTCCAATATGTGGGATCATTATTGATAATATTATTATTCATTCGTCATGCTCGTTTCTATTTCTGTTGAAATTAATTTCCAGCTAAAAATCAAATAAATCAAATAATAATAACAATAATCAAGTAATCAAATATTCATAAAGTTGCAATTCCTCGGTGACAACATCAGCGAAATAATAACACAGCGAACACCTGAAGGATGCAGTTAAAAGAGCTTATTATGCAGCAGAGGTACGTTGTCTCTTCAAAACCATCCCTATTCTATGTTCGAGAAATAAGGATAGACTACCTAAATTTGCCTCCTCCTCTATGTGTATCTACAAGTTTGACTGCAGCTGCGGAGCCAGCTACATTGGGCGTACAATTAGGCAGGTTCATCGTCGTATTTCCGAACATCATCCAAAATGGTTAAGCAGGGGACAAACAAGATCTATTCGTAGCTCTATTGTTGCACACCTTGTTGATACTGAGCGTAAGGTTAATGTTAATACTGCATTTAAAATTATATTTACCGCATTCCGACTAATCTTAATTTTGCTCTACGAGTTCGTCTTCTACATACCACAGCTGAAGCAATTGGAATCCACCTGAAGAAACCAAGCCTATGTGTTCAGAAGAAATTTGTACAGCCACTTTCCTTACCATGGCCATCGTTACATGAATGTGTAAACCGGACTGTGTCGCCCCCCTCCCCCTAGACCTTTAAAATTTGTAAAAATTATAATTGTGCAAATTATTTCATTTTATTTTAATTTATTTGGACCACTTCATCTTTAATTACGATTTATTGTTGTAAAATTAATTTATTCTAACCACTTATAACTAGCGTCGTTTCAAGTACTGGTGGACGGAACTGACGAGGATATCAAAGCAAGAATCGGAAAAGTAAGACAAGCTTTCAGTACTCTCAAGTCTGTGTGGAGGTCAACAGCACTCAGCATCAAAAATTAGATGGGGATTTTCATCTCCAATGTGAAGTCAGTGCTACTAAACCGATCGGAGACTTGGCGCGTCATAAAGAACACCTCAAACAAACTACAGACCTTCATTAAAAGCTGTCTTCGCTCAATACCACTCAAGATCAGATGGCTGGCCAGAAAAGATCAGCAACAGGGATCTCTGGTAACGAGCGAATCAACCAGGAACCGATTGAGAAACAAATAGGCAGGAAGAAATGGAGATAGATTGGCTAGCCATACTCTGAGGAAACCATCAAGTGACATCACACGACAGGCCCTCGAGTGGAACCCGAAAGGGAGGCGGCGAGTTGGTCGTCAGTGCAAGGGTGACTTGGAGTAGGTCATGTGAAGAGGAGATGAAAGCGTGTGGGCAGAATTGGAGCCAGGTGAAATCTGTATCAGAGAACCGAACGCAATGGAGACGCGCGGCTGAAGCCCTATGTTCCTCCAGGAATTAAAGGAAACGATAATGATAATAATAATTTCTACCTTTCAAAAGTGTATTGATTTTCTTCGTTAATTGTCAACCCATTGACATTTTGATACTGTTAATTATTGTTAACAAATATATCGCCACTTGTTTGGTAAACTGTTGTGTTTTGTAATAAATATACTGTACATAATATATCAGAGTAGAGACAGAGATGAGGATCTAATTGAAAAGTAAATGTTTCTTCGCTCAATCTTTCTGTTTTCTAAATGTCTAAATGGGGATTTTTTCTAAATTGAAATCAAATGACAACAAACAGGAAAAAATATGTTTTAAAAATGCCGGTCAGTTATAAAAGCAACCAATAGAAGACTATCATCGTGTATATTTCAGTTTCATTGACCCAGATTGAGTAATTTCAGGGTCATTGAAAAATAAGGTGGTGGTTCTTAAGTTTGATCTGACGAGTAATGGATAAAACTATAAGGTTTGAGACAGTGTTGTTTCATACCACTACTTGCTATGGTGTTTGTAGAACATATCTAGCACTGGAATGAAAGCTTCGTAACTAATTGCATAATAATAACGCGTGCAATCAAAATGACACAACACTTTGCAATATGTTGTCAACTCGTGTATACACGTTGATGTGGTTGTGAGCGATAAATTGTTCTCTAAACGACATCCAACCATCAATATTGCATCAATGAGTGGTAAATCAAATAAACTTATCTACTATGGAGTCGTTAAAAATATCGGATACAGTAGAAAGTAGTCAATAGTTAGTAGTCAAAAAGTACCATAAGTGAGGTGATTTTAAACACACGTTTAGTAGCAGACATGACTGAAGTGAAACAATTAAATATGAATATAAACTGTTATTGATTTTAGAATATATCAAACCGTGCATTGCCCCAGACATCGTCGTAGTATGATTACAACCCATTCTGATATGCAGACACTACTGTGGCGAAATCAAATTAAAACTACTAATTATCAGAATATATATTTGTTTAGTATTTCATGTTATAGTCAAAGTGCAGGACTACCGAATAGAACGCAAATGCAAAGTAACGTAATCAAAGTTATGCCAAATAGGAACCAAAATATTTTGTCCTATTCTCAGTGTCTTGAGGAGATTCTTTCGACCTGGTGATTAAAGCTGTTAGTAGGTTAGGCAACGCGACATTGTTGTTCCTTGTAGTATGCTATCTTATGATGTCAGGTTCAAGGAGAGGTTATCTGACAGAAAGCTTTGCTTCAAATGGCTTTTCTGCTCATGATGATTCATAAGTGTGTTTGTAAACTTTAGAAAGTCTAGATTGCAGATTCAAACATGCGCCAGAATTAATGCATTGGGCTGGGCTATGAAATGATCCACTTCAGTAAATGCTTTAGGCGCATGAATGTCAGACCGAACATAAGAGTCATCATACCTGTGGAAACGTCACGAAATGTCCACGTCAATAGACGCATGACTGAATCCTCTTAAGAATTACTACAAAATCATTTATACCGTAAGTTGTGGCTGCGACAAAAAGAGTGTATCAATAGAGCTGATATGCGTTGCGAAAGACTCTGTTTAGCTCGTAAATTAATATTTTATTCAAGAAGACTCATTCCATGTTATCATTACTTCAGTGGGTTCCACATGGAACATATAGCCTCAGTAGCACATCATCATATGACTCTGTTCTCTGAAATTTCTTTTTACATGACTCTGTAATTGCGCAGAAGGTCTCGTTTCTTCTTCTTTACACGATCTTCTTCATGTGTCTTTCAGACGCTAACCTCAATTTTCCTACTTGGGTTCCCCTTGACAGCTTACTGGCGAGTGAAATCACTTAAGGGTCCAAATCCATTTCTTTTTGAAATAATAGAGAAAATGTGTAGCTCAGGTGAGTGATTTTGACATGGCTGCGTTCTCTAGGCGTTCCCTTCGACTCCAAGTTAAAGTTCATAAACTAGCTGTCAAGAGACAGGACACACTTTCTTTAGTATCGATACATACAGACAGCTAAAAATAGGAACATTTCAAGTAGTGGAAACACTGAAAATGCCAGGGAATTTCTCAAAGTCTTGGTCTCAGACAAATCAGTGATTAACACACAAATTACTCTAGATCAGTTGTATCAACTAATAAAGAATAAGCTACATAACAAGGAAAAAATTTAAATTCCAAGTCAACAGAAACAATCAGTGGTGATGAATATCATAAACCGATTCAGACAAAAGATGTCAGGAGATACGCTTTTATCATTCATGGAGAAAAAATTCCAATGACTTCACTTTACGGTGAAGCTTGCACCTAAGATGTTGTCCAGAAGGATAACGAAAGCTCCACAGGTAAATCAAGTTTATTAAAATGTGTAATTTCATTACATATGTTCCTGTAGCCTTTCCGTTATTACCAAAAAGATGTTTAACTAAAATTTAATCAAGTAGTCCAGGGTAGGCGAAGATTGAAGTCTATTGATTTTTGTACACACAGTTTAGGCTGTATGTGATTAATCCAAAGTGCTTCCATCACCTTCAATAACCTTGAATTAGAGTTATGTGAAATAATTGTGAAGCAGTCATTAATATTGATTTTGTGACCTGACATTAATAAGTGTTTTGCAATGGATGATGCTGGATTTCTATTCAGATTACTGGCATTGGGATTTTCTATGTGATTTAGTAGCCATTTTGGAACATGTTCTTTCCGACGACATTGGAACATTCTGTTGGTTCTACCTATATAGGTGTCACCGCAGCTGCAGGTGAACTTGTAGATACAGTTTGAAGTAGAGTCCACAGAATTTCGTCCTTTAATCGTAGGTACAGGGATTGAAAATGTTCGGCAAGTGAGGAAAAGAGATGCGGCGTAGAATGTGCGTTTGATGGCTGACCGGAGTCTTTGAGCTGTCAATTGCATAATCTGATCACCCTTGAATGGTAGGTTAATAAAGATAGCTTTCTTTGGTACCGAAGCTGTCTTTTCAAGATGTGGTCTTTCTTTACTGTGACAAGTGATAAAGTTTTCCGGATAACCATTAGTTAATAAAACTGAATGTATATGTCGAAACTCCTCCATCACTGTGTCACTCGTGCATATTTTTCGGGCCCTTGAAAACAAACATTTCACTAGGGAACGTTTATACTGGATAGGAACAAAACTGGTAAAATGAAGATATTGTCCACTCCACGTTTGTTTACGAAAAATAGATCTCTGAATCGTACCATCATCTCTCCTGGTCATTGTAATATCGAGGAACCCGAGTTTGTTATTCGATGGTGAATAGCAGTGGAATCCAGGATGCACATTTCTTCAGCTGGATGCACCTGCAGTTCCCAATGAGTGATGGTGTTCCCACCAAGGCCCGATCCCAGTGTCCATAGTTTCAAACGCCAAAGCGTTATCCACTAGACCACCTGGTTCGAGCTTCGGTGGGAACATCATCACTCACAGGGGAATGCAGGTGCATCCAGATGACGGATCTCAAATAGGACGAAATGCGCGTTATCCTGGATTCCACTGCTAGTCACCATCTATCAGTTAAATTCTAATGACATGCCCAGACATCATCGAAGTATCTGCACAAGAAGCCAACAGACATGTCAACCTGAGACCGACTACTTCGGTCCAGTGAATCGGCGGGAAATCTAAAATTCAATTAAAGGTGTTTAATTACTTGGGTATAATTGTTTCCAGTTGATTTTTCGCTTGTTATTATTCGGAAGAAAATACTAAAGAGAACAAGAAGGTGAAAAATTTCATGCATGTAAATAGTGATTCGTATTTGAAATTTTTAGAAGTTTTCACTTAGGCAACATTTATCATTGAATATTTAACTAATGCACCATTTGTTAAAATCAAACGCTCACAGAATTCAAAAATTGAAGGAAAAAACTATTTCTTCATTTCTGTTAATTGATAAAAACCCCTAATGCAGTCTTCAATAATTTATGGATGCAATTAATTTTTATCGCAAGTGTTAAATCATTTGCTTAATTGATCACCAGTGTGTAATTAATACAACGCATGGGATATTTTGAAAAAAAAAAATACTATATACTTTGGAAAAAAGAAACAAAATTGACTGGAAATCTGTGTTTAAGGAAGCAGTGCATTCATCCCCCCCTATGGCTTCATTAAAATCAAGTAATTTGAACATAAGCTAAGATGTAAATAGCGTTGATTGCTTGGATCTTCTTGAAATTAAAAAAAAAGGAAATCGGTTGATGAACAGTTAATGACTAACAGTGGAATACAGAATACTAATTTCGTCCTATTCATGACTCTTTAACAGGTTGCATCTACATTTCCGGTGAGTGATGAAGTTCCGACTGCATCCATCAATTTGAACGGCAAGGCTTTATCTACTAAGCTATGAGGACTACGAGACTGACTTCTTGTTCGTCTGGTATGAGTTTGGTTGATTTAGCCTTTCCATTTGACTAACCGTGTTGAACCAAAACGCCCGATCTTTATGAATGCAAACATATCAAGTTGACGAGTCGGAAACTGGACGACACGTGCATCTTGGATTCCACTTCCAGTCACCACTAACCAAAATGTCTTCTTTTTATTCATTAAACATCATCAAAGCATCCGCACTAGGAGCTGACTTGTGAAGTGTAGTTAAAACTATTAACAGCTCGATATTAGACCATCTAGTGCAAACCCGTCACAAAGCTAGCGCAGAAGAATCCTTCTCTATAATATACCGGGTACCTAAGAAATTACCAAAATCGTCGAAGAACCGCATGCTCCAAACAGCAGAGGCTACTGCAATTCGCCTCAAACAACCAGTGCTCTGTGTTCAGAAGAAACAAGTCCAGCCCGTACTACTGAACTGGCCGGCCTTCAGTAGAGACTATGAATTCATGAATTTGTAATATTGTCTTTCCTAATTCTTCTGATATTCAGCTTATTTTATGTTGATGCTGTTCAGCTGCGATCTATCAATATTATTGATTTAATGTTATTTAAACATCAACGAGACGGATTTGAAAGAGGTTGCTTCATTCACTTATCTAGGGAGCGTTGTCTCAACTACAGGAGGAACGGACGAGGATGTCAAATCGAGAATCGAGAAGGCGAGAAACACATTCATCAACCTGAAACCAATCTGGAAATCTTCGTCACTCAACTCAGCATCAACAACAAAATTCGGATTTTCAATACAAACGTCAAGTCAGTCAGTTCTTCTATACGTACGGATCAGAAACTTGGTGGGTCACAAAGAATATTTCCAACAGCCTGTTGCAGACCTTTATCAACAACTCTCTTCGCTGGCTCTATACTGAAGATCAGATGGCCACCGGAAAGAATCACCAGCAAGAAACTATGGGAACAAACAAAACAAGAAACAATCGCTCAACGAATATGCAGGAGAAAGTGGAGATGGATTGGACACTCGCCGAGGAGGCCGCTGGGTGACATCGCGCGTCAGACCATAGCTCGAGTGGAACCCGAAAGGGAAGCGGCGAATGGGACGTTCAAGGGTGACATGGATGAGATCGTGTGAAGAGGAGTTGAAACAGTATGGGCTAACATGGATGCAGGTGAAAAGTACAGTAGAAGACGGAAGCAAGTGAAGACGTGTAGTTGAAGCTCTATGTTCCACTAGGAACCCAAGGGAACAATAATAATAAGACTAATTCATTCATTATAATGTTTATATAATTGTGGAACCTGATGACGAATTTATCGAAAAGAGTACTCTTTGTTCCATGTCCATTCTTTTGAAAATGCAAAATTAACGGAAAGCTAAATGTTAATTTTAGTAGTTTTCAGAGAAGACCGAAGCTGATTAGACTTAGAGAAATTTACATGTATAGCTATGAAATTAATCTACGGTATATTACTCTGATCTCTTTAGTGGTAAGGGTACACAGAACTCTATGACACCGAAATCTCACAATAAGCACATCATAGGTAAAAAAATTCAATTGCAATTCACATCCTCCACTTAATGACTCTTAGTACAGTCGTTCTTGTGGGTGAGTGTGCAACAACTAGACTTCTCAAATAGCGGAATATACACATTTCAACATAGGGAATAAAAAGACAGTTGCAGCGAGGAAAATTTTCTTTTCGACGAAATCATCAACAAGGCTGTACATTTGTGTATTTCTAATAAATGGGTGTGAAAGCTCCAGAATAATTTCTGATCAAGGGTCAGATTAATGAAATTACAATTAGCAATTAGAATGCCATAATAAACAGGGGGACGGATAAAACTCAAACCCTTGTTTCTGCCGTAGCCATCATAGACAGGTAATTCTTCTAATTTAACCCCTAACCAGAAATTGTTCTGGAACTTTCCCATCCATTTGATATAAATACACGAATGTACAGCCTAGATGATGACTTCGTCGAAAAGAAAATTTTCTTCGCTGCAACTGTCTTTTTATTCTCTTCTAATAGTGACTATCCCATTGACTTTCTTAGCCAAACTTCCCGTTTATTCATGTTATTTTAAGTTTTCTTAATCCCTATTTACACTACCATATTTTCATATTCGGACTTCCTGTCTATTTTGTTATTTTATTATTTCTACATATTTAATCCCTAACTGCATAAACAATTATCCGTCACATTAGCTACTATCCCACTAGATTTTTTATCCAAACATCGTGTCTATTGTTTTTATTTCTACATTTCTAACTCCCAGTTGCACAATATGTCAATATTCTCAGTAATTATGATGCCACCTTGTTTGAGTTTTATCCGTCCCCCTGTTTATTATGGCATTTTAATTCTATTAATCTGACCCTTGGCCAGAAATTATTCTGGAACTTTCCTACCCATTTGTTATAAATACACGAATGTACAGCCTTGTTGGTGATTTCGTCGAAAAGAAAATTTTCTTCACTGAAACTGTCTTTTTATTCCCTACTTCTCAAATAAATACAAAATAGCCACATTAATAATAATAATGCCATTATTCTGAAAAAAATGCGTCTGTACACAATCTTCGAGTTTTCAGAAGGTTTCTTATTGAAAACCATTTCTACTTGTGCAGAATCTTCAAGTAATACAACAGATGATGATAATATGATAAGTGAGGAGATATTGTTTTATGCTAGACTTGATTAAATAATCCACGGTGTTTCTATTCCCTTCGTGTCAGGAAACTTGTCACAGTAGGTTGAAACTTATTTGAAAATGTGCCTGAGTATACACTGCCATTCCATTGAATAATTCCTGTCCTTTTTTGCAGCTATTCTGGGTTCCACAAACAGGTAATTCACGTTTCAGTTTATGAGCCGCGCTTACATTGTGAGAGCTGTTGGTACTACCCAGCTGCACAATCTGAAGTAGATGGAGGGGGGTTCGAACCCTGAACCCGCTGCCCCCTGAGAGTTAATGGCTTAAGTCAGTGAACCACTCCACCAGTACTTATCCTTGACCTTACTAGAGACAGAACGCAGGACCTTCAGGCTACATTGCAAGCTCGCCAACCATTCGGCCACTGAGGCGGAATCTAATGGCCTATGAAATCTAAATTCCCTCAGTTGGCGGTTTTGTTTTCTCTAGTTAACCAATAGTCTCGGAAGACAAGAACTACAATTCAAATGGCATCTTACTTACATTTTCAGTGAGTCTAAATGTGTATGTGCATTACTGGTCTGTGATTTCAAAGTGTTCTCTTTGATTATTTAGGCAAAAGTGTCATCTACGGAGAAGTTGGTTTCTGTTTCTCAAGGGCTTCTTAAAATTTTTCACGAATGGGTGCATTTGAAAATGGAACATAAGATTTTACCATGACAGCATTATTATTCTTGTATCTACACTGCAAACCTTCCTAATTCATGTTTATCAAACTTCAGTTGTTCAGAAAATATACCCAAATGGACGTTATGGGTCATCGTGTTACATTAGGAATTTTGAGACTGTCTTGAAGTAAGTATTCGAAAGGGTTTCACTAGCTTAGATCTTAGTAACAAGATATCTAAGTTTTAAAAGACGGGTGAAAATTAATTACGGAATTCAAGATAAGTTGATTCTTAGGTGTTGGCAACAAGTTATTACATAATCAAGAAATTTGTAAAATAGCAATGATGACTAAGAAGAATAGGATGACTCAGAAGAATTACGTAAAATACAAACAAGTTAATAGGATTAGCTGGAATTGTAAAAATGTTAAAAATTAACAAAGTCGAAAGATAGATACAAGGGGACCTGAAAAATTGTTTTTAAAAACTTAATGCACATTATGAAGTTGACCATGGTAACGAAAGGGATTGTACAAATTTCTTTTGAACACACAGGTTTGGCTTTTTCAGATGAATTCCGATTGCTTCTGCTGTATGTAAAAAGCGTACTCATAGACTATTGGAGGTTGGTTGACATACGATAAATAACTTTATAAGCTTTCTTAGAGTCAATTTGATGTCCACTATCGACGAGATGAGTTAGTGTTGACCTGCCTATAGCTTTATTCAAACCTTTGCCAAACTAAAGTTGGAGGTGTTCAGAAATTCGACTGATAGTGCGCCCAATGTACCTAGCTCCACACTGGCAGTTTAAATTGGTAAATACACATGGAAGAGGTGAAACAGGTCAGTCTGCTTTTATTTCTTGAACTAAGTATTGGTCGGCTAGTGAATACATAGCATAGCTTAGCTGCATTGAAGGTCCCTTTAAAGGCCTTTCTCAGACGTTGTGATAAGATCTAACTATTGACATCACCCGTGAATTGTAATCTTAGGAAGACTAACGTTTTGGGGACAGTCGGCAACCTATACATTTTACTTTTTGAGTTAATGTGTTTGTTCACGAATTTAGTTGGATATCCGTTTCTAATTAGTAGATGGAGAATATTTTTAAGTTCTTGGTTCATTGTCTCATTTCAACAGATAACTCTAGCCTGTTGAACCATACGTCTAACCAGATTAGGTTTGTATTGCAGAGGTACGAAGCTCAGGAAGTGAGCATATTGTCCAGTGAAAGTAGGTTTTCTATACAAACGTCTACATATTGTTCCGTCTTTTCGTTCAGTGATCAGGACATCCAAAAAGGAGATAGAGTCATTTTCTTCTTCTTCCTTAGTGAGGCTTATGCCAGGATGTGCTTTATTAAATTAAATTATTAAATATGTCCTCACTCTCACTTTCTTTCTTAATAACTATAAAAGTATCATCAACATATCGGCAACAGAAATAAAGATTATACATTACATCTTTAAGATGACAATCCTCTGGTTTCGCCACGAAAAAATGCTGCTAGGATTGGGACTAGTGGTGACCCCATTGAAACACTATCTGATTGTTTATACATCTCTTTGTTGAACAGGAAATTTTCGTTCATTGTACACCTTAAAAGAAGTTTCTTTAGGAACGGCACAGGAATTCCAGTCTTTATATCTTGCTTTATCAGTTCATTGTTTCCATCAAAGGCACACTGTTAAATGAGGAAGATGCACGCAGTGATATCATATATTTGTCCTTCACATTTAATTCTTTGATTCTTTTTACAAACTCGAAACTATCTTTTACTCTTTTTTTTCAAAAGTTTCTTATGTAACGGCTGCAAATGTTCCACCAGCCATTTTGCATTTGAATGATATGGTGAGCTAGTCATATCGAGGACTGGTCTAAGTGGCAAGCCTTACATATACATATATACATTAATGTCGAAGGTCTTGAAGAAGTGATTCTTGTTATGAAACCTTTGTACTGTACACTGCAAGTGACATATTTTGCGTTTAACTCACACAAACTTTGTATTGTTTAACTGAACTAGTCACCCTGAAACAATTAGATTAGTATATATGACATCGTAAGTTGTAGATTTACGAAATCTAACAAATTAGATGGCACTGAACCTTTTTAAACACTTAAGAACTTCGCGATTATGACTATTGATAAAAGGAATTTTCTAAAGGAATACATCTGACACACTGACTGGCTGACATTCATTGTAGAACTTTGCACAGAATCTCAACTTTACAAGATTCCAGAACAGATGTAGTACACAAAAGGGGAGAAAAAAGAGATTCGAGTCAAAATGTACAGAAAAAAGACTAGTATAAATGATATGGGTCATTACAAAGAGTGAATGTAACTTCAGCACTGAGAATGTTTTTGAGACACATCACGAATAGTCTGCAGTCATGGGTACTTGGTATCCCGGGGACCGAAATCAGCTCGGCAGTCTACATATCCCTACGTGGCTGACTCAACCAGATGTCAAAGATTTCATGGATTGACGTCAGGTTCTGGTTTAACCTCCATCTTATCTCTTCACAAACCTAATCCTGTGTCAACTAACACTGGTATGTGAGGAAGTTGGGGACTAAGCATGTCTAACTTGTGTCCTAACCACCTCAATCGATGTAGTTCCACAAACTCATTATTTGACTTCTCTTCCTAACCTAAAACTCTACGTCTAACCTCAATACTGGTTACCATATAATGAGACCAAAATCTATAGTCAAGATCCAGTCAATTATACACAAACAGGTGGAAATCAAATTTTTTTTAAACTAGTCACTACATCTATTTTTACCTTCAAATTATCCATAATAGAAAATTGTGCTCCATTCTTTTAGAAAGGGAATTAATTTGCTTAAATTTTGGGAAGTGCAGAGACATCAATGAAAATGCCAGTAGTCAAATTTTGAAATTTCTAAGCAATTTAAGGTCTTCTAACAACAAAAATCCTCAGTTCGTAAAATATCAATGAACTTCCGATACAACCACAATCTGTCTCAAGTTTGATGATCACGAACTGACTTCAGTTAGGGAACCAATGACAATCACTAACGAGTACTGGACATCTGTTTCGTCTTTGCTTTGGGACACTGAGGACCGAACCCAGAACCTTGAAGTTATAGGGTTAGCTTGTTGATCATTCAGTAACTGGAATGGAATCGAATGATCCATCAATTTTAACCTCGAGTACTACTTGAGTTTGGACCATGGTGAGGTCGCGTGTGCTGCTGAAGAGTCCTAGGCAAGGGAGAAACAGCTGATTGGTACTACCTGGTTTCCAACTGTTCTCCAACTGAAGTCATTCTGTGACCAGTCTTGAAATCAATCACTTCTTTGTAAACCAGTACTTGAGAATATAATTAGTCTGTAAAGAATACTAAGGGTACATAAAAGTAGCGTGAAGTTAAATACTGAATATGCCTAACGTCATTAGTATTCACACAAAAAGGTAAATTATCATAATCAGTCACATCCTAAGGGCAAATCACATCTGGTACACTGCAATACTGGATTTAATTAGACAAAAGCCGAATGATAGATATAGGCATGCTTGTTTCCATTTCTATGAATATCTGTTCTCTAGAAATACAATGAAAAACACTATCTGGTTTAGTTAATGACAACAAGTTCACCCTGAACGATAGCGCCATTTATTTATGGACATCTTGTATGACGTCATTTCATTCATCTCTTGATGAAAACGATGTCCAGATCAGTTCAATTCATACTTCGTACAAACGATAGTAATCAACGTCACTGGTGAAAAACGTCACTAGTTCACCTGATCAAATAAGGTCATCCATCATGAATACGAATATCAATAGTCGAAAAGACTGGTTATCTAGCAAGGGATCAGTTACAAAGCATTTTGACGGCCAATTCATCGCTATAAATACTCGTAATAAGAATATACCAGATTTATTGCCTTGTGAAGAGCATCGACACATATACATATATATTGTTTTCAAGTATTGATTCTGCAGGGATTTTTATTTGATTGGATGGAGGGTTTCATCATGAGCTGACATTGTGGTGAGAGCTGGCTGCTAGCCAAAGTTGGTAGACAGTAATTGACGTCAATGTTTATGCCACCAATATTGGTGGTGAGAAAATGAGAACAAAGGCTTTGCGTAGGCGGATACAGTTAGCATATGGATGATCTGACACAGCCACAAAGAGATGCAAGCTTAAACTTTCTGTGAGAAACAACCAATCAAAAGACTGTATTTTCTACTAACAACAATCTACCATAATGTACATTAAAATCTATAAATATGTGTTGATTTCCCTTAATAAACGATCTGTTGCCTGGCCCTTGTCTTCTGTTGTTACAACATCAGTTAGAGAACCACTAGAAAACCCGGGAGTCCTGGACAGCTGTTTCGTTCTAGTTTGAAACTCTTCATCAGCATGCACTCACTGGGGTTCGAACCCAGGATCCCCTGGTTACAAGGCGAAATCGTAGACCATTGAGTCACTGGCACCTGATCCAATGGCCAGCCTATGAATTCTAACTTCTGCCACTTCACGACATAGCGCGACCATTTCGCAAAGTCTTCTTCGATGAGTTACTGCCTCATCTTCAACCTGCTGTAACCTACTGGTCACGGCTTCCCAGTGGCTCAATGGTCTACGATCTCGCCTTGTAACCAGAGGTTGATGAGGAGTCTCAAGATAGGACGAAACAGCTGTCCAGTACTCCCAGGTTTCCCAATGGTTCTCTAACTGATGTCAGCTCATGATGAAATCCTCCATTCAATATATATATATATATATATATATATATATATATATTGTAGTCAGAATCTCTGTGTTTGGGATACAGAACTAAATTTCAGGTGCGTATATTTCCCACCATATGCAAAGAAACAGTTTTGTTTACTTTTTCAACCTCAGTGACTAATACTTCCCTATTTTCAAAATGGTTTCTGTTCCGCAGAATTAGAAAAAATCTTCCCAGTTAACGTTTTGTTTACCAGTTAACCATGGTACTAAAAAAATAAACAACTTATAGTGATAATGCTGAATAGTTTTTCAATATTAAAAGAAAAAAATTATTCGCTACAAATGAGGCAATAAATACAAACAAAAAAATAGACAACTCTCCCAATAAATTTATCATAATTTTGGTGACCAGAGAGGTTTGTTTCTAGATTTTTACAGTAATTCTCATAAGTGTTCAGTAATGTGATAGTGTTAATGTCACAGTGTTTCTGATAGACTGCTGGTGCCAGCCATCCCTAAGCGGACAATTAGCTGAATGGATTGAAACTCTTTATCGACAGATTGAATGCATTCCTCGTGATACACCAGTCACAAAAAGGTTGTCAACATGTTTTAATGTCATACAAAACAACAAGGGGGGAGGGAGAGAAATACATTTAAAACAGAAGTGGAAAGATCACTAGATAATTGGGATTATTCACATCTTCTAATGTGTATCTGAGAAAATTGGATCGGCAATTTCTTTCGATATTTGTTTCACACTTCATTAGGCAAGCTACCTGCTTATGGATGTAGGACAATTAACTGTGGCATATTACTTTTATCAGTGACCTACCATGATTCCTGAGCTACCTAAATTCCCTATCTATCTAACTGTATCGTATTTACACCATTTTGAAAAGGTTTTAGTCATCCAATTAAGTCTAGGATTCGTAATCTCTACTTATGCACATTTCCAAGCAGGTTTTTACCTATCTGTATGAATGTTTTGATAGAAATACAGGAAGAACATTGCGGTAGATTACACCATGCTTTGGAAAGAACAATATTGTTTCAGATTATATATTATTATATTATTTAATGATTCTACACAATAGGTAAATACCTTGCAAAGAAACATGCTGGAAATTCTGCATTGCAAACTCTTGTTGCGAAAACTTAGGATAGAATAAGATCTATGTTTCTGCAAAATAATGGTGCCGGCTTTGAAATTCATTCGAAATATTAAAAACCACGAATAATAAAATCAAGCAGCGTACGCTTAATGCATCTCAAAAAGAGAACAAAATGCACGATTGGTGTTTCTACTGTTAGCTGCCACCAAATATACACTTTTCAAGTTGGATCGCGGATTGATGTCAGTTAGAGAACGACTGAAAATCAGGAAATACGCAACTGCTATTTCGTTTTGGTTTAGGAATTTTAAGCAGTGCACATCCGTGACCACACCTAACAGGGGTAAAACCCAAGCGCCTTCAGATTACAGGGATTGACCATTGAGCCACTCGCCCAGAATCCAAAATCCCATGAATACTAACTTCTGTTAACTGGCCTCTCAATCTGAAGTTATGGGGTTCAGTCCCCAATGGGATCAAAGGTGTTCACTGATGAAGAGACCCAAACTGCTATGAAACAGCTTTCCAGTACTCTTCGGTTCTCATTGCTTCTCTAATTGATATAAGTCGATAATCCAACTGGAAACCAATCAAATCGCTACAAAGTAACATTTTGAGAAAGCAATAAGAAGACGTATTCTGTCTGAATCGTGTAATATATATATATATATATATGAAATTAATAAAGAGTTAAGAGGTGAGAAAATAAACTAAGGTCAAGTTAAAAGGACATATTCAAGGTCAAAATAGCAATTAAGACCATTAAATCAAAGAAAGGAGGTAATAGTACATCTGCCCTGGCTGGTATCAAAACAAAGAAATTTGCCAAGGAAGATTCAGTGTCATGACGAATTGTTTTTGAACGTATAAAGGTGGTTTTAACTTTCTAATTGCCAGCTAGGACTTTCAGAAACTTTAGGATGCGCCCTCTCCAAACACGTTTTATTGATAGGTTTACAATATCTGTTAACGTCAGTTTTATGTCCTGTCTCTATAATATGTTTCGCAATAGAGGAGCTAGCTTGTCGTCTGTTCTCACAATAATGGGTTCTGAAGATTCCATTTGTTTCTGGAGACATTTAGGAATATGCTCTTAAGCAAGCCCTTACTTGCAGATATCAACGAGTCCTCCCTGTGTATGTGTGTCCACACGTGCATTCAAATTAGTAAATACAGTGGGATGTGACATCATTTTCCACATGTTCGAAGGGCTAAGGTGGATATATTGACATCATATTCTCAATTATTATGATATTAGCTGCATAAAAAGTCTTTTTAACAGCAGCGTTCAATCTTTGTCTAGTGATCAAGCTGCCTGCTATAATGCCCTGTATAGGGTAGCTTGATGTACACGTCTTTCTTAGTGGCGAGTTAGAGAGTGGGTCTTGGTGTTCCACTGACTACTTTATATCTCCTGATGAACTTGTCTGGATAATTTTTATCAATCAGAGTTTGTGTCAGCTTTCTTTCTTCTTCATCAAGTGTGTCTGTCTTCAGTGCATATTCACTGGATTCTACTGAAGAGGCACCTCACTCACTAAGGCTCTTTCGTACTGTCCTGTCCAGGTAGGTTTTCTATAAATAGATCTATTTATTGACCCATCAAGCCGTCGACCTAGCGATATGACCTAAGTCTATTTTCTCCCCTCTTACCTCTTTATTAATTCCATATAAATTCATTCCTATGACAAGTCCGTGTGTGGTGGATCAGATTGTTCGAAATGTGTTGCGCAAATACAACATTACACGATTCAGACAGACAACTTACGTCTTCTTATTGTTTAATCAAAATTCATAATGGGGAACTAATTGTTTTAAAGTAACATTTGAGAATATATAGTTATTTGCTTCTTCCTATTGCTATAATCACTGCCATCGATATTCAAGGCGCTCAAAATTATTTCAACAGTACAACACTTTGATTTAAACTCCACAACTTCAACAAGTTTAGATTACTAATTCAAGACTGATTCGAGGTGAATGAATCACTGACAGGAAGTGAATTGTGAAAGCTAATTGTTAAGTCATTTTCAATTAGTTTTTCTGTTTTAGTTCATTAACATAATATTTGTCAATCATGTGAAATCAAGACTGATTCTGAGCTTTATTTTTCATTTTATTGGAATGTAAGCTAATTTCTGTCTCAGTATAAAATAAGAAAAGCAACAAGAAAGAAATATGAAGAACATCACTTTATGGTATTTCATTTAAGGTATAATGTTGAGTCACTCTATACTCAGAGTGAAGGATTTGTAAATGCTACAACTTTTAAGTGACCCATGTCCATTTAGTCTTAATTAGTTATTGATTGTGAACTTACTTTTTGACTGGTGATGACTAGTAATGGAATCTAGGATGTGTATTTCGGTCTATTTGGGACTCGCAAGCTGCATGCATGTATATTATGAGTGGGTAATCGTGTTCCCACTGATAAGATGTTGCAGGGTTAGAGTTTCAGTGAAAACTTCATCATGTTAACCCTTGGTATAGATCATCGAACCATCCGACTTGTTAAAAGAGACCCAGCGTCTCAGTTCAACATAATCAATTAAAGGGAAATACAGTAGTGACCTTAAAAGAAGTTATAATAGTAATAAATTCTCATTTTGTACATGAAGGACGCCAGTTTACAGGCATCATCAATTCGACAAATTACACATACGGGGTTAGTAATTGTACTTAGTAATGATAATATAATAAAGTAAATATTTGCTCCTACAATTGTAGGACACACCAGATGTATAGGCATGGATAAGTATTATTTAAGTTACATATTTAAATTACATGATTCGCGGTTAAATAACATGGTTGCTGTTATTTTATCTTTAGTTTGTGGGAAAAATCTGGTAACCAGAGTATCAATGGAACACATCAAGAAATATAGAGATATTGACTTCGCATTAACAAAAAAACCCAAGTATGCGTTGGATGGATTACAGATACTTGGGAAAATAAATAAAGTTTGAAGTCAATTCCCTCATAAAATAATAAAATGCGTCTTATAATAATAATATATTCTCACTTTATGCACATGAAGGACTCCAGTTGGCAGGCATCATCAATATGATAATAATACATGTTTAAAATTTTTCACTAACACAAGATATATAAACAAGGGAAGATAATAGAATATTGACCGTCGGTGGTATAGCGGTTAGGACGCTCGCCAACCATGCTCATGGTCCGAGGTTCGATCCCCGGCCGACGCACTCCTTTACCTCGTTAAGCCAGAACTAAAAGCTGGTGAAAAGAAAGGTTGGGCATGTGGCTAGCAACCCCATCCTGTAAAAAAATGCTACAGAAACTTCAAGCCTCTAGCTTGAAGCCCTATATTCCACTGGGAACGTGAAGGAATAGAAAAAAGAAAATAGACCGTAAGTACACTCTGCATAAGTTAAAACAGTTTATATGGCATAATCCTAGGCACTATTATTGTTTGAATTTGTTGAAAATGAGCGTAACCCCTGAGTGTTACGTTACATTCGGTCAGTATGGTGGGCTACTCACAAAAGTATAAAAATGGCTTATAAAACGTTAGTTAGTTTATCGTAAACTGTTTTAAGCAATATAATCTGCAAGAGGTTCACATCAGTTAGTATCCACTTAAACATGCAGTAGTTCTCTTTTGACTAACGACTGAGACTTTGAAAAAAAGTTTGAAGAAGAAAATCTAATTAGAATTTAATTGGTGGATGGTGAATAGCAGTGGAATCCAGGACAACGCGCCCTTCGTCCTATTTGGGACTCATCCGCCTGCTGGATATACCTGCATTCCCCGGTGAGTGATGATGTTCCCACCGAGGCTCGGACCCAGTGCTGATAGTTTCAAACGCCAAAGTCGTCTAGTGTATAACGCTTTAGAGTTTGAAACTATCGGCACTGGGTTCGAGACTCGGTGGGAACATCATCACTCACTGAGGAATGTAGGCATATCCAGATGACGAGTCCCAAAACTGACGAAATGCGAATCTTCCTAGATTCACCTGTTAGTCAGCATCCGCCAATTAAATTCTAATTACATGCCCAGACATCGTCGAAGCATCTGCACAAGAAGTCGACATGTCAACCTGAGACGGGAAAATCTAAAATTCAATTAAAAAAAGTCTAATATTCAATTTTTCCATTGTTTACTTCACATAGTAAAGCGTTTATAAGATGACTAGACTGTTTTAACGAAATGTTAATGAACAACTTGAATAAAACAAGCAAGTGAAAGCAAACAGATTGCGTCTCATGCTGAGCTATAATGATTCATTCATTGTAGAAGTTATCGCCTGTTTGTTTGTTTGTTTGTATTTTTTGACTGAAAATTCATTTGAAAACTGTAAGATAAAATGATGTGCTGGTGCTTTGGTAATGAGAATCAAATGTGCTTGTCGATTGAAAAATGAATAAGACTTTCAATATTATAATTGTCTGACAGTTTATTAGGGAAATGTAACATGGATAAACTTTGTGATGTCTAGCTGCATGAATTTATTCGCTGTGACCATTTAGGTTAAAAAGCGTCTAATATCTTTGTATGTTGACAGTTAATCACTCGGAAATACACACTGTCACTATTCGATAATTCAAAACAACTGTGTTTTCTTTTATTCCTTTACGTTTTCCAGTGGAACATAGGGCAGCCTCAAGCGAGAGGCTTTAAGTTTCTATAGCGGTGGTGATTATTTTTACAGGATGGGGTTGCTAGCCTCACTCCTAGCCTTCCTTTCCTCTTTATCGGGTTTACAATCCACTAGGGGAGGTAAAGATACGCAACAGATGGGAATCGATTCCTGGACCATATGCATGGTTGGAGAATATCCTACCACTAAACCACCAATATACGTATATCTTTAATTAATTCATATTTATGAATGATACTACCTTAAATTATTTTTCTGTAGGACAGCTATTATTACATAGTATTAATATAAAAATCTTGTATAGTTTGCTTTGTAAGGGTTAATTTTGTTTTTACGAGTTGATCACGGATTGATATCAGTTAGAGAACCATTCAAAACCAGAACTGGAGTACTGGACAGCTGTTTCATCCTAGTTTGGGAATCATCGGCAGTACGCACCCACTGCCAGTGTTCGTACCTAAGATGGACTTTCCTAAAATTCTAGTGTGAAGTCGTGACCAGTGGGGTCCACCCAGATTTCACGTGCGAGGGTGGATGTCCCACCTACGACAATGGTTGGGGTCACGTTAAATCACGAATAGGTAGAAGTTAGAATTCATGCACTGGCCATTGAGGAGTCAGGTCCCAGTGGCTGAATGGTATACGAGCTTGCTGGTTTTGTAACCGGAAGATCCTGGGTTCGAACCCTTGTAGTGAGTGTGTACTGCCGATGATTCCCAAACTAGGATGAAACAGCTGTCCAGTACTCCAGTTCTGGTTTTGAATGGTTCTCTAAACTGATATCAATCCGTGATCAACTCGTAAAAACAAAATTAACCCTTACAAAGCAAACTATAGAAAATATTAAATAATTAAATATTGCGTTGATCTAGTGCAGTAATTCTAGAGATTTACAATCTTTGAGATCTTTAACTAAGATGAACACTAAAAAATTCATGGATTAAAAGTGCACAGGAGTGCTAAAATGGCAACAAAGGGAGTAAAACTGTGTGCCGAAATATACTCTGGCTAGTTTTTTCATCCCTTTTCGCTCCGAGTGGAATATACGGCTTCAAGCTTTAAAGTTCCAGTAACGCTTGTGTTGTTTCTATAGGGCGTGTTTGCTAATCTCAATATCGACCTTATCTCTTTCCTATGACTACCACCAGACACATTTATGTGTCGGATACGCGTTGACCAGGCACCGAACTGTGGTTACACGCATGGCTGGCTAGCTTTCTGCCCATGGAACATCGACGCGCCTAGCCTTGCTATACTAAACGTAAAATGTCCTTAAATTAACACGGTTAGCCTTTATAGATTTCATGCTGTTTGACTTATGACGTTGCGAATTCTATCAGATTGTTATAAGACGGCCGTGGAAATAAAACTCGCCACTCACGTAGACTTTTTTCTTTATCAACCTATTGATATTTATATGTATATATATGTAAAGGAAAATCATTTCAAATTTTTAAAAATGATATTTAGTTTAATACATACCTAATGTATACTTATTTATATACTTACTTATATTTACATGAATACGTAAAGTTCGTTCTACTAAACAACTGTCGGTTAGTTAGCTAAATGCAATATAAATATAAAATATTTATGTTCTTACTTTTACCAGGTCAAATGATGTTCAATTTTACCATTTGAACAAAATAATTCTAACACAAAAGATAACTATCACTCAGTTTTTAAGTTAAAAAAGATACGATCAGTTTTAAACCTGACCTAGATGTGTGTTACTTCTTATTTTAGCACTTTTCCTCACTTCTGTTCCGCTAGTCTTCCATCCATGTTTTTTCAATACTATACTGAACACTTTAGTGTCCATAATTTTTGATTCTGTGATCAGTGGGACCAGCTGATCTCACTGAAATGAACAGCGGTCTCTCATTCATATTCCTATCCAGTTATTCAATAGTAACGTGTACTATCTGATGCTTTGTGACTTTCATTTAGATACGTAATAACACTCTGGATGGGTGTTACTGAAGAGTATTAACTGTATTCGAAAGTTCTCTAAATTATATTAATTACCGACAAGATTTGCTTCGAAATTTAGATGCCAGAAAACAGCAGTTCGCAGTATTACGATAGAATTTCTATATGAAGTTTATATATGTATATTTAAGCCTTTGCGAAAACTACCTTGGAAGTATTCTCCTGTTTACTCCGAGTAAAATGCACAGGAGAGATTGAATGATCCTCTGGATTCAGAACTTTAACCGCAACAAAGCTGGATTCAAGAAAAGCAAATTATGTTCGGATCCAGCTCCAAAGCTACGCATAATCATCGAACAGACACAGGGTGACAGTCGAAACTCTAATTCAGCTTCATCTACTTTAGGAAAACCTTTAACACTGTTGACCATAAAGTTATTTGGAAACTGTTTCAGCAAAGATCTACAGGAGAAAACCGACACGCTGACAGAAAAAGCAGAGAAGAGAGCACTTCACAAGAACATAGAGAATTGAGATTTGTTGTTACTACACGACGACTAATGACGGCATATAAGAAATATTATCAATGGAGGAAGTCTAAAGCAAGTCACTTCTTTCGCCTATTTAGGTAACAACGTTCCAACCACAAGTAGCCTGGATGAAAGCGACAAGGTTAATCAGGATTTATACAGCGACAAAGGGCTTCATTAATCCAAAATCATCGTGGAAATCTTCTGCAATCAGTAAACGGAACGAAATCAGATTTTTTAACACTGATGACAAGTCAGTGCCTTTATATGGTTGACATAATTGCTAGGCGTGTCAAAAAAACAATTTCTAACACTCTACAACACAATTCCATCAACATATGCATCCACTCCATAATGAAGATCAAACGGCAGAAAAGACTGGCAACAAACCAGGAAGGAGACTAACGCTGAAAAGATATGTCGATGGAAGTGGAGGGGAATTAGACATACACTGAAGAGACCGCTGAGTGACATCATGAGCCAGGCAGACCCTCGTGTGTAGTCCAAACGGAGCGCGAAGAGTTGGGTATGGGTTCATGTGTAACATGAAGAACATCTTTTTAAGAGAAGAAGGAAACTTATAGGTAGTCACATAAGCAGTTTGGAGGGACCGAAAAAAACAGGAAAAAATGAAGATGTGCAGCTGAAACCACATGTTCCCCTCAGAATTCAAGGAAATAATATACATACCGATTTTCAGCTTATCAATTGCTTTTTAATTCATGAAACATTCCCATTCGAACAATTAAAGCAACTGACAGAAGACAAGTAGTTCAGCGAAGAGTCTCCTTTCGACGAATTCATTTTCATAGCTGTACAATCGCAAATATATATGTGATTGTTTTGTATGTGCGTGTACATTAAATTTGTCAAACGAAAATACAATTAGTAAGTTCACATGAATTGGATATTGATATAAGAGGGTAGTAACAAAAGTGATGAGTTGTCACAAACGATTGTTAAAAAAGAGTTACATAATAACATGAATAGTTTAATGAAAGAGTTGTACTCAGGGTATACATGGAAACAAAATATACGGAATTACGCAAGAGTTTTAAGTAGAAAAATAAGCATACAAACAAAAGTTAAGTCAAATCAAACAAACAAACAAAGAAAAAGTTAAGTCAAATCAACACAGCTGTTACCATGAGAGTAGAAGTGGTTGAATAATTTTCTTTTGTATGCACAGTTCTGGTTCCTCTAGCTTAATGGCTAGGGCTTCTGTGATGCAAAGGAGACGGAATCGTACTGTCTTTGGAAGGACAGTATTGTATTGTATTTTCGTTTGACAAATTTAATGTGCACACACCTACAAAACAACCACATATATATTTGCGATTGTACAGCTATGAAAATGAATTCGTCGAAAGGAGACTCTTCGCTGAACTACTGGTCTTCTGTTAATTGCTTTTATTGTTACAGAACCGTACATAATAATAATTCAAACGAATTCACAACAACCTAAAAAACAACCCATCATTGCGGTTGTACTATCTCGTCAATTCGCCAAACAGTGACTTTAATACTGTGACGAGACTACTGATCAGTAACTTCCACTCTGCGTGTGCATTGATTATCTTCCTTTTTTGTTTGTATATTGAATATTATGTCTTCAGTTCAAGTTTTTATACTTAGAAACTCTTTGTGTAAATTTACACTTTTATCTACAGAGAACAAAAAGTTGTTTATCAAACAAATAAGTACGTGACTTCTGCATTTACAGTTCTCCTTTCATTTTTCCTAAGAAGTACTGGACACTTATTATTGACTTTTTATTATTTTCAGTACTCTTCCATATGGATGAGCATAAATATGTACTCATGAATTCGATTGTATAGAGAACTCTGTAAGCCGGTTTTAAATGATCACTGACAATAGTTCTCAGGATGTAATTTACATTATGTGCTCAGAAAATGCTTCATTGACAGGAAAATAAAAAATATGTATTTAAACTCTAACAGTAACATTATCTTCATACATTTTGTTCCCTTGATAAATTTCGATAAAGAAAGGAAGACGAAATTTGCAGTATAAAATGATGTCATCCTATTTCACAGGTTCTCATCAGCTGCAGACTACCTGAAATTACAATAGTTATATAAATGATAATAACATACTTTATGTTTGAGTGGTAGTAGAGAAGAGATAAAATTGACGCATCCAAAAAAGAATGAAAGCATTACAATTTTTAGTTTAAGTTTTTATCATCAATTTCTACGTTTTTAAAGTTGAAAAGAGGGGGAAGGGTAAGACAGAAAACAGAAAACAAACTGATAAACAGAACAGTGTTAGCTTGTAGGTTTAAATAGCAACTCAAAAAACAAAAGCGATTACAGTTTATGAGATTAAGATTTGTTCAGTGAGTTGTGATCACTGAATTAGATGACTAATTGATGTATTCAAAATCAAAATTCAGTTACCAAGGGAGTGAGAGGTAAATCACACTCTCTTTCTGTATGCATAAGTCCGGTTTAAATAGTTTGGTTGCGATCGTTTCAGCAAATCATAGTAAATTTGCTGTCCTTTGTCTATTTAATATTTTGAAGGACTTAGAAATCTCTACGAGATGTCCGGTATCAACAATATGTCTGGCAATTGTACTCTGAGGATATTTGTTTCTTTTTAGGTACAGGTTTCTTGGAATATGTTCATAAAACCCGTAGAAGCCCTTCTTTCCGTCCTTCCAATGTACTTGCTCCCACAAGTGCACCTAAATTCATATACACAGTTGGAGGTGACATCAGCAGAGTATTTATCCAGTTTTGATTGGCTCATAGAAGATGTGGTGCTGTTTAATGTTATGAGTTTTGCTGTCAACGACCTTTATTAATAACCTAAAAGTTCTGGGTTCTATCCTTGGTGGTATGGCTTATAAGCGCGTGCTGTGAAGTGTCCCGAGCAAGAAAGAAACAGCCACTGGGTACTTCCTGCTTTCCAGTTTTTCTCTAATGCTAACTCGTATCAATGAAATGCATACTGAAATTTATCCAAATGCTTACAGAAACCCATAATCCGACAAATTGTTATAATCGAAACTTATATTCGTATAAATAGCACATAATTTGAAAAATCTTAAAGATTTCATTTGGCGAACGACTAAAATTTAGAGTTCACTGGACATTTGTTATATCCCTAGTCTGAGAACATCATTCGAGTTTCACACAATCTTTTTATTGATATTCTGTGGTCATTCAGACAAGTAAACAGTATTTTATGAGCTATTAATTACCACTGCAGGTTTTAAGACGATGTGTTACAGAACTACTCTAATTGTTGTTCACAAATGTGACTGAAATAAATAGAAAATTTTAGGGATAACTTATTTTCAACGGTAAATCTCAATCGAGGTAGTTTTGGAAAAGACAGGCGAGAGATATGATCGTGTGGGTATAAAGGTACATGGACAGAGAATAGTGATAGAAATAAAAAGGTGGAAACAAAAGATGCGTTTAACTCTGGTGTGTTGTAATAATAATTGTTGCTGTTATTGTGCAGTATAACAAGCATAGACTTTGAAATTATTTTTCAGCTGAAAGAAAGAAGCGCTATTTGTTTATGCTTAAGTGACTATGGTATTTGTGTTTGACTGCGTGAGAGAAAATCGGATGGAGAATTAGTTGGAGATATGTATGCGCCTCTTAAGTGTTTGATTATATTATAGTGTGTCAGCGACAAAGAAAACACATAAAGTAGGTTTTGACTTAATACTAACGAATATTATTTTGGATAAAACAAATTTTGACCACTGCATTTTTTCTCATCACAATGTAAAATTATTCTTAATAATAATGAGTCGGATTTGCCATGAAAACTGTATTTATAATATGGAAAAGGGTAAAATAGTTTTAACCAATTGGTGGGAAACATTAGACTTTTCAACTGACACTACATTACCTTCCAGCTATGGCCATAGGTGACTTGTACTCCGTAGATATGATGGGTCCGTTTCCGTAGACATCCAGTGACAGTCAGTACCTCCTTGTGATGATGGAACATGCTACACGATCGTTAGATGCCGTCACGATCTCTGATTAATTCGCGAGAACCATGACTTATGCAGTAGTTCGGCACATCGTTCCAGACAACGGTTTACCAAAGACGATACTGATACTCGTTTTGAAAGCGGAGAATTTACTTCCCATTGGAAACAGCTGCGTATGAAGAGGATCAGAACAACACTATATCATCCGCAAACTAATGGTCTTGCAGAGAGAAATAACCCACACTGAAGGATTGAGTGGTCCAAAAAAAAGATAACTGGGAGACAGAGCTTTCATTGATTCGACTAGCACATCGTTGGTTCACCCAGGAAACACCAAAGAAGTCACAATTTCAGTTGATGTATGAGAGGAGATGACGACTACCAATATATAACACAACTTGCACCCACTTCTATCAGGAGTGGAACAAGAAGAGACTGCGAAATGAATGGAAAGACGTCGTGAGGAATGTGAAGCGCAAAGAGAAGAAGGACACCATGAAATCAGAACATGGAGAGAAGATGTGATGCAAAAGTCTTGAGGTTGGCGATTCAGTAGAGTGTAGAGAAAGGAAGGACGCGGTGAGATGTTGGCCAGGTTCATGGAAACTACTCTCGAAATGGGACGGACCGTATACTGTCAAAGAGGGACGTGGTTCCGTGTATACCAACAAAAGAGGAATTAAAAACATAAGCGTAAATAACATCAGAGCACACTATAGAAATGGTTTCAGTGGAATAAGGAAGCCTCAATCAAGGTACAACAGGATGGAATGGAACTAAGAGGCCAAACTCATCAGCAAATCACACATTATGATCCCACAAATTTGATTTCTCCAGGAAACTATGCTGAAATTTCACCTCCTCGAACTGCGTAAAAGTCAAATTTTGAATTTCATTTAATGCTGTACCAGTTCACTGAAGTATCTATCAGGATTTGGGTGGTTTAAACTGATCCATCTCTCTGATCTGGGTCAAATCATGTTCATGGATGATGAACTCGACCTCAAACTAGAAAAACTACCGTCCACTGGTTAAGTTACTTCTATCTGGCTAGAAAGTACTACTGATACTGATACTACTGATAGCATCATGCAATCATGCTTGCTTTCTTGATTGCCGTATAATGTGTCAAGCAGGCTACTTAATGTAATCGAAATATTTTACGATTTCCAAAACAGGAAAGTGTAGTGAGACTTTATCTTGAACTGTGTAAAAAATTGTAAATGAAGAAATTGACTATTTATTATTATATTATTATTCCCTTGCTTTCTGAGTGGAACATAGGGCTTTAACAACACACCTCCACTTTGTTCTGTTTTCTGCCGTCCTGTTCAGCTGGGTCCACGATTGACCAAACTCTCTCATCTCTTCCTCACACAATCTCCTCCATGTCACTCTCGCACTGACGACTCACTCGTTGCTTCCCATTCGGACTCCACTCGAGCAATGGGCTGGAGTGCGATGACATTCGGCAGCCTCCTTAATGTATGCCTGATCCATCTCCACTTTCTCCTATATATTTGTTGAGCGATTGGCTATTGCCTGTTGACTGGCTGGGTGAGGAAGATATCCAAACTGGTTTCAGGTTGATGGGGCGTATCTTGCCTTTCCGATTCTGGCTGGTTTCGACATCTTCATCCGTGGAGTCAGCCAAAGTTAAAACAATGCTTCCAAGATAAGTGAAGGAGGGAGAGATTTAACAAGGGTTGCTAAAAATCTTCTGTATTATTTCAAAAGTGTAAATTTAAACTAATTGTTAGTTCACAAAGAATTTCTTCGTATACAAAAAAGGAATTGAAGACCAAAGTTTCATTATAAGCAAGAGAAGAAAGACAACCATTGCACAAGCAGAGTGGAAGCTACCATTCAGTAAATCTCGTCACACTATGAAAGTCACTAGTTTCCAACTTCTTCGCATTCAAGCGATAGTACAGCCCCAATTATACGTTGATGTTTTGGTCAGAGAAGCTATGTATAGTCACATGGATATTGTACAAACGTTTGGAGTAATCCTTTAATTCCTCGAGGAACATAGGGCTTCAGCCGTGAGTTTCCATTGCGTTCGGTTCTCTGCTAGAGTTTTCACCTGGCTCCAAGTCTTCCCACACGATTTCATCTCCTCTTCACATGACCTCCTCCAAGTCACCCTTGCACTGACGACCAACTCGCCGCTTCCCTTTCGGGTTCCACTCGAGCAATGGCTTGTCTAGTGATGTCACTTGATGGTTTGTTTCCTCAGAGTATGGCCAATCCACATCCATTTCTTCCTGCACATTTGTTGCAAAATCGCTTTCAGGTTGGTTTGCTCCCACAGGTCCCTTTTGCTGATCTTTTCTGGCCGGTCACCTGATCTTGAGTATTGAGCGAAGAGAGCTGTTAATGAAGGTCTGTAGTTTGTTTGAGGTGCTCTGTATGACACACCAAGTCTCTGATCCGTATAGTAGCACTGACTTCACATTGGAGTTGAATATCCGGATCTTATTTTTGATGCTGAGTGTTGTTGACCTCCACACAGACTTGAAAGTAGTGAAAGCTTGTCTTGCTTTTCCGATTCTTGCTTTGATATCCTCGTCAGTTCCGCCTGTCGTTGAAACAATGCTTCTCAGTTGGGTGGGTAAAAGAGGTTGTTTCTTTCAGGTTCCTTCCATTTATGCTGATTGTTGTCTGTTGTTGTTGCTGTTGGTGGTGTTGCCCAGGAATCTTCATCAACTCTGTTTTCTCTATGTTCACCTGAAGTCCTATCTTCTGTGGATGCTTCTTCTGCCAGCTTGTTGCTTTTCGCTTGCATATCTTCCAGTTTGTGGGAAATCAGACATGCAAACGTTTGGAGTAATCTAAAAACTTTCCTGAATAGTATAGTATAAGTATAGAACTTAGGGTCTCTGGCACAGCATAATTCCATCACAGAGTATTTTTTTTGATAATGAAGCGTACATTGATACATTATTGTTTATTTATTGATGATGTTTTGAGCAGAACTCATTACTGCGTACAGCCATTTCAAAACACTCATATCGTAACAGCAGAAGGCAAGACACGGAAGCAAAGGTATATATATATATAATATTCTGTTGCTAATGCAGTATTGAACTGTGAGAATATGTGAGGATAATATTAATTTTAATTTATTTTGATTACAGCTTGATTCCACACCGTATTTTCAGTACAAGTATGGAATTTTCAGCATGTGATATCGGTAGCCCGAATTTTGCAGGCCGACCATAGATATCAGGTATGCGTCGGCAGGGGATCGAACCCCGGACCATGTGCATGGTCGGCGAGAGTCTTACCCACTGTGCCGCCGACGCACGTTGGAACACATTGTATGTATCCCACTACGACCACAGTATACCTTCTTCGAAAATTCGTTTGCAAAATTTCACTATTTCTTATCGTTTGATTTTATTCATGGTATCATTTGCCACTCCTGTGGTGTCATTCCTATTGTACGTGTTGGGTGTAGATTGGATGAACAAAGACTCAGTTATCAACTCTATTTTTTTGGAAATATAACATTGTCTAATCCCGTTTATCTGACTGTGTTAATGCATGCATTGCAGTTGCTGATTTTCTTCATGGAGTTAATCATTCTACACTGCTATTCTGACCTATTTTATTGATCTCACAGTTATTTCTAGGTATTTTGCAGACTGGGTTATTTTGTCTTATTGGGTCAGTTCGGGTCCTTAAGCCTACAGGGCTTGTTCTTGATCTATTATGAATCCAGAGTTGAGTTGCACCTATCCCTTCTCTTAAATTCTTTCTTATTCTGTTTTATGGTGAATGGCTCCACGAATGGTTCTCTTTTTCTTTTAAGCTTTCTTGATCTTGTTAGCACTAATGTTCCTTCTTCTTTCTGTTTCGTTTCGCTGTTTAGGTTTTCTAATGTACTACTTAGTGTTATTGTCCAGTTACCTCGACACTTTACAGATAACAGAATAGTAGCTGCAAAACGATTAACTGTTAACACTTGATTTTCTGAGTTATTTAAAATCAGGGGTCGAGCTGAATGTATTCACTCTAAACCAGTCATCAATAACCCTTATTATGCTCAGGAGATTTAATCATTTCAAAGTCTCCGATGAATACATATTCTCGGTTAATACAGCATATATTTGTATATCAGTTTTTATCGATCAGTAGGATATTTCACTAAAACACACTTCTGACAGGCTTCAAACTTTTACTAACATCAGCCTCTTCGATCCAAACTGAAGCTCAATCGGACACTTAAGAAGCTTAACAGTAAGCAGTTTTCACAATAAACCAATCAAGAACTTATTGCCTAACAAATACGCCAAAGAAAATGGAGATGAATAGGACACAGGGTGAAGAAATCAACGAGCGATATCATGCATCAGCAGAACTTGGATGGAAGTTTGACGAGAAACGATGTGTGAGGCATCTGAGAGTAACATGGAGCAGATGAAAGCTTATGGGCAATGGGAAAGCCAGTTAGTGAGGAATAAAAAGAACAAAATATTATGTAGATGTGCTTCTGAAGGGAATAACAATAATGATGATAATAATAATAATCCAGACGTCTCACTTCTTAAAAATTTGTCCTGTAAATTCAGTTTTTCTGTGTCATCTATCTTCCTGTTACTAAAAGATGCAGATATGAATTAGTTATTCAGTGTGTTCTTTATTCATATGGGTTGATATTTGTTTGATATTTTGAAGTAAACTGCATCGAGAATAAAAATGAGTTTATGAATCATAGGAAGGCAATCAGTATTTGGCGACCATCATGTACCTATTTGTAGCTATTTAGTTATCAGCACATATAACCTCGTGCTTAAGAGAGTCAGTGATTCCAAGATCATATAACAGATATACTGAGATTCTATCTATCTATCTATGTAATATCATCAAATCAATGTGCACCGTAATGGTGAGCTACTTAGAATGGTGGCCACATTGCAAGCCTGACCCATAGAATTCAGTCTACACCAAAGAAAGGACCTCAGTGGTAATGTCTCTGACTGCAGCACTGGGTGACGCGGGTTCGAATGTCCTCAGAAGAGACATGAGTTCCTTCAAGGCGGTTACAGATACGCCTTGCTGACGTGTGTCAACTAGCTCGAAACCTAGGTCCAAGGCTCCCTGCCGATTGCCTCCAACTGTCTAATACCATATTGGGATTCTAGTGGGAACACCTGGCCTAAGGGACCTAGAAAGTTGCATGTGGAAACACATACTCCCGAAACTGTAGGGTCTGAATGAAGCAAATTGACAAAAAGTGACAGAGCATCACCTAGCAGGTAAACTTTGACATGCTTGCATCATAATCTAAGGGTCTTGAATATAGTCCGTCACTACGTTGCTGGAGAGTACTGATGATGAGATCCAGAAGTGTCCCTAGTTTATCATGAAACCTACTCTTCGATGATTTGAAATAGGTGGGTTTATAAAAGAAAGATGCTTTAATATAGTCCTACTAAAATCATATTTATAGTAAGGAAAGATGTAATTTAACAACTGAAGCACCTCTTACTGATGTACTGTGTGGATAAAGGTTCTTGAAGCACACAAGAAATGGAAAAAATAGAAAGTGAAATATTCTGTGATGAAAACAGCTACGCGACAGAAGACAACCACATGTAGCACTTACTTACTAACGATGATACAACTGGCAATCAAGTACGGATGAGCAAAAGAAATAGTAAGGACAACAGTTCTTCGTGTTACCCAACAAATTCGTCCTAAGCATGCATATATATATTCGCTTCAAGTCATTTATAGTCATAATCATTCAACTTTAACACAATAAAAACTCTTAATTATTATACAGCAGTTCAAACTTCACATATTTTGCTTTCTATGACAAACGAGTCGAGCGTAAAATTACTAAAGGAGTATACACTTTAGAGAATTAAACACTTGGTAATCTTAAAACAATTAGTCCCTTTGACAAGGGAGAAGGCGTTGTCATTGTGGATAAATCGGATTATCAAAATAAAATGAATGATATCCTCAAAGATCAGTCCAAATTCCTGGTAGACAATTCTACTGATAATGTGCCGCTTGTGGAAAAGCAGATCAATCGTCAGCTTCAGATTTTACTGATGCATGGTTTTATAAATGAAAAACTTAAAGCAGTTGGTCATATACTCCCCGGCTTTATGGCCTTCCGAAGATCCACAAAAGTGGGAACCCACTGAGACCCATCTTAGACATGTCCATATGCCAGATATGCTGGACATCTTGAACATTAAGGATAAGGTTATGTGTTCAATTGACATAGAATCTTTATTCACCAATGTTCCCCTTAATGAAACTGTTAATTTCATTTGCGAACACACCACAAGCAATGAAATAAACCTACCTCTACCCGTCACTTACATCAGAAACATCATCTTAATATGTACAGGGAATATCAGATCCACCTTTCAAGAAAAGGCATACAAACAAATCGATGGTGTTGCGATGGGTCCTTTTAGCAGACATTTTCATGTAAAAATTGGAGAGACAAATGCAAGCTATGCTTGGAGAATTTATGCTGTGTAAACGCTATGTAGATGATACTCTCATTATTGGTAATAATAGTAAATCTATTGAAAACTTTGTTACCCTATTTAATCAAATTCATCCAAATATCCGAGTGACTTCCGAACTAGAATCGAATAATAAACTCGGTTTCCTGGATATTACTATGACTAGAAGAGATGATGGAACGATTCGACGATCTACTTTTCGTAAACAGACATGTAGTGGACAATATCTTCATTTTACCAGTTTTGTTCCTATCCAGTATAAACGTTCCCTAGTGAAATGTTTGTTCTCAAATGCCCGCAAAATATGCACGAGTGACACACTGATGGATGAGTTTCGAAATATACATTCAGTTTTATTAGCTAATGGTTATCGGGAGAACTTTATCACTTGTCACAGTAAAGAAAAACCACATCTCGAAAGGCAGCTACTGTACCAAAGAAAGCTACCTTTATTAACCTACCATTCAAGGGTCACCAGACTATGCACTTGACAGCTAGCTCAAAGACTTCGGTCAGCCATCAAACGCACATTCTACGCCGCATCTCTTTTTCTCATTGCCGAACATATTCGATCCCTGTACCCACGATTAAAGGAAGAAATTCTGTGGACTCTACTTCAAACTGTATCTACAAGTTCACCTGCAGCCGCGGTGACACCTATATAGGTAGAACCAACAGAATGTTCCAATGTCGTCAAAAAGAACATGTTACAAAATGGTTACTAAATCTTATAGAAAATCCCAACGCGATTAATCTGAGTTAAAATCCAGCATCATCCATTGCAAAACACTTATTAATGTCAGGTCGCAAAATCAATTTTAGTGACTGTTTCTCCAATTATTTCACATAACTCCAATTCAAGGTTATTGAAGGTGATGGAAGCACTTTGGATTAATCACACACAGCCTAAACTGTGTGTACAGAAAACAATAGACTTCAATCTTCGCCTACCATGGACAACATGACCCATTTAAATATGATTGGTCATTAGTATGTACTTTTGTTTCTTATTTAACTGAGTAATTGTTGTGAACTTTATTTTGTTATTGTAAATCATGTTAGCTGTAAAGCGGTTGGAAAGAAACTACGAAATGAAATCATCTCGCGAAATTTGTCTTTTTAATGTCTTATTCAAACTTAGTAATCTGTCTCAGAAAACTCCTTTTTTCACGTATGTACTTTGACAGTGATGTGAGGATTAATCCTGGGATGCAAATCCGAAAGTAACCTCTACACAAGTTATCAATGGTTTGCTGACACTTTTATCTGATAAACCTGTGATAGACACCTGACACCATGATGTTTTTCCTGAAGTTTAGTATTCAGTTTGTAATTCATTCTATCCTCAGTCTTGTCATATGTATTTTAGAGTTAAGTTTACATTAGTAAACGCTTTTGTCTGACAAAATCTTCCCTAGAATTTTTCAGGAAATCTGATATCAGATATGCTTAGAAATAGGCTTTCTAAATCAGTCTCTAAGATGTCCTTTACAGCGAAACTCCAGTTGTCCTTTACCATATGCAAGTTATTTGTTGTCTCTGTAAGAGATTGGCCTTGTCATCTAGCTGCCTCCATGGGCACCTGTTAGTTCACCTGCTTTTTTGGAGCACAGCACACCCACCGAATCCAGAGAATGCAGCTTGATTTTACAAAGGAGAAAAAAGGGTGTGAAGAACCTTATTCTATGACACTTGGTCAAATTTTGTAACTCTATCGATCCCATCAATGACTTTTAGATTATCTGTCGAATTCACGCTAAATTGCTGCGTTCGTTCCAAACTTTATAAGACAACAGAGGCTTTGGTCATTCACTATTTCAAGTCAGACCTTTGTGTACAAAAGAAGTGTGTACAGTCCTATTTCTACCTTGGCAATTATTATTTTTGTGTTTCTCAGTTTATACAGTTTCCGATATTATTTCACTTATCCCATTTTATTATTTATTTATATTATTATTTTTAATCAACATATTTTGTTTCAATGTTAAGATGTGTCCAACTATCTATCCAACTTCTCACTAAGTTATGTAGTGTTTTAATCACCTAGTAATCCTTTTGGTATCACTTTCCTTTCCAAGATCTATAAAACGTGATGAAATATTTTCCGCCCAAATCTCGGTTTGCATGGATTTATCTGATTTCGAAATTGGTCAAGAACTGACTTCAATTGGAGAACCTCCGAGAACGAAAGAGTATTAGACTGGTGTTCCGCTCCTACTTGGAACTCTCCAGCAGTATGCAGCCATCACTCTACAAGTGATCCAAATCAACGCCAGGCTAAATGGTGAGCTCGTTGATAACTCATATAGGGCTCACTGTTGACTAACTACAGGACAAATTGGATGCGCGGACAGATACTGCTCAATGACATAGGCAAATGATCACACTATATATCACGATTCAACGTAAGTAGGGATCAATTAGCCATTAGACTGCATCCAGGTGGCTGGATGGTCAACGATCTTGCCTTGTAAGCCGAAGATCCTAGTTTCGATTCCTGTTGGAATGGATCATGGAAAAAAAACAGCTGTCCAGGACTCTCTGATGATTTTTAATGATTCTCAAATTGGAGTCAGTTCACTAGCATTCTTAAAATGTATTTTTGTTTGGCAACATAAATGGTAGAATGTCTTACAAATAGGTTAATAAAATAATTGACAAAAATATTATTTTAAATGTTGGTCTAATATTATAGTGACTTTTTTTACTATAGTAACACATATTTTGTATTTCAAATGCGTCCAACTGGTGATATCGAAGCATACCCCAAAATTCACCAGTTTCAATGAACAGGTCTTCCTGATTGTTGTTTGATAGTGATATCTAAGTGGCAGGCTTCATAAGTGAACGTATGAAGTCGCATCTTCATGGCTGCACGCTAATATATATGTGAGCTGGTTACAGGATTCTATCATGAACTGACATCAGTTAGAAAACCACTATAAAAACCTGAGAGTACTGGACAGCTGTTTCGTCCTGGTTTGGTACTGACTCTTCATCAGTACGCACTCACCGAGGTTCGGACCCAGGACCTTCTGGTTACAAGGCGAGCTTGTAGACCACCAAGCCACTGAGACCCTATCTCATGACCTATGAATTCCAACTTCTGCCAACTAACTAACTAACCATTGGATCAGTTCCCAGTGGATTAATGGTCTACAAGCTCGCCTGGGTGCGTACTGATGAAGGGTCCCAAACTAGAACGAAACAGCTGTCCAGTACTCCCAGCTTTTCCAGTGGTTCTCTAACCGATGTCAGCTCATGATGAAATCCTGTAACCAATCAATCAAGATCCCTACAAACCAATACTTGAAAATACTTCGCCTTTACTAATATCCTAGTGGCAGTCATTTAGAGGTGCACTTTACCACCAACTCATTTTTTCTCCTATTTCTTTTTTATTTTATTTATCTTACCCGTATGTCAGTAATGTCTATTAATTGACATCAACCAACAATATTACAGGAACAAACAAAGCAAGAACCAATTGCCCAACAAATATGCAGGAGAAAGTGGAGATGGATTGGACACTCGCTGAGGAGACCGCTGGGTGACATCGCGCGTCAGGCCATCGCTCGAGTGGAACCCGAAAGGGAAGCGGTGAGTAGGACGTCCAAGGGTGACATGGAGGAGATCTTGTGAAGAGGAGCTGAAACAGTGTGGACTAACATGAATGCAGGTGAAAAGTACAACAGAAGACAGAAACATGTGGAGACGTGCAGTTGAAGCCTTATGTTCCACTAGGAACCCAAGGGAACAATAATAACAATAATACAATTTCAGTTGTTAGATGTCATTGTGAACCCATATCGGTTAATTTTCTCCAATTCAAATAAGGACAGAACTATTGCTTTTTGTCTTAAACTAAATTATATGTGGGTTGAATTACGAATTATGAAGTGTTTAGTCGACAGGATATCCTTTCGTACAAATCTTAACGTTTTTATAACTCATGACAAATTTTTACTCGCAAAATTAGAAGTAGTGACATACATTTGACTTACTGTTTGTTCTCTTTTTTCAATAACCTAATTCTTATCGTTTATGTATTTGTATTGTTGTTGTTGAGCATATTCGAAGGATTGTCTGTATTAGAAATAAAGTGAATCAATAATTCCATTGAACACTCGATATATATTCAGTTTGTAAAAATATTTTATAAAGTATCGCATTGAAAAAAAAATTCATTCATTCATTTATTTGTTTATTAATTCATCTATTTACCAATTTGTTTATAATAGATTTATATTTTCACTAATCATAATATACCTACTAATGATATAATGTCAGGGCATTAAAAAGGCCGAGTTCTGATTGGCCAATGTGCTTAGGCACAATACTATGTCTGCAGCTCGCTAATTGGTCGAAAATATTCGAACTTCAAGTGGCGGCAAAAATGTGAATATTCATTACGCCGAGAATTCCATGAGAGAATATTATTATCACTGTCAATTAGTATTTTGTTATTACAATTTCAATAAACCAATAACATTCAACTTTTATCTGTGATATCAGTCACTATTGTCTCTCTCGCGCGCGCGTATACACACACTTTTTAAACTTAACACTGATGCCATTTGTTGCGGAAAGTTCGACATTAAAGTGACATCGTTCTGAAAGCATTTGTTAGGAAATCTGTGTGCTTTACTTCATAGTTGCACAATATTCACTTTTGAATGACCAAAACTTTGCTTTCACGCAAAACGCACATGCACACACACACAATATGAAGTAGGTGTGCATAATTATCTTACTTTTTGTTTTCAAAAATACAACATCAACAACAACCGGCTGATATTTTTGACGATTTGAGGTAATTATACATAAGAAAAAGGATTTTTATATTGTATATACATGTTGTTTTCGTGTTGGAGACAATACTGTATATTGTATGTCAATGTTTGTATGTGCATAAGTGTGCATGCACACTCAGGAGATTAGTGCTGAATTTACCACCTACAACTCGGCTTATATTGACGCCATGATGTTGTCTCGTTTTAACACAGGTAAAATCATTTGTGAAAAAATATCACTTCCATTGAAATCAACAGTATTTATAGGTGGATCACAAAAGCTCACAAGACCACTATCTGTAAAGTCAGGCTTAGTTAAGTGTTGTCTAACAAACCGAGCGATAACTCTGAATAGTAAGTACATCAGAAATCCTTAAATAATGAAATGAAACAGATAGAAGAAGAGTTAGTATTAAATAAGCAACTATCCAATAAAATTCATTAAAAGGATCATAAGAAACCCTCTAGGAAGAGAAAAATAATAGTGAAATTGTTGACGATAACAGAAATCAAAAAGTACTCAAAATATCTGTAGTTTTTCCATGTAAAGAAGGGACATCTGAAGAAGAACGTGTGGGAAGAGGGCAAGGTACCTGCGAATTGGAGGAAAGGCTACTTATTCAAACTGCCAAAGAAAGGAGACTTAAATCAATCACAAACTCAGAGATGTGAAAGTGAAAAGCAGTAAGTTGGCAGAAAAAGCATCAAAGATAGGACTTCAGATGAACATAGATAAAACAGAGGTGATGAAGATTCCTGGCCAACACCACCAACAGCAACAACAACAACAGACAACAATCAGCATAAATGGAAGGAACCTGAAAGAAACAACCTCCTTCACCTACCGACCTACCTGAGAAGCACTGTTTCAACTACAGACGCACAGAACTAATGAGAATATCAAAGCAACGAGGATCGGGAAAGCAAGGCAAGTTTTCATTAAGCTCAAGATTGTGTGGAGGTCAACAGCACTCGGCATCAAAATTAAGATCCGGATTTTCAACTCCAATGTGAAGTCAGTCAGTGCTACTATACGGATCAGAGACTTGGCGCGTCATAGAGAGCATCTCAAACAAACTACAGACCTTCATTAACAGTTGTCTTTGCTCAATACTCAAGATCAGATGGCTGGCCAGAAAAGATCAGCAACAGAGATCTCTGGGAGCGAACCAACCAGGAACCGGTTGTGAAACAAATAGGCAGAAAGAAATGGAAATGGATTGGCCATACTCTGAGAAAACAAACCATTAAGTGACATCACTAGACAAGCCATTGCTCGAGTGGAACCCGAAAGGGAAGCGGTGAGTTGATCGTCCAAGGGTGACTTGGAGGAGGTCATTTGAAGAGGAGATGAAAGCATGTGGGCAGACTTGGAGCCAGGTGAAGACTCTAGCAGAGAACCGAACGCAATGGAGACGCTCGGCTGAAGCTCTATGTTCCTCTAGGAATGAAAGGAAATAATAATAATTCTATCAAACCTATCAAAGGGAGACATCTGGGCATAGTTGACGCACTAGCTATCCAAAAGCTCAAACCCACGCTATGCATGGAAAAGAAATACATCCACTCCGTGTCCATGCCATAATCATCATAAGCAGGTAATTCTTTTAGTAATGACCATATATCCAAACTTCCTGTTTATTCATGTTACTTTTAAGTTTTTCTTAATCCCTATTTACACTACCATATTTTCGTATCCGAACTTACCGTCTATTTAATCCCTAATTGCATACACAATTATTCGTCGCATTAGTTATGATCCCACTAGATTGTTTATCCAAATATCCTGTCTATTTTGTTATTTCTACATTTGTAACCCCCAATTGCACAATATGTCAATCTTCTCAGTAATTATGAAGCCGCTTTGTTTGAGTTTTATTCGTCCCACTGTTAATTATGGCATTTTAATTCCTAATTGTAATTTTATTAATTTGACCCTTGAACAGAAATTATTCTGGAACTTTCCCACCCATTTATCATAAATGCACGAATGTACAGCCTTGTTGATGACTTCGTCGAAAAGATTTTCTTCGTTACAACCATCTTTTTAAAAGTGAAGCTCTGACACTTAAAAATTACCTCCTGAGGAGTTAATCAGGAAGTATGCAGGGAATTCTTAGGATACAAGTAGTAATAAGAATAAGGGTGACATGACCAACAAACGTAAACAGAAAGTTAATGACAACAACGATAAGGAATTCAAAGCACGAGTTTCCTTCCATACAAACAGATAATCTCTGAAAGCCTAATTTGAATTCCTACCAAGATAGGAAAGTGACATCCAAACGCACGAACTCACTTAAGAACAAATTACGTTCAACCTAATAAATTAGAAAACTTAGAGAAAAGCTTAGATATAAGATTACATGGAATTACACACAACCATAAAGTAGAATGCAATAAGATGACAGTATTAGAATCTAATAGGACAGGTAGGAGGACAGAGTGAAAACAGTAGTTTTATTTACCGAACCAGATGAGAATGCGTGCAGTCAGCATGATCCGATAATTATTCAGAATATCTAATGAGTTGAATTGTCTTCACGACAAATGGAAATGAATGATGAGAACTGTAAAAATGAAGTTTCGAAATTGTGTATTTTTACAATGATGTGATATGATTTTAAACAATAAGTTATGTAAATAATACTGTTTGATTGAGCATCGTAACCCCAGTCAACGAGTTAACATAGAATATAAAGCCTACCTGAAAACAGATAGAACTCAGTCTTCGTTTGAATGAATAAATCAAAACAAGTGGGGATTCAGCGAAGAGACTCGTTTCAACGAATTTATCATCAAGCTGTACAATCGTATATATGTGGTGTATTTTAAGAAATTATATCCTGTGAGGGAATTGAATCATTGGTGTGAATGCATGAAATAATAATAGTAGTATGAAATGCAATTAAAACTAAAATGTTTGTGATAATAATCCTATTTAAATGTCAAGTGGCAAAGCAAATTAATGTCATATATAAAATAATTTAATAATTCCCATTGTAGCATTAAGAACACAATATTCAGATAAGAGACTCTTTTCAACAACGAATCTATTATCAAGCTGTACATTCGTATACGTATATATGGTTTTTAAGAAATTATATCCGGTGAGGGAATAAGATCAAAAGTGTGAACACATGAAATAATAATAGTATGAAATGCAATTAAAATATTTGTGATTATAATCATAGTTGAATGTCAAGTAGCAAAACAATTGATGTCATACAGAGAAAAATTCATATGATGAATAGATGTTGGAAAGGGGTTTATAATTCTAGGGTTCGTAGGCCAATATAGAAGTTTATAACGAAGAAAACGCGGCAAGTTAGCATGGATTCGGTAGATGATCTTAACACCATGGTCAGGGTTGGCAGAGTGACAGGAGTCGATCAGGTGTTCTAGAATAGAGCTCCACACACACTTCCTTTCTCCCTCGTGAAACCATGATGGAATATGTTCTCGTATCTGTGTGGAAAGTGTCCCCTGGCTACGGCCAATATACCTTACTCCACAAGAGGAGTGGGTGAACTGATAGATGCACATGGAGGCGGCCAGACGGGGGAGCTTATTCTCTACAGAGATAGAGAACAACTTGAGGCTGGTGAACGTCATATGTAATTTTGCTTCATAGAACGTCCTACTGACTGATTTAGAGAGACGATTTTCGAGCATATCTGAGGCTTGATCACCTTTGAATTCCAAGTTCATGAATAAGGTTTTCTTTGGAACTGTGTTGGTGACCAGTTTAGACTGCTTATCTTTCATGTTGCTGTCAATAAATCGGTTAGGGTAACCGTTTTCTGCGAGTGTGGCTTTTAAGAAGTCAAGTTCCGAGTGAACGGAATCAGAACTACAAATTTTCCTTATCCTAGAGCAGAGCGAATGGATTAAGTTCCTTTTCCTGGAAATAGGCACCCAACTGTTAAAATTAGTTAGTTGTAGGTTCCATGTAAGTTTCCGGTGGATTTATAGAATAATTCATAGGATGCATAGAACTTGAAAAAGGGTGTGCAATTATAGGATTAGTAGACAAATCGAATAAAGTAAAGACGTTATGTAATATTGTGTGAAATTTCACAGCATAGAATTTAACGTTGCAAAACAGAATTAATTTAGGATGACAAGTGGAACAAGTGAAATAATACCGGGGACAATTAAAAATGAGAGTAGTAATAGTAACAGTTGACGTAATAAAGAAGAGTATACGAATTGAATAGACAAAATGAAAAATGAAAAATTGGTAGAGCTAAAATAAGATTGGGGATTACCATACTTTAGAATAGAAAGATTAGGACCAACAAAGTTGGAGGGGTTGAACTAACATTTTCTGTACACAGAGACTTGGCTTTTCTGTTTCGATAGCCAAAGCTTCAGCAATATAAATGAGTCGGGTACGTAGGGATTTGGGTAAATTACTCTTTGCCTTGTAGATGACTTTAAAGGTGGAGGCTATAGAGATAGGGTGATCATTATTGACCAGATGTTCAGTGATCGCGCTTCTTATTGCTCCACTTCCAGCTTTTCGTAACCATGCTAGGGGATAGTGTTCTTTCACCCTCTTGGACAAAACTGTAGTCGAGCTGACCGATATATATACTGCTCCGTTTTCTGAATGAAACAAAATCAATTTTGGCAATGTCTTCAGGTAGCATGTTGACACCTTGAAGAGGAAGAGAGAGAAACATGTCTGAGGTAAGCTACCAACCCAAAAACGATTGATATATATTGTCATTTGAAATATTAATAATAATGATAATTAGCCCGAAACAAGCAAGTTGTGAACAAATAACAAGAAATATATCTTATGTGTCATAGAAAGGTCACTCTAAGTGGTCCGGTAGTCAATGTTCTTAACAGTTAAGTATTTTAAACAATCTGTGGTGAATATGATTTTACGTGGGAACAACATGATTTGTCTGGCAATTGGAAAGAAGCATATAAGTCCTAATTCTAGTCATCGCTATATTCTTGCACTATATTCTTATTCTCCCTGCTTTTGTCATAAAGATTTTCATACATTAGGAAACCGAACACAACTTCACAAAATAAAATTTTTTCGTTTTTCATTCGAGTAAATTTTCTTCTCCTGATGTATCATTTTCTACACACAGTTGTAATGAACTATAATCTGGCTAACATTTCAAAGAAATCATACATCTGACAACTGTCTAGAGCTATTTTTGCACATATATATGAATTTAGTCTAGTCTATTGTGTAAATGCCACATTTCTAGCAGTCTAGTCGATAGTGAATAACCTATCAATGCAACATCGAGTGATAACCTTGTCCAGATCAATAAACGATACTTTTTCTACCGTATTCCAACTAATCTTAACTTCGCCTTATGAGTTTCTGTTTTTTTCAAACAGCTGGCTGAAGCCGTCTCAATCTACATGAAGAAGTCGAACTCACGTGTTCAGAAGAAGTTAGTTTGGATGCTTTCCCTGACTTAGCCATCTTTATTTGATATTTTCACTTTCTGTCTAAGCCATTTACTCGTTAGTATTGTTGTTTTAACTATCTTTAGTGGTCGGATACGTTTTCTTCATAACTTTAGATGATTTTTAATTCTGCATTAGATTTTTGTACATATTTTTTGATTACACCTTGATTCCACACCATATTTTCGGTACCAGCATAGAATTCTCAGCATGCGATATCGGTAGCCCAAATATAGCAGGCCTACCACTGATATCAGGTGTGCGTCGGCAGGTGATTGAACCCTGGACCATGTGCATGGTCGGCGAGAGTCATAACCACTGTTCCACCGAAGCACACAAAAAACTACACACTCGAGTGCACCCGATTAGGGTTTGTAGCTAGTAACAACCCACTAAGGTGCAATGATGAGCCTCCACCCGGGGTCAGAGCATTCTTGATCACCCTGAACCCAGCGCAGGTAAGTTTCACCCTTACACATGCACTTTTTAACTGTTATTCTATGCATCACTTTTTTCCATCTTCTAAATTAAAATTAGTTGACAAGAGAAAGAACAAACATTCGTTTTGAATGCAAAAAAATCTATTTTATCTCACGGTATCTCTTCAGCTGCATATAACCTTTAACTGATAATAAAATGAGTTAGAATGCAATTTTAGCATACTTTTGTGCATTAAAGGGGAATCTCTGAAATTGACGTCAAAATCTGAGTTATCTTTAGGTAGCAACATTTTCGTTGCTGAAACCGGCTTTCACCGTTCAGCTTAGGTATAGGAACCATCATGGAGTAATCTGACAAGCTGTGAGAATTCTCAGAACCCCTTGGATGCATCCTTGTTAAGTCATGACCTCAAGTGATTATTCCGTTGTCCTCACGGTCTAGTCATAGTTACTGAATGGCTGCGGAACCAATAGTGGTACTTGGCACCTTGCTATAGACTACATTGAAACATTTTCATGAAGCGTACTAGGAAGATAACAGACCAAATTTCGTCGGCCGATAGTAATCACATTAAGCCTCTTCTAAAGACCTACCAGGATAACAACCAAAAGCATGACATTCATCACAGCCAAGATCCCGAGTACATGTAGATTCAGGTCACACAGTAAATGATGTGTAATATTTCATTCTCGTTGGTGTTCATTCGAAGTGGCCAGAGGTTGTGCTAACTATCTGTCCCTCTGATAAAAGAAGCTTATCAGCCCTCACTAAGGATTTCTTATGAAATGGCACTTCGAGGACTACTGTATCTAGTGGGGGCACTTAGTTCATATTGTAGTTATTTCGAGAATTCTGTCGAAGAAACTGCCGCCATTTTCAATGAACTGAAAACCTACTATGGGGTGTTTCTGTAAGAGTGACCTGTATACGCACGTGATTGTCAATCTAGAAAATAAGTAGGGGCGAAATAAACGATTCATGTGAAACTTTGATGTTTGAAATTACAGTAGGATATGGAAACTGAGAGCGATATAATAATCAGCTATGATGTCGCCATGCCAAGCCTTTAGAACCTGGAATACCATTAGACCTGGTACTAGAACTTATCAAATAACCTCCAGCAGGCGCAGAACCTAAGGAAGCTAGAGGTCAAGAGGTGGTTATTACACAGTAGAGGATCTAATGGCGAAGTACCTCATACAAAACGTTTCCAAATCATCACAAAGCAAAATAGGTACTTATTTTGTTGTAGGCATTCATTCCTTTCATCGCGTAATTTTGAAATAACCACGTCTCAGTGGCTAATCCGGAGAAGAAGAAATCCGGTTTAACTCAGAATCAATACATCAAGTCATTCAGCTCAGGTAGAGGAATTGTCATCCTGTGGTTGAACATTCTTGAATTTTGACTTCAAGCAACCAATTTAATAAATTACTTATTAGCTTCACTCTCCGAATTTGACAGAACCCGGTGGGTGCGTACTGCCGAAAATTCCCAAACTAGGACAAAATAACCTTCCAGTACTCCCAGGTTTTCCAATGGTTCCTGTAACGAATTAATCCAATCCCTACAAACCAATACTTGGACATAATATTTTTCTTTGAGATCACTTGTAATGATAGAAGACAAGGGCCAGGCAACAGATCGTTTATTGAGAAAATCAAGAGGTATTATACATTTTTAGGTACATTACTATTAGCGGAGAAGCAACGTCTTCTGATTGGTTGTTTCCTCGCTGAAGGTTATTCTGTTGTTGCTTTTGTGGTCGTTTCTCAGAAAATCAATTTTTCTCAAGGTTAGGCTTTGTTATTGCTTTTCTCATGACCTTGATTCTTGAAGTGAACACTGACGTAAATTGTTGCCTACAATTTCGACTTGCAGCCAGCTCTCACCACAACTTATCCTATAATAGATTAATCTTATATGAGTCCTGCTGATGGTGGGCTGAAAATGGTAAAATAATAAGCGTCATTGTTAATGAAACTCACCACAAACTTCCGTCAGCTGGATATTTTCTAATAGCGGCGTTTTACTCATCATGTTCATCTTTGTAGTTTCAGAGCCTACACCAGGTTAGCAAGCAGTAACTGAGACATAGAAAGTAGGGTTTCGTCCATCCTTTATCATCTCATTCACAGTTGCAGAAACTTCTTAATGAGTGTCAGTAAGAGTGAAACCTGGGTCCAAGGCACGCTACCGATTACCTCTAACCAGCTAACATTGAAAAAGTCATAAGTCAGCATAAAAATATTATTTAACGTTTTTAGTTGACATTTCAACATTAATTTTCAACTATTAGTTTGTGTATATTTGATTGGTTTTGAGGCTTGAACGCGGACTGATATCACTTAGAGAACCAACTAAAAGCAGCAGGGAGTATTTGACAGCTTTTTCGTCTTTATATGCGACACTTCAACACCACGTAACCAAGATCCCATCAGAGGTTGAACTCAGGACCTTTAGGTTAATAGGAGACCTGGTTGACCATCCAAACACTTGAACAGAACCTGACGGCGTAACAATTATAGTTTCCATAGATTTGTGAGATTTCATGACTAGTGGGGTCCTTCAGATAGGTGTGAGGAAAAATACTCTTCAGTGACGTTAACCATCAATGAGACTAAGTATCATGCAATGATAGAAGTTAGAATTTATGGGATTTATGATTCTGTCCCCCTGGCTTAATCTCCAACGAGCTCACCTATGAACTATAAGGTCTTGGGTTCAGTCCGTGGCGGGATCATGGGTATGTAGTGTTGAAGAGTAACATAAATGGACGAAACGGCTGTCTGTCGCTCTTTGTTAGTTTACATTGTTTCTCTTAATGATGTCAGTCCTAGATCAGACTTGATTTCGACATTAATTTAATAATAATAATAACAATAATAATAATGATTTACTTTATTCCAAAAACAGTACTTGTGATATAGAATGGAATCTTCAGCATTAATCACAATATTGTATCTAATTTCCTCAAATTATCAATAAAAATTAATCACACAGAAAATTTTCCGCATTTACAATAGGAGCAATTTCAAAAACATGCAGCATATAAAATGGAAATAATAGTAGTGATAACAGCTAAGGTAATAATAATAATACAAGGGGAAATTGCCGTGGGCTTGTTTCACATAGTATTGTCGATGCGGTATAGAAATCCTAGCAAGTTTAAAATTATTGAATATAATGTTCTCTTTACATGATATGGTGAGGGGGACAAACAAAGATTACAGCAATCATTGAGATAAGTTGGTGTTCGCAATTTCGAGAGTAGAACAAAGAAGCGACAGGACCATAAATATAATAGAAATAATAAAAGTAAAACTTGAAGGTATATAAGGATGGATGGATGGAGGAAATTGTTTATTTACTAGATGATAAAAGGTTAGTTAATTCTTGCCTGACACTATTTTCATCACATAAAATACGTGCGAAGTAAGGTATCATAGAATTTTAATACTTAGACGTACGAGCATACAGTTCTCTGAAGTTACTTCTTGTTCTACCTGAGGAGATGCAAGGTGAAAGCTGAGGGTAAAGTGGATGCTCCAAGTCAGACAATATAATAATTTTAATATAATTGTAAACACTGATTAAATCCAACAATCTACACATGATGGTTTTGTTATCTTTACCAATCGACCATCTTGACAACGAAAAATGACCCCAGACTAACGAACGATGATCAAGTTAGTAAACTTTATTTTGATACCATAACAGATGTACTATTACCTTTGTTATTTGGTTTAGTGATCTTCACTGGTATTTTAACTTTCAGTATGTCCGTTTAACTTGACCTAAGTCTATTTTCTCACCTCTTAACTCTTATATATATATATATGCTGAGATTTTGTAAATTCTGCTTTAATAATACTTTGATAAAGCTATTAGCATTAAATAGCAAAACGTCAGTAAAAACAATATCGTTTTGTTTTTCATTCATTGGGATTTACAAAAAAGCTTTATTATAATATATATTTGTATATGTGAAATAATACGGTAGATTTGTAGCTATGAATGAGAATGCAATTTGTCAGAGTTCCTAATAAAGTTTAGGCTCAGAATGCCACAAATCCATGATCAAATTTCACTTTATACTTTGCAAACTAGCAGAAGTTAGGGTTGATGGGTCATTGGATTCCATCCCAGAGGCTAAACCATCACCTGAAGATCCTTAGTCCGGTCCTTCTTATGATTATGAGCAATAGTTTGTGCTCGAAACGTCATCAATTAATATTACTGTACAACACTATGTGATTTATCAAAATAATGGAGTTATGCTCTACCCCAGTGCCCAAGTTTTATACTTATATCAATAATACATATGGCCACATTGCAAACTTGACTGATAGGATTCAGTCTGCTCCAAACGAAGAACTAGACAAATGATACCAGTAACAACCGAATGTGCAATCAGAGCATCCATAACAGTCCTACAGGAAGCCAATAACTATCCGGGATAGCTTAGTTTTAGCGTTTCTGGCTGCAGTATTGAGTGAAAAGTGTTCAAATCTTAGACGGGACATCAGTTACTACAAGATGCGCCTTCCCGACGAGTGCCAAAAACCAAGAAACCTGGGTTCAAGCCTTCCTGATGACTGCCTTCAAACTGTTAACAAATGTGCTGTGCTCTAAAAGTTTCTGAATTATAAACATATATTTATGACGTTTATAAATACGTCTTTGAATAAGACATTAAATGTATATCTTTTATTTCTTCATGTTCCCAGTGGCTTCAAGTTAGAAGCCTGAAGCTTCTGTAGTAGTGGTGATTTACTTTTACAGGATGGGATTGCTAACCTCATGCTCCACCTTTCCTCTCTATCAGTCCTAAAACTGGCTTCGCGAGCTGAAGGAGTGTGCCGGCCGGGGACCCAGACCATTCCATGACCAACGGGCGTCCTAACCGCCGTGCCACCGACGCACTATATATATATATATATTATTGCTATTACCTCCCCTTTTCTAAAAGCTATGGAAAAATTGCTCTTACTTAATCTTCAACCTTCACTTAAAGCCTTTAACGGTCCCAAACAATTTGCCTATAAACACAGTAGAAGTACTTTAGATGCAGCTGCAGTCTTGTATCATAGCGTTATCTCCAGCTTAGACAAGGGGGGTAAATTTGTTCGCTGCAACGTCCTAGATTATACATCTGCTTTCGACTCAGTACCTCAGTAGGGATATTTTGTTAAACAAGCTTGCTGAAACTCAAACTGACTGTTGGGTTGTCAAATGGCTCCATTCTTATTTCTCAGGAAGAAAGTAATACACTGTATGTCAGGGAAAGTCGTCCACTTCATTGCTTACTGAGGCTGGTGTCCCTCAAGGCTCTGTTCTTTCTCCTTTCCTGTTTTCTTTCTTCTTCCATGACTTGTCTCACTCTGATGACGAAATGAACTTTGTTAAGTATGCCGATGATCTAACTATTTCAATGTCCGTTAACTCCCAGCTTGACTGCACTAAGATAAACAACTTTCTATCAGGAATTAACAAATGGTCTTCCTCTAACGGCCTTAGACTTAATCCTTTCAAATGTCAGACTGCTAATTTCAGTTTTTCCGACGTAAACAAGAGTTAAATGAAGCCGTTGGTTCCTATGACCCTTGCAAAATCGATGATACTGATATAGAAACCAAGTCTGAAGTTAAGTATCTTGGATTAATTTTCTCTTCTGACCTATCCTGGTCCTCCCATGTCTTAGCGATGTCCAAGAGAATATTTCTTCTGACTTTTTACATTAAGAAGTTGAGGCACTCAGGCATAACTCAACCACTCCTCTTACAGTTTATCAACTCGTGCATTTTACCTATTCTTCTTTACTGTTCACCATTATTCTTTCCTGGATTGCTTAAAAAGAACATGTCATACTTCGTAGAACTCTGAAGACTGTCAGTAGGACGAGTGGTATCCCATTGGGCCATATCATTGACATTGTCACTGATGGGCACTTGATGTCATGCAACAAATTCGCTAAAGGAATTTTGTCAGACTCTGAGCACCCACTCTACTCGCAGCTCCAACCTTGTGTCTCCTCAGGTAAAACAAGAAGTCTTTTCAGAAGAATTTATGCACGTACGTCTAAGTATAAAAATTCCACTATACCATATTTGGTGGCACTTACTTTATGTGATGAAAATAGTGTCAGACATGAACTAACTAACCTTCTTAGCACCATTAAATAAACCATTTCCTTCACCCTTAAAGCATCAAACTTTATTGTTATTGCATTTCTTATATTTATAATCCTCTCAATTTTTTGTTTTTATTTGTTTATTTTTTCATAAGTGTGAACATCATTTAAGCTGTGTTATAACTGTTAATTTTGTATTTCCCCTCACCATGCTGCTATATCAACAGAACATTAGATTCAATACTCTATAACATGCTAAAATTTCCAAACTGAATCGACAATACTGTTTGAAACAAACTCACTATTATTATTATTATTATTATTATTATTATATTTAATAATCTCAGTTCATGCTTCGAATATTTTTGACTTTATGTCGTAAATGTGGACAAATTCCTCCGATTAATTTTGTTTTAATTTTTAATTTTATTTGTATTTTGAGTAAATCAGATGCAATATTGTGACAAATGCTGAGAATTCCATTCTGTATTATAAGTACTATTTCTGGAATAAAGTAGATTATATATATATATATATATGATTCACCTGTTGACAGTTGAACTGCTCTGATGCCATTCCCCGTTTTCTTTAAAAATCAAAATGTTTATTTTAAGTTGGGAAAGTGAATGATTATTTTGAGTGAGATACATTTCAACAACTTTTGTTGCTAAGCCACTTTTTATTTAATTATCAGATGTGAATGTTTTCAAACCCACACGTATATGCACAAGCGAACACCAACACATACAGGTACACTTTATTTTGGTTTATGATTCATTGTGTGTGACAGTGCATCTGATTTAAGCAAAATAACCAAACAGGAGAATTGTTTACTTATTTATTTTTTATGTGCATGGTTAGATTTTATTTTAGTTTGTTTAGCTTTGTCAACAAACATTTTGTTAACTTTTTAAATATTGAATGATTTATATTTTTTTAAAGTGACTTTTCGCGAAAGATGTATGTGAGTCAGCTAACTTTAAAGTGAACTTGAAGGTTATCATAGGAATTCGTCAATTCAGCTAAAAACCCCAGCCATTTCTCCTTCATGGAATCAATTTGTTTAACTGTGGTGAATGAATGACATGCTGCTGAACAGTCGAATTTTCAATGGACAAGAGCACTTTTGCTGCGTTGTGGTGTGACTGTGTATCCGTATATGCTCTTTACACTGCCGTTAATTAATATATATACTTGAATAGCTATAAGTATTAAATTCTCCCCCGTCACTATTTGAAACGGTGTTAGGAGCAGCCTGGACACCATGTTACTTGGGCAAAAGCTAAAGAATTAGGAATTAGTGAAGCCAAAGCATATGTCTAGCGGCACAGACGGCCACACAACAGTTATGAAGGTTATTTCTAGTTTAAAGCAATTAGAAACGGTCTGAGAGTCGTTCAAGCAGCGTAACTAACTGGATTCATACAAACTCTACATACTGCACTAAGAATTGATTGAATAAATGGAGACGTATCCAAAGAACAAGTATTTGATATTAGAACAAATATTTAGAGCGAACAATTGTTTTCAATAAATCCGTCTTCCTCAGGCTCTACAATTATAAATCCATTAATTTAAGCATACAATAGCCAGCCAGCCAGAAAAGGCAAATTATAATCAAATGAGAAAGTGTATTGTGGAACAAGTATAAGTAAGATGGGATGGAACAATAGTCAGTTAGTTTTTAATATGCATGGTCAATGAGAACATGGGACAAAATAAGATGAAGTCATTTAATTGTGTTTGCACTTTTCGAGGAGAAACTATGCTGTGAAAATGTGTGCATTGTCCAATCCGTGTATCCTTCCAATTCTGGTTTATTTTATACTGCCGTTTTTTCTTCACGTTAGACATATACCTTGGAATTCTCCTTCACACGTGAATTTCATAGCCGAGAATATATAGTCAAATTGAGCTGTCGTCGTGCACCTATCAAAGTCATCTTCACGAAGGACGAACGCATCATCCATGTTTTGGTCAGAAAATGAGAATTTTCTGATGAGGTTATTCGCAGAACCATCTGTCTATTTTCCTAGTTTGGAAATTTGCAAAGAAATCTCATGAAATTATTCTCCAAAATCACTTTGAGTTACTTACAAAGTAATAAGTAGCCGTACAACAATGTCAAAAAATCACCATGTTCCTTATCAATCTATCCGAATTTTGTGAGAGGTTTGGTTACATATCCCCGCTAATTGCACCATCGTAGTCGGTTTGAAGAGTCTTGCAGTGATTTCTGAGATACCCTTTATACATGGTTGAGCGATTTTCTTCGTGCTTTCCTTGGGGTCTTTTTGTTTGATAAGTAGGCTTGGAGTATATGACGAAATTTCGTGGATATCCATTTTTCTCTAAGACGTCTATGAGATATCTTTCTTCAATTTTCCTCAAGGTGGGAGTCCTCCAATCAGTCCTCGCCCTCTTGATATCCACTACCTCATGTCACTACATACAGACAACCACGGACATAAATTCGACTGGGACAACGTTCAAATATTAGACAGGGGAAACAACAAAAATGCTAAAGAATTTTTGGAAGCTTGGTATTCCAGTGAATTAACAATCAATAGACAAACCAAGAAATTTATCAACCAATAAGGAAGGAACCTCACACACTAAGGGTCAAAGTTCAAGTCAAGAAAACAATCAGTTCCAATACAAGTAACCTAGAAGGTGTAAAAACACACAAAAACAAACAATCACATTGAAAGTGATGACTGAGAGATGATTAATAAACTCGTGGAGAAATCTAAAAGCTCAATTTAAATTGAAGTATGCAAATACGCTGAAGATGTCGCCTAGTAGGGCGATGAAAGCTTCGCAAATTAACTATCCAGCTCAGAGAACACAAACACATCAAAAAGTTATGAACGTTATTTCTAATTGAAAGCAATTGGAAACGATCTGGAAGTCATTCAAGCAGTGTAAATAACTGGATTCATACAAACTCAGTATACTGCACTAAGAATTGATCGGAAAAATTGAGACAAATCTAAAGGACAAGTAAGGGATATTAGACGGTTGGAGTCAGTTGGCAGGAAGCCTTGGACCTAGGTTTCGGGCTGGCCAGGTCCAAGGCTTCTTGCCGACTGATTTCAGCTATCTAATATTATCAATGTCAAACTCGAAACGAAGTCAGGTTAGTGAGATTAAGACACTATCTAGTACTCTCTGGTTTTCAGTGGTCCTCAGAACTAATATAACTGCCTCAAAGAAACCTTCTTTCCCTGAAGATATCAGTGTATCTCTCACTTCTCAGGTGACCAAATGAATTCAAACGAAATGATTAAACTAATCCGAGCACTTCAATCCAACGTGGTGGTAGGTAGGGTAAGCAGACAAGACAGTCACTAACGCAATGTCTATCCGGAGTTTGATATCGGTGTACAGGGAAATTATGCACACATTATCTGAAAATTGTCATCCCCACAGGTTTTCCGTGTTGTGTTACTTCTGTCCTTAGTATTGTGTTTATTTGATGTATTTTCCTGTGTCTTGCGTTCGGTCGCAACACCAGATCGCTTACTCTCTTTCACGTCAAGTCTATCTCTCTGAACTTTGGTATTTTTGTGATGATGAGCGTCTCTTCGTATACTACTGAAAAATCTTGTCAGTATCACACCTCACAAGATGATGAATCTCTTGCACGCACTAACTCGCCTATCCAGTAGTTTTGTCAGCCTACTTTTACATTCGCCGTCCACAACGACATCCATAATGACGCGACACCACCTACAAGAGCAGAGTAAAGTGAAGAAAGAAAATGCACCGTTGACAAGAGGGCTTTCACTGATTTGAGTGAACTTCACCAAGTCTTCACATCGATTCCCAATTTATAGGCTTCAAATGACTATGAGAAACACTAATTTCATTGATGAGTTAAAATAGTTAACAATCAATAAGCATCGGTCTTCATAAGTTGGGAGAATACAAACATCGTGGTATTGTTATTAAGGGCGGTCGATGAAGGCTTCAAAAAATGTGCATGTGTATAACAGTCAGATTAGGGGAGGATGGGATGGTTGAAGCGAGAATGCATTCATTTTCTTGTATTGTTGTGGATAATCACACCAGTCTGCACTGAGTATGTAGTACAAGATTCGAGTTTTAGAAGTGATAACAAATAAGCGCTTCTATGTGGTTGACAGAAATCGCACTCGTGTGAGAACATGCATGATCTCAGTAGGTTTTCCGTCAACTATCATTGTTAACAATAGTGCATTGAGTAGGAATATCAAGAGATCACAGCTCAGAAGCATCTGAAAGTGATAACATGCCTCATCATAACGGTTAATTGAATACTAGTTACATTAGGAGAAATGATACAACCTTCATGAGTATGTAGGCTACACAAGAGGTCACGGTTGAAATTGTTGTCGCACCTGTTTCTTTTGAATGCAGAGCTCCGGTTGTTTTATTCGAATTGCAAAGGAATATGTCGTTTGGCCTATTGAGTACCCAGAGGCTGCTGACAATTTATTCAGCTTGAGATATGTGATAGAGGATGATTCTTGAGTGCCAGTCTCATGGCCTGCTTAGACGTGCTGGTAGAATACTGAACCATTCATTGTTTTTACTACACCTTCATTTAACCAAACTGCTAGCAGTTCTCTGTCAATGACAGTCAATTTCTAGGGAAATGGATAATATAAGTAAGTATCAGGGAGTTTCAATACTGAAACCAAAATATGACAGCACGATTTCATCATAGAAATCGATTGATTTGCGTTTGACTTTCAAACTTACAACCATACTTGATCAATCACATTGAGCAGATGTTAGGATCAAGCAATATTCTCTGATAAGATTGCAGCAAGTGTGACTCAGGTAGAGAATATAATTTCGCCGATAACATGTACACCAGAAAAGATTTTTAGTCTAGAACTTCAGCTAAACAGCACACGAAGAGTATCGCTTTTCATTAAACAACCATATCAACGGACTACGATGCTGCAATTAGTGGGGATATGTAACGAAACCTCACACAATTGGGATGGTTTGATAGTGCAACCAGTAATTTTCTGAGATTCTTGAACTACTACTTAATAATTTGTAAGTAACTTAACTGTTTTGGAGAATAATTTGGGGAGGTTTGTTTCCAAATTTCCAAACTAGGAAAATAGATAGATGGTCCTGCGAATAACCTCATCAGAAGATTTTCATTTTATGGCCGACATATGGATGATGCGTTCATCCTTCGTGAAAATGGCTTTGATATGTGCACGATGACAGCTCAATCTGACTACGTATACTCAGCTATGAAATTCACGTGTGAAGGAGAATTCCAAAGTAAATTTGCCTTGTAAGGTGTATTTCCAACGTGAAGACCAAATGGCAGTATAGAAAGAAACCAGCGCTAGAAAGATACATGGAATGAACAATGAACACATTTTCATAGCGTCGTTTCTCCTCAAAATGTGCAAATGCAATCTGTGAATTGCGATCAGCTAAAGGATCGGAGCTATTTGTTCAGAAGATATAACGTATAATGATATTAAGGCGCTTCGCTAGAAGTTAATTGAAAATGGCACACCTGAAAAAGTCACCATGAAACACATGACCAGGAATAGAGATACATACGAAACTGCGATTCAAAGATGAAACACCAAGTGAAATAATCACTAACAAATTATGAATTCCGATTCGAAGAACTTTTGATGCCTGTAAGTTTCAGCCTACATCTCGCACATTTCCCTCAATAGTTTCCCCACGTATGTCGTCAGCTTCCTTTCTTCATTGGTGTTTTGAATTATGTTACACAATTTTTCATTGATATTTTAGTTTGATATTTTTTCTAGAATTGTCTGTTTCATAAATTATGTATTGTTAAACGTGATTTGCATCCGTTAGTTTTGATGGATTCTTTATGATTTTGGATATATTATGGAGATTTATTAAGATCTTTGCTCTATAGTCAATATAGCTTGATGAAGCGGCGAAGGTTATAATGATGTTATTCTGTGGATGCCGAAATTTGGAGTAAGTCTTTGACGATAACTCACATATATGAGAATTATTTACCTTCATTTGATGCAAATTTCCTAGTTGTCAAACTCCATTAGACAATCTCAACCAAAATTTCACATGATACTAGACGTTGGAGGAAATCGGCGTGTAGAGCTCTTCCTGTGTGTCATGCTCTTTGCACTTATCAGTCAGGCATATCTGCAACTTGCAAACAGCTAATATGTCCGCATACAGTGGAAACTACATCATTCACTACGTGAGTCAGGGATGTTAAGCCTGATCCATTCATGCTCATCGTTGTTATATTTTTAGAATTTTTAATATATTTGTGCGTTGAAGTTTCTGTAGCAATTTGGCTAAGTTTTGGGGATAGAGTTGCTAGCACCACGCCCCAACCCTCCCTCTTTATCCGGGCTTGGCACCGGCTAGGCTCATCGTTATTATTATTATTGTATCCCTTAATTCCTAGAGGAACATAGGGCTTCAGCCTTGCGTCTCCATTGCGTTCGGTTCTCTGCTAGAGTCTTCACCTGGCTCCAAGTCTGCCCACATGCTTTCATCTCCTCTTCACATGACCTCCTCCAAGTCACCCTTGGACGACCGACTGGCCGCCTCCCTTTCGGGTTCCACTCAAGGGCTTGTCTAGTGATGTCACTTACCGGTTCCCTAAGAGTATGGCCAATCCATCTCCATTTCTTCCTGCCTATTTGTTTCACAATCTGTTCCTGGTTGGTTGGCCCATCGTTGACCTTCCATACATATACAACTGTGATGTATACATTCATTGGTGACCGATGAGTAACCAATATCAAGTTTATAGTCCTTTGCATTGTTGCTGATTTTTACTCTAAGAGTCAAATTTGCAAGGTAATCAGAAAATTAAGTAACTTACCATGTCTGCGCATTTTGAACTGACGAACTGAACGCTTAATCTGCAGATTTTGATAAATACCTCGTATACGGTTTGTGTGGACTGGGTCATATGGCAGATTGTGGGGAGTGAAACGACAGGAATACATTGGGCTGACAAAAATGTAGAAGATTTTAACTTCGTGGACGATTTATGTTCAGTGCCATGCAAACTCTCGAAGAGCTTCAGACAATAACCAACACTCTGGCAGCACAATCAGTTAGGGAAGATAGGACTTGAAGTGAACATGGGGAAAATAGACGTGTAAGTAGGAAGACGGTCAAATGGATGAATTCACCAAAGAACCATTTTCAGCATATTTATTTAGATGTAATCTGTGTCCCAAATGCTTTATATATTATGCTACAAATATGACAAATTTCACTGACACCCAATTGCTTGCCTGTATCTCCTTTCCACAGTTGTCTATGATTTTGAAAGGAATTCATTGGCATCCCTTATTTCTTCTCAGTTTTAATTCTACCTAACTAACCTTCTCAAATAATAAATCGTTCATCAGGAAATAAGGTTTCATGAGTTTAAGTTTGTGAGAATTATTCACGGAAAAATTTGGCGTCACTAGGAGAGTAGTCAGTATTTGAAATACATTATCAAAACATCACTGAGTGAAGTGTAATTCACCCCAGATTGTGTTGTAGTAATTCGAATCAGTTAGGTAGGCTTTATTCACGTATGAGGAACTCGATGGCCTCTTCCTTGTCAATCTTCATCCTGTTCTTCTACCTGTAAACTCTTTAAACATATCAGACAAGGTTATAAACCTAGGATAAACTTCATCGGCTTCTTTTCATATTGCAATAATAATTATAAAAAGCAAACGATATTATGCTGGTATTCCATGCTTGTTCAGGTTTATTTTGTTTTTCCCGTTGATTGGCCAGTTTTGACCGCAATATCCAGATTCTGTGCAAGGTTTGAGTATCTATGGGAAAACCATCCTCACTCAATGGCAACTGAAGTCACATCCGGCTAACGAGTCGTAAATTGGATGGAATGTGCATCTTGGCTTTCAGTCCTAGTCACCATCTAGTATCTTATATGCACTTTAATTTATTGACTCAGGTAAGTGTTGCGCATGTAACTCAGCTAGCTGACATTAATCATTTAATTGATTTCTAGATTTTCCCGTCGATTGAATGAACCGTAGTGCTCGGTCTCAGACTGATACGACGGCTTCCTGTGTAGATACTTCGACGATGTCTTGGAAATGTAATTGTAATTTAATTTCAGGATAGCGATTGGCAGTGGAATACAGGATGCGCATTTCATCCTATTCAGGACTCGTCGACTGGATATGCCTGCATACCCGGTATGTAATGATGTTCCCATTGACATCGATGTTGATAAGGCGATTTAATTCTTCCAAGCAGCTAGGTGAAGTCATCTTGTCTGACTCAAAACATCCTCTTTATTCGCGACCATTTCTTTGTATCTCTTTGGGCGAAACCAGAAGAAACCCCATGAGAATCCATGCTTGTGCAGCAAAATACAGAAATTCTACATTACGGTATTTACCACGGGTTTTGTGTGAAGAAACAAATCTCAGGAAAGAAATTATAAACTTTTTGTATGAGTGAATGTATTGCAGTGTATTACAGGGTTTATAATCACTACATGTACTTACAACAGGAGTTCAGTTGTTGAAATGCATATTGAACTCTGAATATTCCATTCTGTGTAGTCATCATTTATCCCCACCATGGTGATCACCATCATTATTCTTCATCATTCGGTTGAGGAGTCACTGACGGTTATGTGAAACATATGGGCTGAAACTAACTGGCATCAAAAGTTCCTCGAATCGGATTTCACAATTTGTATGTGATTATTTCACTTCGTGTTTCACCTTTCAATTGCAGTTTCATGTGCATCACTATTCTTGACCATGTGTTTTATGGTGGGTTTCTCAGGTGTGCCATTTTCAAGTAACTTCTAGCGAAACGTCTTATTTTCATAATCAGTTATATCTTCTGATCAAATAGCTCCGATCCTGTAGCTGATCGCGATTCACAGAATTCGTTTACACTTTCTCAAGAGAAACAAAGCTATGAAAATGTGTACATTGTCCACTCCATGTATCTTTCTAATGCTGGTTTCTTTCTATACTGACATTTGGTCTCACGTTAGAAATACAGCTCACAAGGCAAATTTACTTTGGAATTCTCCTTCACACGTGAATTTCATAGCCGAGTATACATAGTCAGATTGAGCTGTCTTCGTGCACCTATCAGAGCCATTTTCACGAAGGACGAACGCGTCATCTAGGTGTCGACCATAAAATGAGAATCTTCTGATGAGATTATTCTCAGGACTACCTATGTATCTTACTACTTTGCAAATTTTGAAGGAAACCTGCTGAAATTATTCTCCAGAAGATTTGAGCTACTTTCAAAGTAATAAGTAGTACCTGAGAATGACGGATAATTACTGAATGCAGCATCAATGCATCCGAATTGTGTGAGAGGTTTCGTTACATATCCCCGCTAATTGCAGCATCGAAGTCCGTTGCCATGGTTGTTTAATGAAAAGCGAAATTCTTCGTGTGCTGTTTACCTTAAGTTCTGGACTAAAAATCTTTCCTGGAATACATGATATCAGCGACAATAAATTCTCCACCTGAGTCACACTTGCTGCAATCTGATCAGAAAATACCGCTTGATCCTGACCTGACATTTTCACAATGTGATGGATGAAATGTGGTAGTAAGCTCAAAAGACAAACGTAAATCAATCGATTTCCATTATGAAATCATGCTGGCATGATTTATGTATTGAAACACCCTGATACCCACTTATATTAGACATTGACCTAGAAATTTCTTTTCGTGCTAGAGAACTCCTAGCAGTTTGGCTTAATGAAGGTGTCGACAAAAAAATGAATATTTGAGTATTCGACAACTATGTCGAGGAAGGTCATGTTACTAGCACTCAAGAATCATCCTCTATCACACATCTCCTACGAAATAAATTGTCAATGGCAAACGACACACTCCTTTGCAATTCCTTTACAACAACCAGAGCTTTGCATACAAAAGAAACACGTACAACAACTATTTCTACCCTGACCTCTTGTGGGGCCTACAGATTCATGAGGGGGTATTATTTCCCTCTAATTTATTTAATATCCAATTAATTGTTATGATGAGGCATGTTATCACTTTCACATGCTTCTGAGCTGTGATCTTTTCATATTCCCACTGAATGCACTATAGTTAACAATCTGAGTTGACGGAAAACCTACTGGAATCATACCTGTTTTCACATGAGTGCAATTTCTATCAACCGCATAGAAATACTGACTTGTAATCACTGCTAAAACTCGAATCCTGCAGTCCATACTCAGTGCAGACTGGTGTGATTATCCACAACAATACAAGAAAATGAAAGCATTCTCGCTTCTCTCATCCCATCCTAATCTACTCTGACTGATATGTAGCTGCAGTTTTATTGAAGCCTTAAGCCACCTCCTTCATTAACAATACGTCGACGTTTGAAATTTCCTGACTTATGAAGACCGACCATTATTGATTTTTATCGATCTTAACTCATCAATGCAATTAGTAGTTCTCATGGGCATTTGAAAGCTACATATACGGAATCGATGTCGAAACCGAGCGAAGTTCACTCGAATCAGTGAAAGCTCTCTTGTCAAAGGTGCATCTTCTTTCTTTTGACTTACGATGCTCTTGTCGGTTATGTCGAGTCATTATGGATATCATTGTGGATGGCGAATAAAAAAGTAGGCTGACAGAATTACTGGATAGGCGAGTTAGTTCGTGCAAGAGATTCATCATCTTGTGAAGTGTTATAATGACAAGATTTGCCAGTAGTATACGACGAGGCGCTCATCACCACAAAAATATCAAAGGTCAGAGAGATAGACTTGACGTGAAAGAGAGTAAGCGAACTGGTGTTGCGACCAACCACGGGAGACACGAAAAGACAACAAAGAAACACAACAATAAGGACAGAATTAGCACAACACACAAGACCTGTTCAGATGACGATATGCAGATAAGATGTGCATAATTTCCCTAAACAGCGATATCAAACTCTGGATAGACACTCCGTTACCGAGTGTCTTGTCTGCTGCCCTTACTATCTACAAACTTGTATTGAAGTGCTCTGACTAGTCTAATCGTTTTTTTTGAATTCATCTGATCATCCGAGAAGTGAGAGATACACTGATGTCTTCAGGGAAATGAGGGTTGATTGATGCAGTTATAGTAGTTCTGACGACCACTGAAAATCAGAGAGTGCTGGATAGTGTTTTAATCTCAGTGACCTGACTTCCTTTCGAGTTTGATACTCTACTGAAGCTCACACACACATGATTCAACAACTGTCTTCTGACATACCAATGACCATAATATAATCAGCTATCCTCTACTCGTGCAGTGATGACCTCTTTGCAGGAAGACGGTCAAATGGATGAATTCACCAAACAACCATTTCTAGCATATTTATTTATAGGTAGTGTCTGTCCCGAATACTAGAGTATGCTGCAAATATCACAAATATCACTGACACCTCATTATTATAATAATTATTATTGTTCCCTTGAGTTCCTAGTGGAACATAGGGCATCAACTGCACTTCTCCACTTGTTTCTGTCTTCTGCTGTACTTTTCACCTTCATCCATGCTATTCCATACTGTTTGAGCTCCACTTCACATGATATCCTCTACGTCGCAACTCATCAGTTGCCTGTATCGCCTTCCCACAGTTTTCTATGATTTTTGAAGAAAGTCAGTAGCACCTCTTATATTTTCTCAGTTTTACTTCCACCTAACTCACCTTCTCAAGTAATAAATAATTCATCAGTAAATAAGGCTTCATGAGTTTAAGTTTGTGAGAATTATTCACGGAAAAATTTGGCGTCACTAGGAGAGTAGTCAGTATTTGAAATACATTATCAAAACATCACTGAGTGAAGTGTAATTCACCCCAGATTGTGTTGTAGTAATTCGAATCAGTTAGGTAGGCTTTATTCACGTTGGAAGAACTCGATGGCCTCCTCCTTGTCATTCTTCATCCTGTTCTCCTACGTGTGAACTCTCCAAACATATCAGACAAGGTTGTAAACGTAGAATAAACTCCACTGGCTTCTTTTCATATTGCAATAATAATTATAAAAAGCAAACGATATTATTATGTCGGTATTCCATGCTTGTCCGGGTTTATTTTGTTTTTCCCGTTGATTGGCCAATTTTGACTGCAATGTCCGGTTTGTATGCAAGCTACGAGTGTCAGCGCAACAGTATCTTCACTCAATGGTAAGTGAAGGCACATCCGGCTAACGAGTAGAAAATTGGATGGAATAAGCATCCTGGCTTCCAGTCCTAATCACCATCTAGTAGCATATGGTCTTTCAATTAAAGACTCAGCTTAGTGTTGTGCGTGTAACTCAACTAACTGACAATGATGTTGACAGGCGTTTCAATTCTTGCAAGCAGCTACCTGAAGCCATCTTGTCTCACTCAGAACATCCTCTTTATTCGTGACTATTTCTTTGTATCTCTTTGGGCGAAACCACAAGAAACCTCATGAGAATCCATTCTTGTACAACAAAATAAAATAATTCTAATATACCGTATTTGGCATGGGTTTTGTGTGAAGAGACAAATGTCAGGAAAGAAAAATTATAAACGTTTTGTGTCAGTGACTGGATTGCAGAGTATAACAAAGATTACTGTTCCTACATGTACTACCAATTATATTATTTATTTACTATTCATTTTGCTCCACTAACTTTCAGTTTTGTGGTAGTAATATTTTTTAAAATTCTGTGGATTTACATACATACAACAGGAGCTGAATTGTTGAAATATATATTGCACTCTGAAGATTCCAGTCTGTATAGTTACCATTTATCCCATCAAAGAGATCATTATTACTATTCTTCATCTTTTGGTTGAGGAGTCACTGACAGTTATGTGGAAGATGCAGGCAGAAACTTACAGGCGTCAAAAGTTCTTCGAAACGGATTTCATAATTTATCAGTGATTATTTCACTTGGTGTTTCAACTTCGAATTGCAGTTTCATATGCATCTCTATTCTTGGCCATGTGTTTCATCGTGATTTTTTTAAGGTGTGCTATTTCCAGTTTACTTCTTGCAAACAACCTCAACTTCATGATCAGTTATATCTTCTCAACAAATAGCTCCGATCCTGCAGCAGATAGCACTTAACAGAATTCGTTTGAACAATACGAGGAGAAACAAAGCTATGAAAATGTGTGCATTGTCCACTCGGTGTATCTTTCTAATGCTGGTTTCTTCCTATACTGCCATGTGTCGGTCAGAAAAGGAGATTTTTCTGATGAGATTTTGGGTAGGACTATCCATATATTTTCCTTGTTTAGAAAACTGGAAAGAAACCTCCTGAAATTATTTTCCGAGAACATTTTAGCTACTTTCAAACTAACAAGTAGTAACCAAAGAATGTCTTAAAATTACTCAGGGCACTATCAATCCATCCGATTTTTGTGAGAGGTTTTCTTACATATAACCGCTAATTACAGCATCGTAGTCCGTTTCTATGGTTGTTTGATGACAAACGATATTCTTCGTGTGCTGTTCAGCTAATATTTTGCACTAGAATTCTTTTCTGGCGTACATGTTATCGGCGACATCATATTCTCGACCTGAGTCACACTGGCTGCAATCTTATCAGAAAATATTGCTCTATACTGACACCTGAGAAATTTGATGGATGAAAGGTGGTAGTAAGATCTAAAGTCAAACGTAAATCATTTGCTTTCCATGATTAAATCATGCTGGTATATGTTGCTTTATGAATTGAAACGACCTGATACCGGCTTATTGGCCTGTCACATAAAAATTGTCGTTGCGTGCTGTTGAACTACTAGAAGTTTGGCTAAATAAAGGCGCAGTAAAGGAATGAATGGTTCAGTATTTTATCAGCGTGTCCAAGGAGGCCATGAAACCGGAACTCAAGAATCATCCTCTATCACCTATCAGCAACTAAATAAAATGTCAACAGCCTCTGGGGACTCAGGACACCGAAAGACACACTGCTTTGCAATTTACTTACAACAACAAGAGCTATGCATGTAAAAGAACCAGGTGCGACAAAGCTTTCCTCTGACATCTTGTGGAACTTACATACTCATGAAGGGTGTATCATTTCTCCTAATGTATCTAACATTCAATTATGATGAGGCACGTTATCACTTTCACATGCTTCTGAGCTGTGATCTTTTGATATTCCTACTCAATGCACTATGGTTATTAATGTTAGTTGACGGAAAAATGAAAAATAAAATCATGCCTATGTTCACACGAGTTCAATTTCTTTCAAGCACATAGAAACACTCACTTGTTATCACTGCTAAAACTCGAATCTTGTACTACATACTCAGTGCAGACTGCTGTGATTATCCACACCAATACAAGAAAATGAATGCATACTCGCCTTACTCATCCCATTCTCATCTACTCTGACTGTTTTACACATGCAGTTTTATTGTAACCTTCAACGACCACTTTTATTAACAAAACCGCGACGTCTGAATTTTCCTGACTTATGAAGAGCGAAGCTTATTGACTGTTAACTATTTTAACTCATCGATGAAATTTTTCTTTGTCATGGTCATTTTAAAACTATAAACTGTGAATAATAAAAATGATCCATCACCTGTCCCAGATATCTGGAAGATTCTACTACCCCTACGACAATTAGGAGAAAACAAAGAAAATTATAAAACTCAAGTCTCGAAACCGTGTGATTACAATTGATATGATTATAAAAAATAATTTTTTCAAAACGTCATCCAGTAAATAATACTGTTTCACTGTGCGATACATCTAATAAGCAAACGAATACGGAACAAAATGTATGGTATGTATTATATCTTGTGTTGTTGACAGTTATAGGATGTAAGCAGCTGACGAGAACTAACGAAACAAAATGAATCCATACTCATCTGCGCTAGTGTTCTCTGTTCAAATTTATATGGGTGAATTCGTGCGTAAAATTTTCAAAAATAACCTGTCTCTGCTAACCGCTTTGTTTTGTTGGCACTTTAAGTGTTGTATTCAATGATGCTTCAAAATCGATATGATTTTAACAGACTATTTTCTGAATAAGAGGAAAGTCTTTCGGAAGATATGAAGTAATGCCAAACATCAAGCAAGAAGAAACAAATTCAGCATGAAGCTTTTGGCGTTCTTATGTTCAAGAAGCGTCAGAGTTTGAGTAAGTTCATATAAAAGGCTTGTAAAACACAGACCAAATACCAAGATCTATGAATAACAAAGGGAACCACATTGGAGAGTTAATACAGAAATAATCGGTCGTACTTTCAAACGAAGAGATAAACAGCTTCCAGTATTCAAAGTAGCAGTGATATCAAGATGGTAGACATTCGATAGTAGGAGAACTAAGAATCAATTTGATGCTCGAAAACGAAAGTCGCTCCACTTATAGAAAGAGATCACTCACAAATAATCTCTTTCAAAAATGGGAATTTTTCGCAGGTTCTATACTCAAGGAACAAATTTTGTTGAATTACGAATCAGTGAATTATAATGAAGACTACCAAACTCATTATTAATAAAACACAAAAATGATTTGAACTACAGGACTGATATAAAAACAGCCTTCAAGATTATTCATAGAAATAATCAGTTGTACAGAGCGAAATGCAGGAAATCTACTTTCGGGAGTTCGGCTTTCTATGCCTTTCATCAGTTGTGTTCGTTTTTATTATTTTTTTTGAGGAATTTCTAGCAAAACTCGAAAATAGTCCGTTGAAAGATGAAATAGAAAAAATTGGAATGTATTGTAGTTACATGGATGACATTTTCGTAGTGTATGATGAAGGGTTAGGTAGTGATTTGATTTTGAGCAACTTCAATAATGCTCACCCAGCGGTTCATTTCACCTACGAAGGAGAATACAACGACTCTGTGGAAAATTTGGGCTATCGATATCACATGCTGAAAATTCCATACTTGTACCAAAAATACGGTGTGGAATCAAGCTATAATCAAAAATCATAATAATAAATACAAACTTAATCTTATCAGGTGCTTAGCATATAGAGAGAGGTCCATTTGTTACGAAGACTGAGTAGAGAATAACATTCCAGGTCATCCCAAACATTCCAAGTGAGAAAAGTTATGCAGAGAAGTTCGTTAAAGCCAACATAGGTTACAGTAGTCATAAACACGAACTGGCAATGGTGGAGAAAAAGCCTCCATTTTTACGTCCACAATTGAAGGGAGATAATAATGCTATCAACAAAACTTTCTACTCTGCAAGTTCCTGTCTATCCTTCAGTAGCCATCCAGTGTTCACTGAGCAACTCAGAGTTTTCTAACCTAACCTTAGCTCTTCTTGGTGCATACACCATTTCACCTGTTCCTGTGGTTCAAGTTATATAGGGAGCACGATTAGGCAGGTCGTCTACGGGTTCGAGAACATTTACCAGTTTGGTTCATCAGGGGGAAACTAAGTGCATAAAAATCTCGATCCTGTCGCATTTGATCGATACTAGACATGACATAGCATTGACGTCAACACAGATTCCAGGGTTATATACCGAATTCCGAAGTCGTTATCACGTACAGTTCGCTTACGTCTGCTACACATACCTGAAGCTGTTGCAATAAGATCGACTAAACCGGAATTTTGAATCCAAAAAGAACACGTTCAGACGCTGTTCCTACCGTGGCCAAACTTCGATTGATGATTCTTCTTCTCACCAAGGGTGCTCCTTCCCTTTAACCCTCTTGCTTTTTTCCTTTCTTTGCCTATTATTACAATTATTATTCGCTATCATGTATGCCCTTCGTGCGAAGATTCTCTCAAAACTATCGACTTTCCATTTATACTATCCGGGCTTATGATTAGTGATATTATCTGTTTTCCCAAAATATGCCTCCACCTGTTTCATTTCACACATTTGATTTTTCATTATGAACATCTTATTGCAGTCTTACTCTCTTGTTTAATACATACCAATTTATTACTAGCCACTCACTTGACAACTTTTATAAGCTTGAACTGACTTGTCAGTTTCCCTACCCCACATTCTACAAATCTATTATGACTAATCACCATCATTGTCTCCCATTTTACAATATTTTGTAATCGATTTCAGCCTATCACGACGTTTTTCACACAAATACGACTATTTATTTTGAAACCCGGTAACTAACCTGTTATTCTACGTGAAAAATGTATCCGCCACCGCATAACTGGCCATTATTGTAACGACAACAAATATTATATTTTATAATTGTAAGAACCTGAAGAGGGGAAATTATTGAAAAGAATATTCTTCATTATAATAAAGTTTGTTTTTGTATTTCCCAATGAATGAAAAACAAAACGATATTGTTTTTCCTGATGTTTTGCTACTTATTGCAAGTAGATTTATCAAAGTATTATTAAACCAGAATTTACAAAATCCACTCAGCTTATATATAACAACTTAATCATCGTTACTCAGCATGGGGGCATTTTTCCACTGTCAAATTGGCCAATAGGTAAAGATAACATAACCAGGTAGGTGTAGATTGCTGGATTTGATGAGCGTGTAAAATTATTAAAGAGATGTGTGATTACATAATGAAATTGCTTAACACACTCGTGTGGATTTTGTCATTTCATGGGGAAGGAGGTTTTGTGACCAGGTTAAATTCTGCTTCAGTCAAACATTCCTATTCAAAAATTTGGACTCAACTTAATATAAAGTGGTTCTCATCTTAGATGAAGCGCTTTCTGACAGCTGAAATAACTATCGATTGTTTTGTGGAGTGATTACAAAGAGCGAAGACCTGTGGAAGATATGTTCATTCTGTCGTTAGCATTGTGTTTCTTTGTTGTCTTTTCGTGTCTCCTGTGTTTGGTCGCAACACCATTTCGCTTACTCTCTTTCACGTCAAGTCCATCTCGCTAACCTTTGATATTTTTGTGCTGATGAGCGTCTCTTCGTATTCCACTGACAAATCTTGTCAGTATCACACCTCACAAGATGATGAATCTCTTGCACGCACTAACTCGGCTATATAGTAGTTTTTTCAGCCAACTTTTCTAATCGATATCCACAATGATTTACATGATGACAAAACACTACCGACAAGAGCACCATTAAAGAAAGAAGAAGATGCAATTTTGACAAAAGAGCTTTCACTGTTTCGAGTGAACTTCACCAAGTCTTGACATGGATTCCCAATTTATAGGCTTCAAATGACTATGAGAAACACTAATTTCATTGATGAGTTAAAATAGTTAACAATCAATAAGGATGAGTCTTCATAAGGCAGGAGAATACAAACGTTGCGTTGTTGTTAATAAAGGTGGTCGTTGACGGCTACAATGAAACTGCATGTGTAAATCAGTCAAAGTAAGTGATGATGGGATGGTGAAAGCGAGAATGCAATGATTTTCTTGTATTGGTGTGGATAATCACAGCCGTCTGCAGTGAGTATGGAGTACAAGATTCGAGTTTCAGCAGTGATAACAAATAGGCGCTTCTATGTGGTTGACAGAAATTGCACTCGTGTGAAAACAGGCATGATTTCAGTAGGTTTTCCGTCAACTATCATTGTTAACAATGGTGCATTCAGTAGGAATACCAAGAGATCACAGCTCAGAAGCATCTGAAAGTGATAACATGCCTCATTATAACAATTATCTGAATATTAGATACATTAGGATAAATAACACAGCCTTCATGAATCTGTGAGCTTCAAAAGAGGTCAGAGTATAAATACTTGTCGCACCTGTTTCTTTTCCATGCGGAGCTCCGTTTGTTGTAAGCGAATTGCAATTGAGTGTGTCTTTTGGCGTATTGAGTACCTATAGGCAGTTGGAAATTTATTTGGTAGTATATGGGTGATGGAGAATGATTCTTGAGTGCCAGTTGCATGGCCTGGTAGACGTGCTGACAGAATACTCAACCATTCATTGTTTTGACTACAATTTCATATAGCCAAACTGCTATGAGTTCTCTAACACGAAAGGCAATTTCTAGGTCAATGGCTGATATAAGTGGGTATGAGGGCGTTTCAATACATAAACCAACATATGAAAGCATCATTTCATCATAGAAATAAAATGATTTACGTTTGACTTTCGAGCCTACTACCACCGTTCATCCATCACATCGAGCAGATATCAGGATCAAGCAATATTATCTTATAAGATTGGAGCGTGACTCAGGTCGAGAACATAATATCTCTGATAACATGGACTCCAGAAAATAAATTTAGTGCAGAATTTCAGCTAAACAGCACACGAAGAATATCGCTTGTCATTGAACCACAATATCAACGGACTACGACGATGCAATTAGTGGGGATATGTAACAAATCCTCTCACACAATTCGGAACGGTTGATAGTGCATTGAGTTATTTTGCTGACAATCCTATTCTACTACTTGCTAATTTGAAAGTAACTGAACTTAATCTGCATAATAATTTCAGTAGTTTTCTCTCCGAATTTCCAAACTAGGAAAATAGTTAGATAGTCCTGCGAATAACCTCATCAGAAGATTCTCATTTTATGGCTGATACAGGGATGATGCGTTCGTCTTTTTTGAAAATGGCTTTGATAGGTGCACGACGATAGCTCAATGTGACTATATATACTCGGCTATGAAATTCACGTGTGAAGGAGTATTCCAAATTAAATTTGCCTTGTTAGAAGCATTTCTCACGTGAAGAACGAATGGTAGCATGAAAGGAAACCAGTATTAGAAAGATACACGGAGGAGACAACGCACACGTTTTCATAGATTTGTTTCTCCCCGAAAAGTGCAAGCGAATTCTGTGAATTGCGGTCAGCTACTGGATCGGAGCTATTTGTTCAGTAGAAATAACAAATCATGAATTTGAGGTTGTTCGCTAGAAGTTAATTGGAAATTGCACACCTGGAAAACTCACCATGAAACATGTGACCAAGGATAGAGATGCATATGAATCTGCAATCCAAAGTTGAAACACTACGTGAAATAATCGCTAACAAATTATGAAATCCGATTCGAAGAAGTTTTGACGCCTGCAAGTTTCAGCCTACTTCTTGCACATTTCCCTTGATTTTTCCTCATTTATTCCGTCAGCGTCATTGCTTTATGCGTGTTTTCAATTAGGTTTCATAATTTTTCATTGATATTTCGGTTTGATATTTTTTCTAGGATTGGCTGTGTCATAAGTTAACTGCTGTTAAAGGCATTTTGTACTAGCTTCTGTCATCATTCATTGTGCAAGAGGTTTTATGTATGTATGTGTATATATATCGTGTTCTACTCACAGGGTTCGTAAGTAGTATATGCACGTGGATATAAATGTTTATATCATCTGCAAGAGCATCGAATAGTGGGAGGAGGGATTTAATGGTGGACACGTTCAAACTATTATTATAATATAGGGTAGATGTATTTTTGTCATTTCCATTCATCAAGTGACTATATATTCAAATCCGCTACCATGTACGTGTTCTGATGTTATAAATATATATATATATGTGCATTGAATATATGCTGACAAATTTAAGATAGGATGAGATTTTCGCCTTAGACTTCGCTTCTAGTTACCAGTATGCTTTTGATAGGCTGGCTGTATGAAGAATAGTACTGAGTCAGAATTTCATCTTTGCATACTATACACACGTACACATACATAAATACACACGTAACCACGTATGGTAGTGTTCATTTACACATAGTTGAACGGATCAATCGCTAGCTGGATCGTTTTATTATGTTTACATTCAATTCAGACGTCTGTTTCTAAAATCCTTTCTATCTACGCATGCAGTTCTGAACCGGTAAGTTATATGATCAGCTGTAATTCTTCGTGTGAAGTTAATTGATTCGTAAACGTTTTTAGCCTTAGTTTCCTGTTTGATATATTGAACGTCAGTTCAGGAAATTACTCATCACTCAACTACATCTCATTTGTTCGATCTATACACACACACACATAACTGAATGACAGTAATGTTGTTGTTTTTTTTTTCAATCTAAGCGTTCAATCTATTTTTATAAAAAGTGTTTGACTCGAGATAGGTTTTTTTTTTCAATGAATACACTCAACAAATTTATAAGTCAGTCTTCTTCAAAAGGATGAATATTGTTTCATAGATAACTACTACACACCATGAACTAGATTTTGGACATGTCAATTCTCATTGAATTTGAATATCTTTGTAACACGCGAGGCACTGTCGCATATAATTTTGAATCCAACGAAGTTACGTTCGGAAAAACGTCGCTCATTCTATATGTAGACATATATATATATATGCATGTTTTGTTTAAATATGACTTTTTTTTAACATTTTTTTTACTTGAGGACTAATTCAAGATGATAAACAAAATGTATGTTAAACTTCTATTATATGTTGTGTTGTTCACAATTATAGGATGTAGGCAGCTGACGAGAACTAACGAAACAAAATGAATCCATACTCATCTGCGCTAGTGTTCTCTGTTCAAATTTATATGGGTGAATTCGTGCGTAAAATTTTCAAAAATAACCTGTCTCTGCTAACCGCTTTGTTTTGTTGGCACTTTAAGTGTTGTATTCAATGATGCTTCAAAATCGATATGATTTTAACAGACTATTTTCTGAATAAGAGGAAAGTCTTTCGGAAGATATGAAGTAATGCCAAACATCAAGCAAGAAGAAACAAATTCAGCATGAAGCTTTTGGCGTTCTTATGTTCAAGAAGCGTCAGAGTTTGAGTAAGTTCATATAAAAGGCTTGTAAAACACAGACCAAATACCAAGATCTATGAATAACAAAGGGAACCACATTGGAGAGTTAATACAGAAATAATCGGTCGTACTTTCAAACGAAGAGATAAACAGCTTCCAGTATTCAAAGTAGCAGTGATATCAAGATGGTAGACATTCGATAGTAGGAGAACTAAGAATCAATTTGATGCTCGAAAACGAAAGTCGCTCCACTTATAGAAAGAGATCACTCACAAATAATCTCTTTCAAAAATGGGAATTTTTCGCAGGTTCTATACTCAAGGAACAAATTTTGTTGAATTACGAATCAGTGAATTATAATGAAGACTACCAAACTCATTATTAATAAAACACAAAAATGATTTGAACTACAGGACTGATATAAAAACAGCCTTCAAGATTATTCATAGAAATAATCAGTTGTACAGAGCGAAATGCAGGAAATCTACTTTCGGGAGTTCGGCTTTCTATGCCTTTCATCAGTTGTGTTCGTTTTTATTATTTTTTTTGAGGAATTTCTAGCAAAACTCGAAAATAGTCCGTTGAAAGATGAAATAGAAAAAATTGGAATGTATTGTAGTTACATGGATGACATTTTCGTAGTGTATGATGAAGGGTTAGGTAGTGATTTGATTTTGAGCAACTTCAATAATGCTCACCCAGCGGTTCATTTCACCTACGAAGGAGAATACAACGACTCTGTGGAAAATTTGGGCTATCGATATCACATGCTGAAAATTCCATACTTGTACCAAAAATACGGTGTGGAATCAAGCTATAATCAAAAATCATAATAATAAATACAAACTTAATCTTATCAGGTGCTTAGCATATAGAGAGAGGTCCATTTGTTACGAAGACTGAGTAGAGAATAACATTCCAGGTCATCCCAAACATTCCAAGTGAGAAAAGTTATGCAGAGAAGTTCGTTAAAGCCAACATAGGTTACAGTAGTCATAAACACGAACTGGCAATGGTGGAGAAAAAGCCTGTATTTTTACGTCCACAATTCAAGCAAGATACTCGTGCGGAGATTCCATCGCAAGGTATACCAGGGCGATCGAGAGAACTTTCTACTCTGCACGTCTGTGTCTATCCTTCAGTAGCCGTCTAATGTTGTGTGTGTATAGATTGAACAAATGAGATGTAGTTGACTGATGAGTAATTCTTACACTGACATTCAATATGTCAATACTTTTACGAATCAGTTAACTTCACACGAAGAATTACAGCTGATCATATAACTTACCGGTTCAGAACAGCATGCGTAGATAGAAATGATTTTAGAAACAGACGTCTGATATTTGAATATGTAAACATAATAATAAAACGATCTAGTTAGTGATTGATCCGTTCAACTATGTGTAAATGAACACTACCATACGTGCGTATGTATGTATGTGTGTATAGTATGCAAAGATGAAATTCTGACTCAGTACTATTCATACAGCCAGCCTACAAAAAACATACCGGTAACTAGAAGCGAAGTCTAAGGCTAAAATCTCATCCTATCTTAAATTTGTCAAGATGATTCGGCATATATTCAGTGTATATGTATATGTATATGTATATATATATATATATAACATCAGAACACGTATTTAGTAGCGGATTTGAATATATGGCCACTTGATGAATGGAAATGACAAAAATACATCTTCCCTATATTAAAATAATAGGTTGAACATGTCCTGCATAGTGTGCTTCTTTCGTCTTCCCTTTATGTTTTTCTATATGTTGTTTCATAAGAATCGCTGATTTTTTTCCTTTCCACCACTAAATCCCTCCTTCCACTGTTCGATGCTCTTGCAGATGATATACGCAATTATATCCACGTACACATACTACTTAAAAACCCTGTGAGTAGCACACTATGATGACAGAAGCTAGTACAAAATGCCTTTTTGCTTGATAACATTTTAAATTGAAGGACTGAATTGACAGTTTGATAAATTGTATGCCAGCTATTTTCCATTGCTTAGTGAATTCTAATGCAATAGTAGAAATCTGACACTGTAGTAGAGCATAATTCCGGATTCGATAAATTCATGTGATATAACATACAGTGATGTTAAGCGCGAAACCTATGACTTGCTTTGTTGTTGATAACATAATTTTAGGCTCTTTTATATCTCTCTTATTTTGTATTCTATAGTGATCTCCTTTCTTAAACATATTTAGCTACCTAAATTATTAACATTGGCTTCCTTTTTTTGTACTTTACTTTATTCCTTCTTTTGTGTATCTACTGGTTCCGACTATATTAGCACTATGAGTATTACAAAATTGTCCTGTCATTAACCATCATGTAATTATTAGTTTTTGTGGTTGTATTTCCTTATTTTTTATTTCTTTCGGCAATATTAACTGACAATCATTGCTTGTGAACGCCATTATCATCATCTCAAAATTTGTATTATGCAGGATTACTCACACTACCACTACAAACACTGCATTAGACCTGACAATAAAAAACAAAACAACAACCCTGAAATGTTATTTTATGATTGTTTAGAGTTGTTTCAACTTAATTAACTGATCATCTTGGCGATAAACCTTCTTAAATATCATTTCATAACTTCTTGCATGGCTACAGCTTTGATGTCACCATGCATAACCACATCATAGCTTCCACTACCCAATACTGAGATATTATTATATGCTGTTTATTTTCCTTTCTACTTCTTGGTATTTTTTTCACATTTTTTTAAAAACTATTTTTGTGTTTTCTTTTTTTGTTGTTGTCCTTATATTTATTTTTTTGAAATACTCCTTTTAAATGTTTGATAAAATTAGATGTAAATATTGTAGATATGTACTGTACCACTAGTACTGTTTCTGGAATAAAGCGAGTTATTATTATTATTATTACTGGTAAGTGGATGTCTTATTGAGCACAATTGATTGCTCATAATCACATGGACTTATTCACACGCCCCATTTTTTAAATAATTAACTCTACAGATAATTACTTCACAATTAATAAAAATGGGAAAAAGGGAAACAGTCTTGATTAGTCGAATCAAACCAAAGGAATCACTGATTATGAATGTGAGGAGGTTTCATCGATAGTTGTATAGTAGGTAAAAATCTCACTAGTTAAGACAACTCCAATCATGTCAGTACCTCTAGTTCCCGCTTACAGTACGCGCAGTGGACGGTAGATACATAAACCTGCCCTTATTTTTTATTCCTTCACGTTTCCAGTGCAACATAAGGCTTCAAGCTGGAGGCTTGAAGTTTCTGTAACAGTGTTTATTTTTACAGGATGAGGTTGCTAGCCTCATGCCCAACCTTTCCTCTTTATTATTATTATTATTGTTCCCTTGGGTTCCTAGTGGAACATAGGGCTTCAACTGCACGCCTCCACTTGCTTCTGTCTTGTGCTGTACTTTTCACTTGCATCCATGTTAATCCATACTGTTTCAACTCTTCTTCACACGATCTCCTCCATGTCACCCTTGGACGTCCCACTCGCCGCTTCCCTTTTGGGTTCCACTCGAGGGCTTATTACTTGCTTATCAAGGTAAGGAGTGTGTCTGTGGCCGGGAATCAAACCATGTGCGTGGTCACCCAGCTTCCTAACCCTTGTGCCATCGACGCACGGCTCATTATGTTCACTTTATTGAAATACGTATCTAACCGTCTTATTCCATTTAGATAGAACTATTATAATTTTTGTGGGTTAATCTCAGTGCGTTCTTAGTGGGAGGGCCCTCTAGAGAGTTGAAGTCCTTATACCTGGTCATCTGATCTTCAGTATCATTGGACAAAAAGGAAGTTCCTGATGATAGTCTATGTCAATAATGTCTGTTTATCGTCATCTATTTTAATTCGAACTAGCAGAATTCAGTAAAATTATTCGAATGACTTTCAACTAACTCCATTCTATAGAGAGAGCCCCGTTCTTATCGCTTTATTAACAGCGACGTTAAAAAATTCACTACATCTAAGCCATATAACTCCTACTTTTCCTACTACTATAATATAACATAAATAGTATAATGATAATAATAATAATAATCTACTTTATTCCAAAAACAGTACTTATAATACAGAATGGAATTCGCAGTATTCGTCACAATATTGCATCTGATTTACTCAAAATATAAATTAAATTAAAACAAAATTAATCGGAGGAATTTGTCCACATTTACGACATAAAGTCAAAAATATTCGAAGCACGAATTGAGAATGTTAAATATAATAATAATAATAATAACAGTGAGTTTGTTTCAAACGGTATTGTCGATTCAGTTTGGAAACTGTAGCATGTAATAGATTATTGGATCTAATATTCTG